>WELB01000069.1:461152-488745 GCA_009602725.1 Spirogloea muscicola | reverse complement strand
GCCGCCGCCGCCGCCGGCGCCGGAACCGCCTCGCGGCGCCGCCGCAAGCCCCGTGAGCCCGCCTGGCTCCCCTCGCCGCCGCCGCCGCCGCTGTTCGCTGTGGTGCGGGCTTGCGCTGGAGCCTCCGGCTTTGCCCGGCTCCAGCCTGCTCGGCTTGGCTCAAGCGGGCGCCCACAGACTGCGGCAGCCATGGCGCCCCGGAGAGGTCGCCAGCCTGCGCCGGCCCAGCTGAGCCCATTCGGCGACACCCTCTGTCGGCCGCCGTGCAGTGCCGTACGTGGAGCTGTGGCCGGCCATCCCGGAGGGCGAGCCCATTCCCTGGTCCAGGCCCAACGCCGGCGCCGTCCAGGGCCGCAACCACCGCAAGCGCATGATGCTGCGAGCCCAGTTCGCCGCGGTGAGCGGGACGGACTCAGACTGTCTGTAGCGCAAGGGGCCTCCCATTGGCGTCATCGGCGGCCTCGTCGTTCTTCTCGCATGCAACGTCTCCAGGGCTCACGATGCAGGAGTTAGCCTTCGAGAGTGCAGGCTTGGGGCTCAGACTATGCTTCCAGAACGTTCTGTTGCTGGCGAGGGTCTCATGACCGCCGCCGCCCGCCTGCTCGTGCAGGCACAAGCTCAGCAGAGTATAGCGCTCCAGAAGGCCGCCACAGCGAGGCGTGAGGAGGCGCGCAGGCGGCGGTGGGCCGAGGCGTCCGAGAGAGCCCATGCGTGGGCTGAGCGCCAAGCTGCCCAAGGACTCGACGACAACCAGGCCGGGCTTCCCAGCTCCTGATGCACACTCGCTGCTAGTGCAGCTGATGCCCACAGCTTACTTCGGCAGCTCGGCCCTTGGTCATCAGGGTTCACTGTCGTCTCACATGCACAGGATTGCGCAGCTATCTGCGCCTGTAATTGGCCCCTCCCAGCAGAAACAGCTCCTCCAATTTACGGCAATGGCTGTGAGAGGCCAGCCCAGAGGAATGTACAGGAATGTTTTAGAACCACATGGACTGAAGTGGTTGGAATGAAGCAGGCATCAGTTTTCTGCCATTCTCAAGGATGGCAGCACAAAGCACCACAATTCATCACCTTCAGTGGGGTGTGCTACGCCTTGTTGCACACCTCTTTGAATGCTGTGCAGCGAACTCATGTTTTTGATGTTGGAGGCAGGTCTGCGTAGCAGGCAGTGAAAACGATTCGAGGGGATTTATACTATATGTCATGCTTTTTCTACAATAGCAGCAATTAAGTTGTTCGCTCCACATTGCAGTCGAGCTTGATAACTGCTACAAAGAATGGGTGTCCTGTGCCGCTGCCGCTTTCAGCGCCCATAGGGACAACGTCTGCTGCTGTGGAGCGAACATTGTGCTCCAAACGGAGAGCCCCAGCAGGCGGATCAGCATTGCCAAGAGACAAGGGTGAGGTGCGCCATGACAATGTATATGCGGACAGGTCGTACACCCCATTAGCATACACAGCCGCTCGGAGTGGCACGTGAACTGTGGCCCCTGGTTCGAGAGCAGTGATACACGTGCTCGTCATACCCGTCCAAATGTAACAGCCAGCTGCAGACAAACAATCGTCATGACATGAGGAGCACGGCAAACACCGGCAAGAGTTGATCAGGGGTTCAAACGTGTCCAAACACTTGGAAGCACCGTGACAATTACAGTGCCAGGGAAGTGGCCACTTACAAGGGGAAGTGCCGCAGGGCAGCCCTCGTACAGACTTGTCACTGGGAGGGTAAATCTTGCTATTGCTGCTGCTGGCAGCTGTACTGGCTTCGGCTAGTTTATCGACGTGCCAGATGCCGGTGTCAATAGTTTGAGCATCTTCCACAGGCTCGCCACCTAAGACCTTGGCAGTTGGGTCGACTGTCTCCACCTTGACTGATGCCAGGTGAGTGGAGCAATTACGCACGGCAATCGAGATGTTAATCTCGCACATCCCTTGGGATGCAAAGTCATGTTGGATAAAGGACAGCCCTTGCACCGCCCATCTCACAGGTTGCCCTGTACTGAATCTGGACAGAGCCCACAAGCGCAGATGAGGAACTTCACACGTTGAAGTGTGTGCATACATGATTAACCAGACATCTATCTAGCCTGCATTTATGCGCCGGTCAGCAAGAAGCATCTGTAGATGGTAAGGCCACTAGCAGGTTCATGAGACAATACTGCTATAATAACCACGGAGCAAAAGCAGTTGGCAAAATTTGATGCACATGTACATCCCAGAAATATGAAAGGCTCCCCGCTTGAGCTCTGGTTTCGCATGCCCGACCTCTGATCACAGAGGTGATGCGTCCCTATTTGCAGCACAGAAGGTGCTGAACTCTCCCCTGCTGGGCTTCTTACAGCATGCTCCCACACGACTACCACGTCTGGTTCCGAGCAAGAGCTGTCGCCCTGCATATCAAATACTCAAGCAACTCAATTCTGCACCTTGTCTGAGGCCTTCTCTGGCAAAAGGCGCGTTTCACCAAACTTTCACTAAAACCTCACCTTAGCTGGCAGCACTGAGCGCTCCCGCCGATGGAAGTCATATAATGGCTGACGACTCAAGTCAAGCACAGCCTCCTTGCCAAGTGCTGCATTGCTCACCAGTGCTTTCCTCTCTTCCTGGCCATTGTCCATCTGCAACACGCACGACCTCAAGCAGCTCTTTATCAAGCAAGGGTAATGATTCAGTGGCTTTCTAGAACAACAAACCCCTGTGTGTATAAGACAAGGGCTCATGTATATAACCTGCACATGAAAGAAGAGGGACGTCGCTTGGGACGGCGAAAGGAGCTGCGGTGGAGACACGCTTGCAACCAAGAATGCTGCTCCTTTCTCAGCACCAGGTGGAAGCAGCGGGGTGAGCTTCCACGCAGCCCCCACAAGGGACACCTGTCGTAGCCAGAAGCTCTCCGTGGCATGGACATTCTCAATGTCCAGCCGCATGACACTGAGTGCCAGCTGGCTTGGGCTGGGCCTGATCTGGAGCCCCATTCTCATGCTTGGAACAATCTGGGAAGAAGGAATCAGCCACTAGATCAGCTTTGTCACAGCCCCATATGGCTGGGACAGGCAGGACCAGGCTTCCTTCAGATGAATAGGGAAAGAGGACAAAATTGTGACCTGAAGCTGGAAGCTGACGCACAGGGTGCGGAAGGGCATGGTAGTGCTCGGCACGTCGGGCTCGTAATAGAAGACCAGGTTGACAACAATGTCTCCTGTACCCCGGAGGTGCAGCCATATGGGCCACTGCAGCTTGGATCTGCCCAAGAGTGTGACGTCCTGGAGCAAGAAGAGCGCTCATTAACTTCACCATGCTCTTGTTGTGTGTTCACAAAAATAATCGCATGGTCCACATATTGTGCAATACCTGGGGGAACGTGAATATGCCGTTGTCCTGGTCAGGCCAAGGGCTGCCGTGGTCGCCATTGGGAGTTGCGTCAAAGTGGGCTGGAAGCTGGACATTCAGGTCGGCTGCTTGGCCAGCCATGGCAACTTGCGGATGGCTTGTCTTCATCCGTAGAGCCTGCAGGACGGCCACCAGAAAGACTGTGAAAAGTTACTCCTGTGGCATGCTGCTTGAGCCTTCTTGTAGATTTAGAGACAAGTGATGTCAACGAACATTTCTAAGCTTGTACCTTGAGAGGCACAGAGGAGCTGTTGAAAAGCTCAAGAGTTGCACAGTGAAGCTCGCCCTCTGCTGCTCGCTCAGGGAGCCTGTGCACTTCCACCCCGACCCTCGGCATTGGCTGCATACACAGCCAAAAGCCCACACATATATGACCATTTGTTTTGTTGACTGAAGATACATAGTTCCACCTACAGTGGAACTACCTACAGTCGGGGACAGAGGGAGGGAGGCCTGCTCTTACCGGAATGACAAGGAAAGTCAGCCGGAGATGGGGAGGAATGACTGGCTCTCGTCCGCCCCCTTTGGGGCGCTTCTTGCGCGGAGCCTTTATTCTGAACTCTTGACTGCCACGGGCAATGCCACTCAGCATCCACCTCACCCCTTTTACTTGTAACATCCCGGCCTTATGGGCTCTCATACGCAGGCGGACCTTCAGGTACCACAGGAAGCGCAGTCTCAATGATTGAGTCTAACTCAAGCACTGGCAGCATCGTAGGTGTTAAAAATGCACGTACACTGCGACAGAATGTCAGAATGAGCGTACAATGACTTGTTCTGTCGGCTTGAGGATGAAGGACAAGTCCTCAGCAGAGCATGATGGAGAGTCCTCGCCATCTAGCTGCTCTGATTGCTCCACATGCCCGTTGCCCTGCTTGGAAGCCTCAGCTTTCTCAATCTCTGCTACATCAGTCATCGTGAAGTCGGACATGCTAGATCCGCGCCTGCAAATCTCAGGGTAGATTGGCAGCAACATCAGCAACTACAACTTGAGTTGGCAGCAACTACAACTCAAGTTGGCAGCAACTACAAGCAACCATGTGCTGCATCATACACAGTGCACAGAAGCACTGAAGACGAGATGATGGTGCTATGAATGGTTGGGTGCTTCACCCAAATGACAACTTCAATCGCGTCCTAACTTCTGCATCCAGGTGCTCCAAACTTGGTGTGCTAACAGTGCGGGCAACCCCTGCCAATCATAATTTTCACAACAGGCACTCTGCCTAAGTTAGTGAGTGATGGCTACCGTGTCAGTAGCATGAAGAAGCACGGTGATGATCTGTGAGTAGGCAGAAAGAGCAAACTACTGTTGTTCTCACCTTGGCCAGTGGACTCTGTAGCACATGTGGGTGTGAAGTCCCACTTAAGCTGTACTTCACTGACATGAAGATCGATGAGCAAAGGGTTTGAGAATTCTACATCGACACTTATCTCTTCTGCAAGACCACAGAACACAGTCTATTAGCAATGGCCAAGTCAACCTACACACAGGAAAAATCACGAGCTTCCTGCAGGCCTGTATGCTGTGGCAAGGAAGAAGGGTAGCCACAGGCATGCTCTGCCCATGCGAGTGGACGCTGGCTCCAATTTTGTAATATATATCACATATGTGAGTTGCTTGGGTAAATTATGAGGCAGCAACCAATTCCCAGATCTCTGCCAGCTCAACTGTTCCAGCTCACCTCCAGCCACGCAGGTGTTAGTGGTCAACGCATATGCTGCGCCACCTGTGGTATCGTTGAAGGCTGGTCCATCCAGCCAGGTCGGCGTCACCATTGCTGCAACAGCGGGCACAAGCCCTTCCTCCAAGCGGTTCCAAGCTGATGGACTTTGTGCACCCTAGGATTTATTTGCCAGGATCCAACAGCGAGATGGAGTGGATTCAGACACTTAAGTATTTTAAGCAGGCCACCTGACCTGAGCATTGAGACCTGACGAATCCAAGAGGCCAAGATGACTGCAACAATGTCAATAGCCAAATTATATGCTAGTGACTTGTAGCAGTACCGCTGCTGCGTTGGAAAAGGTCCGGATGCCTTCCGAGTGAACGTAGACCTTCTCTGTAGTGACTCTTGGCAGCGAGAGTGCCGAAAGAGATTCCTCATCTAGGTCCAATGACTGCCAATGACAGTAACATATTGTGAGGCGAAGAAGAGAGGACCAGTGGGGCTCCCTCAACACCATAATAAGTTCAAATCAGGAGCAGACTGCAAGAAGGACAAAGACCATTGCTACAAATACAGGTCTAGCTCATACCTGCACTACATAGAGAAACTCCCTTAGAAATGTGGACTGAGTGCTAGGTGATTGGTGACTGCAGTCCAATAACTGCATGAAAAAATCCAAGGCGCCTCGATAATCCCCTAGGTGCGCTGCCAACCTGTCAAGTGATTATGGTGCGCCACATAAAGGACCATCATACACTGATAGCATACCCATCTTCTCAGATACTTTTATAGATCAAGTATGCACATGTCGTACAGCCTGTCATGAGAAGATACTTGCAACTGTGGACAGACCTTCCCAGCGTGAAGTTGCAGTGATCGCTGATAAAATGCCAGCTCAAACCTTTATAAATACCTAGCACATAGGTGTACGCTCGGGCAGCATGCTTGCGCTGAAAGGAACAAAGTTCCTGATCAACCACCTATGTGCATCTGGCCAATCTGATTGCAGGAGCCTGTGCACCCAGGGGCCTACTGAGAGCAACATGGACTACTCCTTGCTAGGTAACAAGCACACAGGAATATCAGGTTGACTGACACCCAATATCGGACAAAAAACCATGATTGAAAAGTGAGAAAGTGATCCGTTAGTGGCCATGAATACTGCTGACCTGGCCGCAGAGATTGTAGCGATTGCCAGCAAGTACCATGTGAAACCCGTACTTCCGTATCATTGGTGGTGTGGCTCGCAAGAAACAGTAAGCCGCCTGCTCAAGTAGAATGCCTGCTCTTAGGTTTGTCTCCTGTTCCAGCACATACTGTACCGTGTTAGATAACTTCGTGCAAGTATGACATGCAGAGAAGCCTTAATACAAGTGAAAAACGTGAAGTAATACAAGCACACCAATAATAGCTACGCAATCCTGTGAAGTCAGGATGGAGGTCCAACCTCTAATGAAGCACGCATGAGAGTCTGGGCAGCTTCTCGAAATTGACCACGGTCTTTGTGCATTTCAACCAGCCACATTGCAGTCCGAGTTGCAAATCTAGTACCACCTGATCCAGATCTCTGTGACAGTCTCCAGAGCCACAAGCAATATTTGTCAAAGTTGCCATGACAGAGAGTGGGAAACTTCAGCTCTCTGGTACAGGATGGAAAGGCAACAATACATCTTATACGAGGTTAAAAAAATCATGGGGGCTGCTTGCACCTGGTAATGATTGTAGGCCGTCTCCAGGCAGGACTCTGCCTCCCGTCGAGACTGGTCCAACATGTATAAGCAAAGTCCGATCATCTCCTGCTCACATCGACAAACGGACGGTGCACTGGATGGATCATGTTGTGGATGCAACCTGATGCTAAGGATTGCAGGCAGACAGATATGATGTCCACTCCTCACTCAAGACACCAGCAAGCTAGGCTTAAGTACCTGGACACCAGCAAATCTCTTCCATGCTTTATCTTGACGGAAATCTCCCACCAAAAGGCGGTAGTTGGAGAGCGCAAGCTCGTAGTCCTGAAGCATGAAAGAGTAGTCTGACAAGACCCGGATTTGCTGCTCCATACTTCCATAAGAGTAACTGTTCATTCACCACAAAGAAGAATCCAAGTCTTAGCCTGAACCTTGAGTCAAAGGTCTCGCAAGCAAGCATCTGCACCTTGACATAAAAGCCTGCGGCCGCTCAAGGACAGGTGGAATGACAACTTACGTGCTGGAGCTGTTGGGGGAGACTTGAGGTTCATCTTTGCCTTTCCGGAACCAAAGGCTTTTCAGCTGATTTCTTAAGCCCTTCCTCGCTGCCGAGACCTGGACAGCATTTCCAAGGAGCACCAATCAGCTCCATAATGCAGTGGCATCCCAGATTCCAGCTGGCAAAATGGATTCTTCCCCGAATTATAGCTTCAAGTTTCTGCCAGCATGGTGCCGAGGCTGAAGTACACCGCACATGCTGGTTAAGGTTGCGAATCTTGAGCTCCATATGCGGGATGATCTGCTTCACGGCGAGCTCAGATACAAACTCCTGCAGCTGCAGGAAGAGTGGTATATGGAGCATCAATCAGCCACTCGTGGGATCTCTGGTACAAGTTCTGCTACTAGCTGACAGACAAGCACTTGCAGCACATGCAGTTAAGGAAGAACTGTGGGATGCTGAGGGACATTGCAGTACTTGAGCAAATGCTGCTGTCCTCAAAGGCTTCATGCACCTGTCTCAAGTCATTCGGATCAAGGTATTGGCCTCGAAGGTGCGCAGCCGGCATGGCTTCCATCTGCCAACAGCAATGCCCAATTGAGCAGGAAACAACTCGAACCACTCTGCACCAATGCAGCCTAGATGACGTATATGGTCTGCACCTATTCAACGATTTTGTGTTCTTGAAGTCCCGGCTTTGCGCCCACTGTCATGTTACTTATAGTGACAGGCATCTTCCATAGAGAAGGGAGCCCTGCCTTAGGAGTTACCTTCTCCTCCATAGGGAGATTGAGTACTGCCAAACGACGGCTTGACCAAATATCTGCTTGAGGCTTAGCTTCATCAACAGGACGAGAGTTGACTCTGAGCAGGTGACAGTTGTTGGCTCCAAGCGTGCCCTTCATCTCACTTATAATCTCCTCAGCCCTGTTTGAGCAGTGTAAAACCACTTGATTGCTAATTAGCATTACACTATATAGCATCGAGCAGGCTGCTTGAAAGCCAAGCAACTACGTTGGTTGTACACAATGGAGCAGAATAGTAGAATGAGGCAAGGGTGATACTTTGGCCTGGTGATAGTGGACACCATTCTGTGGCAAGATTAAAGGATCTTGAATCTGTGCGTTCTGTATATGCACAATTGTAAGACATACCGTGTAATGGGACCACTGTGCATGTCGTGGAGTAGCACAAAATGTTTGTGTATCTTCGGGTCCATAGCTCCCTCATTGAAGAGTGCAGGCAGGTGCTCGGTGTTGAAGAGATCCACAAAAGCATTGATGGGGTCCTTGTAAGTGGAAGGCACGACCAGAAGGCCTGCCCAAGGCAAGCACAGGTCACACGAACCACATCAGGCCACAAAGCACATGTGCCGAGGAAGCAGATGGCCAAGTTCACTGACACAGAAGAGTCATGCGACTGCAGCTGCTTGAGCAGTACACCCTTGCTGAGCACTGGGAAGATGAACGAAGCCGTCACTCACAAGCCACTGGATGATTGAGAGCCTCGTGCTCAGAGAAGTACAGTGTGCGCATGTACTCCTGGCAGTAGCGTTGATACCATGTAGACTCTGATTCTGACTTGGCCACTGCAAACAGTAAACCGTCGAATAGGGCTCAATGAAAGTCCTGTGCAGGCTGACCAAGAGGCGTGATCAACTAGCTGTTCCTGGACAACGCCCATGGACATAGAGCCAAACCAGAGCCCCAAACTAGAGTTGAAGCTACTCTTTGGAGGCCTTCACGAGTTGCTATCATCACTCTGGCCACCTCAAGCAACCCCTTTTCAAACGACATCTCTTTGGTGATTACAATGTGAAAACCTAATTGCGGTGTTACACTTTGTGACCAAGACGTTTCGTGAATCAGGACCACAATACCACAACGTCGGCAAGAATAGGTACGAGGAGACACTGGATCACTTACTGGATAGCACAGCCTGCACGTCGCGGGGGTCTCCTGTGAGCTGGACATCGGCCGCGTCGCTGGAGCTCGTGACAAGCTGGGTGAGGTACGCCTCTGCATCCTGGTGAAATGAGCGAAGATGGCAAGGCAAGCTGCTGCAGTGAGCCTAGCCCTGCAGAAGCACGGAAGGTGCCAAACGCACCGAGCGGAATGCCATCACGAGTTGACGGTGGTAGCTACACTGAGAACGAGGCCGAGCGAGCTGACGCGCGTCCGAGCTGCGGCCAGACACCTGAGACAGCGAAGCTGCGGGAAGACCTCGCTACATGTGCTGCAGCCTGGCACGCCAGCGAGCCAGCCGAGTGCACGGAGACTCACTGCGGCGGCGGGCTGCCGCACTTCCGCGGCCTCGAAGATGCGCAGCTGGAAGTGCTGCAGTCGGTAAGGCTGGTCGCTGGCGGTCCGCACGGGCACTGTGGCAGCGGCAGGGCCTCGGCTATTAGGAGTTCACTCCTGATAGCTGAATCACTGTAGTAAGTGGCGCTTGCGGGGCCGAGGCGAGGCCGCCGTGAGGCCGTTACTGCGACGGGGGCGGCGCAGGCTGAGGAGGGCACCATTGACGGGCGGCAGGGCGGCGTAGGGCCGGAGGAGGTCGGCGAAGGAGAGGCCGCCGTTCTTGGCGCAGGCGGCGTCGGCGCCGGGCGCGGCCAGCACCAGAACCGCGGGCGCCGCCTCGCGCAGCACCGCCGCGCGCANGTGTCCCCCCTCTAGGGAGCCCCTTGTTCGCGGGTACTGAGCTTTCCCTGTTGTGTTGTCGTGTTTGGTAGTCTAGTCCTTTGTGGGCGAGCACTTCTCTCTCTCTTTTCTTTTTCGGCCCCTCAAACATTGTGAGGTGCAAGGTCACAAAGAGTACCTGGATCCTCTTTAGATGGATGTCATAATACACATGACCGGAAGAGTTGCGATTCCAACTACGCTGCCAGAAACGACGATGCTGATCGGCAGACCCCTTCATCAGCTTCAGTTGCTTGACAACGCATGCCAGGCGAGTACCCAGGTATTTGGCACGGAAGTAAATAATCTGCTGATCTGGTGATGTTGTGAATGACAACACCACAGGCATTGACCACTGGGTTGTTCACAGCTAATAGGCACCTCCCCAACGCCAGTATATAACCGAATTCAGAACTTTGAGCAGCCAGCAATTCAGACACCCACCTGTACGAGCGAAACCAGGTAGCCTCCGTAACAAGGGCTTGGCAACACTTACTGTCCATCTCCGGAGCCTTCAGTACCACCTCCTGTAACTCCTCGCCTGTCATTAAGGGAAATCTCACAAGCTCGGCGAGTTGAGCAGTCACCTCCTTCCTTTCTGCCATGTCTGGGTAATTGTGACGCACCCACTCCACCATAGCAGTAAATGCTGTCTGCTCGTCCTCAATATTCAACTCATCACTCGCCAGCAAAGCCTGCACAAGAGTGATCAAGCTAGATCACAGGCTCCAAGACCTCGACTTGGTGTGACAGGCTGCTTATATGTTTTGCACTTGCATAGAAGACACTGAGCAGCGAAGAAGGCTACCATACACCTTCTAAGAGGAAGCTGACATTTGGAAGCAGTCAGACCTTTATGCTTGATTCTGGCAAGCCCAGATATTCT
The DNA here is from genome assembly GCA_009602725.1 of Spirogloea muscicola. Classification (NCBI taxonomy): domain Eukaryota; kingdom Viridiplantae; phylum Streptophyta; class Zygnematophyceae; order Spirogloeales; family Spirogloeaceae; genus Spirogloea; species Spirogloea muscicola. Next base: position 477,931 of record WELB01000069.1, on the reverse strand, counting down.
GACTCTTTGTGTACTTTGTCAAGGTCCCAGAAATGATCCACAAGAAATTCAAGGCTCCTCTCTATTAGCTGCGCCACGCCACTGAGCATACAAAATACAAGGTCAGCCTCAAGTCTTCCTGCTTGCAAGTAAGGGCATTACGCAAGAGCTGAGCCCTGTCAACTGACCTTAACAACTGTGGATCTCTTTCTATTTCCTGTCAGATCCTCTGCATGCATGAGGTATGCAGGAACACCGCAAAGATAGCAAGAACAATGTGAGATCTGACTAGAACATATGCAGGCATCATAAAAGGGAGAAAGACTTTCAGACCTTTCATGTTGCATGTTCTTCAAGAGGTCAAGAACAAGGCAGCTTGTTGCTACTGTAAGCGCCAAATCGCGCAGCCTGTCAAGGCAGAGTATCATGCACTCACTGACTTCAAATCTGTCAGCAACCTTGAGCATCCGGATGAAGTATTCTGGATCACTCACAGTGTCTGGGAATTCCCCTGCAAAAGTCTGCACAAGGTGGACTGTTTGAGCTCCTTTCCAGTCTTCGCCCAATGTCCTGACTATCATGAGGTAGAGGCCCTAAGCACCACAGTAGGAGAAGAGCAATCGAATTGCAATACCCACACAGGAGTCTGATACTTTCAGGTCCTCCAAAAAGTTGCCTAGAGCTGTAAACCCACGTGTCAGGAAGCTGACCTGTATAGATGAACTGGAGCAACTCAGTAACAGGTTGTTCCTCTGCACATGAAACCAGCAATAGCATTACAAGACACGAAGTGCTGCGTTCATACAAACTTTGACCCAGCAGGCTGCTTGTGACAATGAACAATGTGAGATGTGCAACAATGCAATAACAACAATGCAACAATGTGTGCTTTGACTAATTGTCGGGCGTGACCTCGATGCTGACGACGGCACCAATCGCAGACTCCTTGAGGCCGCAAGTGAACGACTTCCGGAAGTACAAAGACTTCGCTGCCAGTATTGCAGACGACAGGTGCAGCTCGACAATCTTGGGGACAAGAAGCGTAGACGTCCCAGGCGAGTCCACAGTCTGGCTTGGAGCTGCTGCATAAACTACGCCGCTGCAGGTCAGATAAGGACGTCTACAATGTATACGGTCCTCAAACGCCAAAACTGGCAGTGCCAGCCCAATTTCAGGCTATGGGTTCCTAGCGGTTACCTCGCTGTGAATCAGCGTCTCGCTTCGAGGAAAGGCCATCCTGGTGGCCGGGCGGCGCGCACGCTCCTTCGATAGGCGGCGGAGCCACGGCCTCGCCCTCGAGTGCAGCTTGCGGCGGCAGCCCATCAAGCTGGATCACAGAGCCGGCGACGACCTCTAGCCGGACGACGCGGTCCGAGAAGCTGGCATTGTCGAAGGCGAAGCCGAAGTCGTACCGCTTGGGGTCGCAGCCGGAGGCGGCGGCCATGACAACCATTGTGGGAGCGGGCTCTTGGTGGGCGCCCACAATCGGCGCGCCGCCTGGGGGAGCGGGCGTGCGCCCTAGCCGCGCTCGCCCTCACCCATCCATGCATGCATTGTACCATCACGAGAATCACAGCCGAGTCATCATGCAAGGGGTCGCAGCCATCGCCCCCTCTTGATCAGCCTCTGGATTCCAGATCAGGGACGCTTCCAGTGGAGGGAGAGAAGGCGCGCGGTGTGCATGAAACTGAAAGGGAGGCCAGTCTAGCCTTGCAAATGTCCTTCTAACTGGGTAATAAGCTGGCTAAGGGGGACACTAAATATTCCCGAGTGAGCACATGCATATCTGACAAGCTATACTGAGGAGCCAAACACCACCACGGAAGCCATAATGCACGACCAGCACGCTGGTGAATCGCGAGTGCTTGGGAGCGCTGCAGACTCAATGATAGCCCCATCCTGTAGCATGCAACGATGGCTTGTGGGACGCTAGAATGGCCTAAGCTACCCGCCCGACTACGTCGGTGGGCATCAACATGCAGTGCCAGGCGGTGGAGGAGGGCATACCACTTCGTTCCGTAGCCGCCGTAGATGTCCATGGCGCATGGGAAGAAGTGGTCGCCCCGGGGGTGGTCGTTATAGTGCCTCTCCTTCTTCCTCTCCGCATGATGTGTCGCCCAACTTGGCACAGTCGGTGTGGGTGCCCCTGGTTGGAATGCGTCGATGTGAACGACGACGAGGAGAAGACGAGGCCCACCACTCCCGGGGGGTGGCCACCACATCCAGACGCCTGACGTAAGGCCTGCCACGCTTCTGGAGTACCGGCATGATGCCCGGCACCTCCATGGCCGCATGATAACCTGCCTCGCGCACCAAGCCATACATAGCGTCTCTGAGAAGATTGTGGGAGGCATTACGTTCACTTCCCTCGACACATCGAAGCATGTGAGCTGCCAAAGAGATCTCATCCTCCGAACGATGGCCACATTCACACTGTCGAATGCCAGCCAAACAAAGTGGAGGGAGGCCGAGATGGTGGTGGACAAAGAACAAAGAAAGCTGCAGCACTACTCCGATTACCCCCAATGCGATCAGCTCCTGCCAGCGGCTGTCGACATCTTTGGCTGTCTGGGTCCTCGTTTCCACACCCTCCTTCAAAACATTGCCAATCTAGGCTCACACGACGTGCGGATGTGTTTCCGGCTGAGATGGGCTTGCCAGCTGCATCTCTGTCGTTCTTGCGACGACGAGTTTCGGCCTGTTTGCAGCGTGCTCAGGCTAATGCCCTTCCCGGCTCCTCTTTCTTTGGCTTTGGACATTGTCCATTCTTTTTGGGCTGGCTCTGCCAGCCCCCCTTCTGTATGGGCGAGCACTTTCTTCTAATGCCCTCCACCAGAAAGCTGGGCGAGCTCTAATCGGTGGCAGAAGGGCTTCGTATCTGACCCCTAGTATTCAGGCATCGATTTAGCGACCTTTATGTATTGATCCGTGATTACTGAGCAGGTCAATCTGCTGTAGGTGATGTAGGTCTTCAGATGTGCTTGCTTTTGTACTTGGCCATTTGGCCTTCGTTTGTTTCGAATACACGAATCGTTTTTGCTCATGTCGTTCCTCCTGGGCTTTCCCGGCCCCTTCGGGGACCCTTGCCCACCGTCCCCTTCCATTCCCGTTCATTCCTTTTTGGGCTGGCCTCTCACAGCCACTGCCACACATTGCCACAGTATTCACTGTCTTTCATCTGGATAGCTGTTTCCTCTTGTTTCTTCTTTCACAGCGCTTTTCGGAGCAAGTAATTTTGAGGAGAGGGCGATGGCTGTGAGTGGCGGAGACATAACAACTTAATGTATGTCAACGTCGATGCGAGATCTCGTCCTTGATCAGCTTGCCCAAGGGTGGGGCATTTGTTGAGCTGACTGGTGACTGCACTGAGTAGGGACTTCCTCTGCTGGTTGCCATCTGAAAGTTGAGGTGGCTTCTCCTGAGTGAGTAGCAAGTAACAATCATACCTCGCCCAACTTACCAGACTGACTCGTGAGCTCCTCAAGCTTCAGATGCTTTGCACTTCGTACTTCAGAGACCTTGACGATTTGACCAAGACGTTACTGCAAGCTATATATATAGTATTGATAATGACAACAACAAATAAGATAAACGCTGCATCGAGATGAGCACCATAAATGTGGAACCTCCTGCTTCCTACCAGTATAATTAGTCAATTGTACCTTCAATCAGGACACTCCTACCATTCACGTGCTCCTGTGTTGTGGAGCATCACCTATCTACTAAAATAGAGCCACGAAGAGGTGACTCCTGCTCCAAGTTGATCCTAGTAAGTCTGGAGGGAATTGAGTATGACCTGAAATGGCTACGTCTTTTGTCGCTTGTTTGTGTTACTTTGCAAGAGGTGGACATCAACAAAGACAGACATCACATCGTTTTTGACGTATGTGGTGTTGTCCAGCTCCACTTCAGACCAGTTCAGTGGCTTGCCCAGAATTCCAGGGTATCCCCAGGAGCTTGCATTGCGGCCAAACCCCTTTGTCACTTTGTCCCCAAGGGAGTCATAGTGGCCCCAAGGCCACCTCTTTGCATAGAAGATAAAGCTCACCTGCAAAGTAAGACATGCATTGAGAGCGGCAGCAACCATCTATACACAAGAACCTCAATCTTGTACTCATACCTGCAGAGATTTACTGGTGTATTATGCACACTGTCACCTGTCCTGGCTAAGACGATGTGATATAATTTCGTAAGCACAAACAAATGAGGAGGACCAATGTGGCACTCACGTCCTGCTGGCAATCCACGACAATGCCTCACCTGAATTTCAGGGTATATATTTTGGCTATTCTCAAGATGTAAATTCAATCTAAGAGTTTCTGTTCCATCCCCCCCCTTGATCACGTCCAGCTGACAGATAGAAAACATGTTCTCCAATACCAAAGCTGGCAGAATGTACTGTTGCATTGATTGCTAGTGCCTGCAGAGTCGAACTCACAGTGCATGTTAAGGTTTCAGATAAAATGCAGCTAAGGGCAAAGCCCAGCTCTTCGTAGCCCAGCCAAGTATCCAGCAGAGCGTCAAACTATTTGCTTGTACGAACATAAAGTGAGACACTGTACTTGATGTCAAGAGGTGGGAGATCATCATCTCTGACTGCCTCAACAGGTAGCACTGATTGCTTTCAATGCGATACAGCACACTGACATGTCCTCAGTCACAAATCAGTGCCAAGCAATGTCAAACATTGTGAGGTGCAAGGTCGCATAGAGTACCTGGAACCTCTTTAGATGGATGTCATAATATACATGACCGCAGGAGTTGCGATTCCAACGACGCTGCCAGAAACGACGATGCTGATCGGCAGACGCCTTCATCAGCTGCAGTTGCCTGACAAGGCTGCACAATGCATGCCAGGCGAATGCCCAGGTATGGCACGGAAGTGGATAATCTGCTGATGATATTGTGATGTTGTGAATAACAACAACACAGGCATTGACCATCAGATCGTTCATAATTATTCCAGTGCCAGCATCTAAGCCAGAACTTTGAGCAGCCAAGCATTTACTCACCCACCTGTACGAGCGAAAGCTAGTAGCCTCTGTAACAAGGGCTTAGCTGAACTTACTGTCCATCTCCGGAGCCTTCAGTATCACCTCCTCTAACTCCTCGCCTGTCATCAAGGAAAATCTCACATGCTTGGCGAGATGAGCAGTTACCTCCTTCCTTGCTGCCATGTCTGAGTAATCGTGACGCACCAACTCCACCATCGCAGCAAATGCTGTCTGCTCGTTCTCGATATTCAGCTCATCACTTGCCAGCAAAGTCTGCAAAAGAATGAGCAAGCTAGATTACAGGCTCCGAGACCTCGACCTGGTGTGACAGGCTGCTTATACGTCCAGCACTTGCATAGAAGACACTGAAAAGCGAAGAAGGCTACCATATACCTTCTAAGAGGAAACTTTGACATTCAACAACGGGAGCAGTCAGACCTTTATGCTTAAGATTGGCAAGCCCAGAAACTCTGACTCTTTGTGTGCTAGTTCAAGGTTCCAAAAGTGATTCACAAGAAAGTCACGGCTCCTCTCTATCAGCTGCGCCACGCCCCTGAGCATACAGATTACAAGGTCAGCATCAACTCAACCTGCCTGCAAGTAAGTGCAATGTGCAAGAGCTGAACCCTGTCACCTGACCTGTCATCTGTGTATCTATCTCAAAAACCTGTCAGATCCTCTGCATGCATGAGCTATGCAGGAACGCTGCAAAGAACAATGTGGAATCTGACTAGAGCATAAGCAGGCATCATGAAAGAGAAGGAGAGAACTTCCAGACCCGTGATGTTGCACCGTCCTCAACAGGTCAAGATACAGGCAGCATGTTGCTACTGTATCTGCCAAATTGGTCAGCCTGTAAAGGCAGAGTCACATGCACTCGCTGACTCCAAATCTGTCAGCAACCTTGAACAACTGAACGAGGTATTGTGGACCACTCGCAGTCTTTGGCAATTCTCCTGCGAAAATTGTGCACAAGGTGGAATGCATGAGCTCCTTTCCCCAGTCTTTGTCCAATGCCCTGCCGATCACGAGGTAGAGGCCCAATGCACCACAGTGGGAGAAGAGCAATCAAGTTGCTACACCCACACAGGTGTCTGAACCTTCCAGGTCCTCCCGAAAGTTGCCCAGAGCTGTGAACGCGCATGTCAGGAAGCTGACCTGTGTAGATGAACCGGAGCAAGTCCGTAACAGGTTGTTCCTCTGCACATGAAGTCAGCATTACTATTGCAATCAAGACATGAAGTGCTGCCTTCGTACAAACCTTGACCGAGCAGGCCGCTTGTGACAATGACCTGTGTGACTGTGGCAACAATGTGTGCTTTGACTAACCGTCGGGCGAGACCTCGATGCTGACCACTGCACCAATCGCACTCTCCTTAAGGCCGGAAGTGAATGCCGACCGGAAGTACGCAGACTTCGATGCCAGTATGGGAGACGACAGGCGCAGCTCGACAATCTTGGGGGCAGAGGGCGTTGACGTCCCAGGCAACTTCACAGCCTGGCTTGGAGTTGCTGCATGATAAAACGCCGCTGCTAGTCAGAATGATGTCTTATTGGTTACGGTCCCTGAACGCCATAACTCGCAGTGCCAGCCCAGTTCCAGGTTGTGGGACTTCCCAGCAATTACCTTGCTGCGAGCCAGAGTCCCGCTCCGAAGAGGGGGCATCATGGTGGCCTGGCGACGCGCACGCTCCTTCGGTAGACGGCGGAGCCGCGTCCTTGCCCTGAAGTGCCGCTTGCGGCGGCAGCCCATCAAGCTGAATCACAGCGCAGGCCACGACCTCAAGCCGGACGACGCGGTCTGAGAAGCTGGCATTGTCGAACGCGAAGCTGAAGTCGTGGCGCTTGGGGTCGAAGCCGGAGGCGGCGGCCTTGACCACCATTGTGGGTGCGGGCTACTGGTGGGCGCCCACAAACGGCGCGCCGCTTGGGGGAGCGGGCGTGCGCCCTAGCGGCTCTCGCCCTCACCCATCCATGCATGCATTATACCATCACGAAAATCACAGCCGAATCATCATTCAAGGGGTCGCCTCCATCGCCCCCACTTGATGAGGCTCAGGATATCAAGGAGTAAACGCTTGCAGTAGAGGGCGATGGCTGCGAGTGGCCAGCCCAGTTTTGTGGCTTTTGAGGCCTGCGGACATTGTCCATTCTTTTCTGGGCTGGCTTTGCTAGCCCCTCTTCCTCTATGCGCGAGCCATCTTCCAGAAAGCTGAACGAACAAAGCTCGAAGGGGCCACAGAAAAGCGCTAAAGAAAGTGCGCTCCCACGCTAAAGGAGAACAGCACGTCCAAAGCACGCTGAAGCAGACGGTGACCCAAGAGCCCGTTCTTCAGGGAGAAAGGGCTCGCCCATTGAGGATAGGGGCTAAACAAAACAGCCCAAAAAAAAGAATAAACAAAGTACGAGAAGGAGCCAGGGGAAGCGCTAAGAAAGACAAGCACACAAAGAGAGAGAAGGCGCGCGGTGCGCATGAAATTGAAAGGGAGGCCAAATCTAGCCTTACAAATGTCCTGTTAACTGGGTAATGAGCTGGCTAAGGGGGACACTAATATCCCCGAGTGAGCACATGCATATCTGACAAGCTATACTGAGGAGCCAAACCACCGCCACGGAAGCCATGAGCCTGGGCTAATGCACGACCAGCACGCTGGTGAATCGCGAGTGCCTGGGAGCGCTGCAGAATCAATGAAGGCCGCATTCTATAGCATGCAACGATGGCTTGCGGGACGCTGGCCTAAGCTATCCTCCGACTACGTCTGCGGGCTTCGACATGCAGTGCCAGGCGATGGAGGAGGGAAGACCACTTTGTTTCGTAGCCGCCGTATAGTCCATGGCGCATGGGAAGAAGTGGTCTCCCCGGGGGTGGTCATTACAGTGCCTCTCCTTCTTCCTCTCCGCATGATGTGTCGCCCAACCTGGCACAGTCGGTGTGGGTGCCCCTGGTTGGATGTTGTCGACTGGAACGACGTCGAGGAGAAGACGAGGCCCACCACTCCGGGGGGTGGCCACCACATCCAGACGCCTGACGTAAGGCCTGCCACGCTTCTGGAGTACCGGCATGATGCCCGGCACCTACATGGCCGCATGATAACCTGCCTCGCGCATCACGCCATACATAGCGTCTCTGAGAAGATTGTGAGAGGCAGTATGTTCACTTCCCTTGACACATCGAAGCATGTGAGCTGCCAAAGAGATCTCATCCTCCGAATAATGGCCACATTCACTGTGTCGAATGCCAGCCAAACAAAGTGAAGGGAGGCCGAGATGGTGGTTACAGCCGTCCGGAAGAGGTCGTCGGAGAGCCGGAGGGATTCGTAAACCGGCAAGCGTTGAGCCACTCCGACGCCCCCGGAGAGCTGATGGAGTGGAGACGAGAGAGCCCACGCCCATCCTCCTCGAGCAGAAGCTTGGAGGTGGCTTGTGGCGTGCTAAATGGCTGCGCGTGAAAGACGAGCTTGAGCCTTCAGATCAGAGCATCTTGCCCACGCCGCAAAGTCGACCTGATCTGCCGCAAGTGATGGGAAGGAGCGGAGAAGGTCTCTGCGAACGTCAGAGAGGGAGGCTTGTAAGGGCAGGGTCCCATTTGCCACTCCAGCTATTGCTGGTGCCAGTACTGGCTGACCCCTCCTGATGAAGCGCGTTAAAACTGTGGAGGCCACTTGCGCCCAATACCCCAGGTGTGCCGCGCGAGCCAGGTAAGCCAGTGGGCGACAGCCAAGGCCGCCCTTGCCTACAGGGAGCGTCATTTGGAGGAGCGGGGCAGGCGACGTAGGGAGTGCCGGGTGGTCAAGGAGGCCGAGCAGAGCCTGTTGGAGGCTGACATCCGCAGCGGCATATATGTCGTCCAGAGCGGTAGTGGGAGGAACTGCCCGCTGCAGGTAGGTGGGGCGTTGGGCCACGTTGCACCGGTTTAGGATGGCACAGCCAGCTGGGAGTCATGCAAAGTGGGGAGGGCTGTGAGAGTTTTTAACTGTCGCTCGATAGTTGCCTGCACCTCCTGCACCACATGAGCTGCCTCGCCCAGAGGGACTCCAAGCACCACCATCTCTAGGGGGGGCGTCTGGCACCCCACAGGAAGCTGAAGGGTGGGAGGGATGCCGACTGGCGACCATGCCGTACATTTGTCGGGGCGGACTGTGAGGCCGAGAGAGTGTAGCTCACACTCCAAGGTGCTGAAGGCTCGGGTGATATCTGCAGGGGGGCTGTCATGCGAGTAGGCGTCGGTGAGAAATGACGTCGATAGGTCTAGACGATAACAAACCTTGGCCAGCTGACAGGAAGAACTGTCTGATAAAGGTCAACAGTTGTTGTCAGTTGCCAAAGATCACAACAGATAAACAACTCAAGAACTTGTGAAATTTGACTGTGTAGTAGATAGCGACCATCCTTCGGGGTGGTCACCCAATACGAGTAGATAGGGACACCTTGAGACTGAATACGAGTAGATAGGGACACCTTGAGACTCGATACAAGTAGATAGGGAGACCTTGAGACTTTGGATACTGGATACTGGTTACTGGGCACTGTCGCGCTCTCCTTTATTGCCAAGCGGACTGCCTGGCCTAGAGCGCGCGCCCCGACATGGGCCCGACGCGGTGAAACCCTAGCGCCACACCCAGTCAACAGGACACTTGTAAGGCTAGACTTGGCCTCCCTTTCAATTTCATGCGCATTGCGCGCCTTCTCTTTAGCATTTTCTGTGGCCCCTTCGAACTTCGTTCATTCCTCTTTCTGGGCTGGCCACTCTTAGCCATCGCCCTCCACTCGAAGCGTCTACTTCCTGAAATCTAAGCCTCATCAAGAGGGGGCGATGGCTGCGACCCCTTGCATGATGACTGGGCTGTGATATTCGTGATGCATGATGCATGCATGCATGGGTGAGGGCGAGGGCGGCTAGGGCGCACGTCCGCTTCCCCAGGCGGCGCGCCGTTTGTGGGTCGACCGCTCCAACCTGGGGCTCTCTGCCTCGCGGGCCGGCCACGCTGCCTCGAAGGCCGCTCGCTGCAAGGCGGCCAAGCACTCCGATCACCCACCTGCCGACGAGTTCGTCCCCTTGGCGGTGGACGTGCACGGGGCTCTTGGGTCCCAGTGGCTTGACCTATTGGCTAGGCATGCGCGGCGGGCTGTGTCCCGCAGACGCGGCGAGCCAGCCGACTTCAACGCCGCGGGCTCGTGGGCTCAGGTATATCGGATGCGCCTCTCTGTATCCCTGCAGCGGTCCATGGCCCACGCTCTGCATCTGCGATCTCGCTGCGGGCTCTGGCTTTCGTCAGGGTGATAGCTTCCCGGCAGCTAGTCTGTCGGATCTGAGGCTCCTCACTCGTACTTACTGAGTGATCCATCCTCCCCCTGTTTTACCATTGCATCCTCAGGCCCCTTTGTAGCTGCTCACCGCTCTTAGGCCCCTCTGAACCTTTGTTAATTCTTTTTGGGCTGGCTTTTCGCAGCCCTTGCCCCCATTGGGAGTGCCACTTCTTCCTTCTTCATCAACGTGCAGGGCGTGCTCTAAGTCAGGCCTCCGGCTTTCGTGGCGGCGCTCCAGCTCCCCAAGTTAGCTTGTCAGATTTGTTTGTGCTCACCCGTGGGTACTAATGTCATCTTAGGTACCTTAGATTAGGTCTCCGTATTATGTAGCATTGTTTAGTCTGCACTCGACTCTGCCTGAACAATGTATTGGCTTGAATTGGCCTCCCTTTCAATTCATGCGCCCCGCGCGCCTTCTCTCTCTTGTGGGCGCCCACCAAGAGCCCGCACCCACAATGGTGGTCATGGCAGCCGCCGCTGGCTGCGACCCCAAGCGGTACGACTTCAGCTTCGCGTTCAACAACCCCAGCTTCTCGGATCGCGTCATCCGGCTAGAGGTCGTCGCCGGCTCTGTGATCCAGCTTGATGAGCTGCCGCCGCAAGCTGCACTTGAGGGCAAGGACGCGGCTCCGCCGCTTATCGAAGGAGCGTGCGCGTCGCCCGGCCACCAGGATGGCCCTTCCTCGGAGCGAGACGCTGGTTCACAGCGAGGTAACCGCTAGGAACCCATGACCTGACCATAACTGGCACTGCCAGTTATGGCGTTCGAGGACCGTATACAAATCAGACGTCCTTCTCTGACCTGCAGCGGCGTCGTTTCTGCAGCAGCTCCAAGCCAGGCTGTGGACTCGCCTGGGACGTCTACGCTTCCCGTCCCCAAGATTGTCGAGCTGCACCTGTTGTCTGCCATCTGGCAGCGAAGTCTTTGTACTTCCGGAAGTCATTCGCTGCGGCCTCAAGGAGTTTGCGATTGGTGCCGTGGTCAGTATCGAGGTCACGCCGGACGGTTAGTCAAAGCATACATTGTTGCATTGTTGTTATTGCATTGTTGCACATCTCAAATTGGTCATCGTCACAAGCAACCTGCTGGGTCAAAGTCTGTAGGAATGCAGCACTTCATGTCTTGATTGTAATGCACCTGCTGGTTTCATGTGCAGAGGAACAAACTGTTACTGAGCTGCTCCACTGCATCTATACAGGTCAGCTTCCTGACACCGTGCGTTTACAGCTCTGGGCAACATTTTGGAGGACCTGGAAGTATCAGATTTCTGTGTGGGTGTCGCAACTTGATTGCTCCTCCCACTGTGGTGCTTAGGGCCTCTACCTCGTGATAGTCAGGACACTGGGCGAAGACTGCAAAGGAGCTCATACTGTCCACCTTGTGCATAACTTTTGCAGGAGAAATGCCAGAGACTGTGAGTGATCCAAAATGTTTCATTCGGATGTTCAAAGGTTGCTGACAGATTTGAAGTCAGCGAGTGCATGATACTCTGCCTTGACAGGCTGCACAAGTTGGCGCTTACAGTAGCAACAAGCTGCCTTTTTCTTGACCTGTTGAAGAACATGCAAGATCAAAGGTCTGAAATGCTTTCTCCCTTTTACGATGCCTGCATATGCTCTAGTCAGATCTCACGTTGTTCTTGCTATCTTTGCAGTGTTCCTGCGTAGCTCATGCATGCAGAGAATCTGACATGGAATATAAAGAGATCCACAGTTGTTAGATCAGGTGACAGGGCTCAGCCCTTGCGCAATGCCCTTACTCGCAAGCAGGATGACTTGAGGCTGACCTTGTAGTCTGTATGCTCAGTGGCGTGGCGCAGCTAATAGAGAAGAGCCGGGATTTCCTTGTGGATCATTTCAGTGACCTTGAGAAAGTACACAGAGAATCAGAGTTTCTGGGCTTGACAAAATTTAGCATAAAGGTCTGACTGCTTCCAATGTGTGAAGTGTCGTTTACTCTTGAAGGTGTATGGTAGCCTTCTTCGCTGCTCGTTGTCTTCCATGCAAGTGCGGACGTATAAGCAGCCTGTCACACCAAGTCGAGTTCTTGGAGCCTGTAATTTAGCTTGCTCGTTCTGTTGCAGACTTTGCTGGCAAGTGATGACTTGAACATTGAGAACGAGCAGACAGCATTTGCCGCAATGGTGGAGTGGGTGCGTCACAATTACCCAGACATGGCAGAAAGGAAGGAGGTGACTGCTCAACTCGCCGAGCTTGTGAGATTTCCCTTAATGACAGGCGAGGAGTTAGAGGAGGTGGTACTGAAGGCTCCGGAGATGGACAGTAAGTGTTGCCGAGCCCTTGTTACGGAGGCTACTTGGTTTTGCTCGTACAGGTGGGTGACTAAATTGCTGGCTGCTCAAAGTTCTGAATTTGGTTATATACCGGCGTTGGGGAGGTGCCTATTAGCTGTAAACAACCCAGTGGTCAATGCCTGTGGTGTTGTCATTCACAACATCACCACATAATCAGCAGATAACATAATCCCGTGCCAAATACCTGAGTACTCGCCTGGCATGCATTCTGCAGCCTTGTCAAGCAACTGCAGCTGATGAAGGGGTCTGCCGATCAGCATCGTCGTTTCTGGCAGCGTAGTTGTAATCGCAATTCCACCGGTCATGTGCATTATGACATCCATCTGAAGAGGTTGCAGGTGATCTTTGCGACCTTGCACCTCACAATGTTTGACATTGCTGGACACTGATTGTGACCAATGACATGCAGTGTGCTGTGTCGCGTTGAAAGCAGTCAGTGCTACCTGTTGAGACAGTCAGAAATGATAAATCTGTCACCTGGCTCTATGCTTTTGTTTGGTTCTGTGGTGCTGAAAGTTCTTGACTTCAAGTACAGTGTCTCGTTCCACGTTCTTGCGATCAAATGGCTGACGCTCTGCTGGATACTTGGCTGAGCTACGGAGAGCTGGGCTTTGTCCTGAGAAGCCGTCTGTGATCTGACACCTACGATGCACTTTGAGTTTGACTCTGCAGGCACTAGCAATCAATGCAACAGTACATTCTGCCAGCTCTGGTATTGGAGAACACTTTTTCTATCTGTCAGCTAAACGTTGTCAAGGGGAGGATGGAAAACAAACTCTTAGAATAAACTTACATCTTGAGAAAAATCAAAATGTATACCCTGACATTCAGGTGAGGGATCATTGTGGGTTGCCTGCAGGACGTAAATGCCACGTTTTTACGTTCATTTGTTTGTGCTTACAAGCTCAAATGTATGTATTACATCCACATCGTCTTAGCCAGAATCAGGTGGCATTGTGCATACTGCACCAGTAAATTTCTGCAGGTATGAGTACAACATTGAGGGTCTTGTGTCTAGGTGGTTGCTGCCTCTCTATAAGGATGTCAGGTGACCAATATCTGTTTTATTGCAGGTGAGCTCTATCTTCTATGCAAAGAGGTGGCCTTTGGGCCACTATGACAACCTCTGTGCCAAAGAGACAAGGGGGTTTGGCCGCAATGTAGGCGCCTGGGGAGTCCCTGTTATTCAGGGCAAGCGTTCGGATTGGTCTGAATTGGTGCAGGACAACACCGAATACGTCCAAAACGGTGTGATGTCTGTCTTTGCTGATTTCCACCTCGTGCAAAGTGACACAAACAAGCAACTAAAGACGTAGCCATTTCAATATTTTCCTCACCTTCGCCCTTGCACCAGAAAACTGGGCGAGCTCTAGTGGCAGAAGGGCTTCGTATCTGACATCTAGTATTCAGGCATCGATTAGCGACCTTTCTGTATTGACCCAAGGTTACTGAGCGGGTCAATCTGCTGTAGATTATATAGGTCTTCAGATGCGCTTGCCTTTGTACTTGGCCATTTGGCCTTCGTTTGTTCCAAATACACAAAAATTTCCCGGACTTACAAGAATCAACTTGGAGCAGGAGTCACTCCTTCGTGGCTCCTTTTAGCAGATAGTTGATGCTCCACAATTTAGGAGCACGTGATGGTAGGAGTGTCCTGATTTAAGGTACCTTGGACGTTTATACTGGTAGGAAGCAGGAGATGCCACAATTTTGAAGCTCATCTCGATGCACTGTTTATGTATTCTTCTTAAGCTTGCAGAAAACTTCTGTGAAGTCTTGGTCAAGCTGTCAAGGGTCTTTGAAGTACGAAGTGCAAAGTTTCTGAAGCTTGAGGAGCTCACGAGTCACTTCCGTAAGTTGGGCAGGGTATGGTTGTTGCTTGCTACTCACTCAGGGGAAGCCGCCTCAACTTGGACTTCACACATGGCAGCCAGCAGAAACTAGGCATGAACTTTGGAGGAAGTCCCTATTCAGTGCAGGGGAATAACCAGCTCAGTTACGTGCCCCACCCTCTGGCAAGCTGATCAAGGACGAAATCTCGCAGCAACGTTGACATGCATCATTCTCGTACTTCTTCCCAGCCCATAACTCGTATGTGCCCTGCTTCACATGGCCATACTGCTGCAGCCGGCTCTGCAGTTCCTGAGGTCCAAGCCCATCATTGTACTGTGCTACACAACTTCTGCAAGCCAAGCCAATACATGTTGCACCTTCTAACTTTGGCCCAGCTGCCATTTCGTGCACATTGAAGAAACAGCTTTCCTTCACTGCATTCTTACCTTTCAGTGGCCTGTCCTCAAGCAGCCATAAGGAAAATATTGTGATATGTACTTTAAGGTCATGAAAGGGTATTAGGCGAAAGTCAAACGTTTGTGCGGACATCAAGGCAAGGGGTAGGGCTCGGCTGTAGCCTTACAACGTGTTGCGTCCTCAGACGAGCTGTCTGGTCTTCATGTTTTCATGCTTGCTTGAACGAGCCTGCCATAAACCTTAACAGTCCCATCCTCGGCATCTCGAAGCTGCACTTGTTGCCAAGTATATATTG
The DNA here is from genome assembly GCA_009602725.1 of Spirogloea muscicola. Classification (NCBI taxonomy): domain Eukaryota; kingdom Viridiplantae; phylum Streptophyta; class Zygnematophyceae; order Spirogloeales; family Spirogloeaceae; genus Spirogloea; species Spirogloea muscicola. Next base: position 462,791 of record WELB01000069.1, on the reverse strand, counting down.
TATACAATGACGAAGTGTTGTATAATTGCTATAGCACGAGAACGAATGCGATGCAAGTATTATCATTTGGCAGTATATGCAGAAGAACAACAATCATGTCGCAAATGCAAGTCTTCAAATGTATTGAACCTGCTGATGCATTTTAATCGCTGGTGCCAATCACAAAACATCTGACCACCCTTGAACTATAATGTACTTCATGAATGGGGCGATGCCCGGCTTCAACGCCGCCGGTACACTCGCCCAGGTATTCCGAATGCGCGTGGCGGTCTCGTTTCAACGCTTCTTGCCTACGCCGTCCACGCGCGAGCAGGCCGTGCTATGGCTGCCGCCTGTTGGTCTCGGCGGAGTGCCTCTTTCCCTGCAGCGAGCTACTCAGACTTGTTGCTCACTCGCGGGTACTGAGCTTCCCTCTGCATCGTCTTGTGTTTGTAGTGTAGTCCTTTTCCAAGGTATTTCGCAGTGCCGTCCACCGGCTCCTGGGACTGCCGCCGCCATGTCTCCAGGGTGTGCGTCAGTGCGACTGTGGCGAGCGAGAGGCCGAGCCTGGGAAGCTGGCCGCTCATGTTCTGCGCTGCGACCACGGCGGCGAGCGGACAGCGGCCCACGACGGCCTCCGCGATGCGATGCATGGCATCCTGGTGGAGGCTGGCTTCGGTGGCAGCGGAGAACTCCGCCGTCATGCCGCTCCAGCAAAGGGCCGACGGTCCCCACGCTCGTCGCGTAGACCTGGTGGCCACCTCACAGGCCGGCGGGCCACGTCTTCTCCTGGACGTGGTGACCACCGACGCATACGACCGTTCCCACCCAGTCCAATGTGCCACCAAGGCTGGGTATGCGGTCGCCTGCGCCCGCATGGCCCGTGCGCTGCACCTTCATGCCGGAAGAAAGGGCTCGCCCATTGAGGATAGGGGCTGGACAAGCCAGCCCAAAAGCCCAGCCCGGAAGAGCCCTAGCTGCTGCCTCTGGCTCTGTCCAGGGGACCCACTTCCAGGACCCTAGCATCTCTGATCTGCGGCTGCTCAGCAGGACTTACTGAGTCATTCGTAGCTGCTTTGTTTCTTCTTGTGCTTGTCTTTCTTAGCGCTTCCCCTGGCTCCCTTCTCGTACTTTGTCCATTCTTTTTTGGGCTGGCTGTTCCAGCCCCTATCCTCAATGGGCGAGCTCTTTCTTCCTGCGCCGCTCGGGCAAAAGAGCTTAAGTACGCCGACCATCCGCGGGAAGACGAAATCTTCCCGTTGGCAATTGACACCCACGGGGCGCTGGGCGCTCGGTGGCTCGAGTTGCTCAACCAGCTCGCCCGCCACGCCATCGCCCGTCGCTTCCATGGGGAGCCGGTGGACTTCCCTGCAGCTGGGTCGCTAGCGCAAGTCTACCGTATGCGCCTGGCCATCTCGCTGCAGCGGTCTATGGCCCGCGCGCTACACCTTCGTGCCGGCCGCGCACTCGCTGCTGCCTCTGGCTCTGGCCAGGGGACCCCCTTCCAGGCGCCTAGCCTCTCTGATCTGCGGCTGCTTAGCAGGGGTTACTGAGTGATTCGTAGCAGCTATGCTTCGTTTTGTGCTTGCTTTCCTTAGCGCTTCCCCTGGCCCCCTACTCGTACTTTGTTCATTCTTTTTCGGGCTGGCTTGTCCAGCCC
>WELB01000069.1:421530-447506 GCA_009602725.1 Spirogloea muscicola | reverse complement strand
ACTCTCCTTGAAAGGCGCCTGCAGCGTGGACGCGCCAGCTGACAAAGGCTCACATCCCTCCTGGCGAGCACTGAGAGGTGACCTTCTCTTTCCAGACGAGGTTGGCCAGGCAATATTGGCATGGGGGAGGAGAAATGGGCACAATTCAAGCAAGATCACACTTACGTGCAAGATCCTGCTCTGATGACTGTACCCAAAGCACCTTCAATGCTTCCCACCATTATGTATGTTGCCACTCTCATATCCGTGGGTGTCCTTCTTTTTGTGTCCTTGAAGTATACCTCTGCATTTGACAGTCTGGCTGATGTACTATGGCACTTGAGTGACTAGAGGAGCAACAAAGAATAGCTGCGGCTGTCAAAGGCTCATCCACTCTTGGTAGAGGACCGTACAGACTACCTAGTGGACAAGGAGCCTCTTGACATCCACAACAATACCTAGTCCCCTCCTTGCCTACTCTTATGAGACTCTGTAAGACCTTGACTTGACGGCACATGCCAGGAATAACAGAGTATCGGCTTCTGATTTGCAACTTGAAGCTGTCAAGGAGTAAGATCCTCAGCGGTCAATAAAGATTGGTCAAAATTGGAAAGTTTCTAAAGAAATGGTCTTGCCTGGAATTGCTCCTACTTGACAATTCAGTGGGCCCCTCAGAGGGCTGCAATCAGCACTCTCTTCATAATTACCCTATCATGAGTACAAGATAAGAAGCTCTTGACGTCGCAGTGAGGACGATGAACGCCTTACTGTATTTGACAACCGTCTTTCTCCCCTTGAATAACATCTCCATAAGATATGAGCTCTACTGTGTCCATATCTTTACCTGTGAGTTTACACAAGCTAGTTAGAAACAATGCAGGGACTTCGTGCTGTAGCACTGGCTTGGAGATTCCGAGCATTTCAGTTACTACTGAACACTGAATTGAAATGAAATTATTGTAGACTCCGGTAGGATCCATTCAGTGACGCACCTGAAAGGCGGCAATAGGCGCTCTTTTGAACCAGCTCTGTCTTTGTCAGCTGCATCCTATCGCCCTTCGCTCGGTTTGCTGCCGTCTACGATCAAGCTTGCCATGTCAATAGGTTGTCTATCCAGCGTGGTTAGATCTGCAGCTTACAAGGGCTTCCTTCACTGACTGAAGCCTTTCTTCTTGCTGCAAGGCTACCTCAGCACGTTCCTACAGAGAATTTGCTTGTAAGCTATCTGCCAGGCAGTTGTCTGTCTGAAAGCAGACGGTCTCATGGCCAGGAATGCGTGTCACCTGGAGAATTTGACAGTTGTCCAAAGTGCTTGGTCCACCCTGCAAGCCAGCCAACGAGTTACTCACTCACACAGGCCTCCTGTTGCACAAGTGAAAAGTGTCTAGCTCATGCATGAGCAGCTGCCGGCCAGGATGTCTCCTTTGAGGCGAATGGTGAGGCCTAATAGGCTGCTGATTGCGGCTAGAAGGCTTTGGTCAAGGATCGAGAAAGGCAGCGGGAGGCTTGCGGACTTTGGAGTAGGGCACAATGTGATCGTAGTCGTAGCAGAGGCAGCCGTCGCAGGCGACGAGCTTCCGGAAGACAGTGTTTCCGACAGCGTCGCGCCTCCAGCGCTGGGGGTCCCTGCCGGGGACCGTCTCGGCGCGGTCCCAGCACTGCAGCTTCACGTCGTGCGGGAAGGAGCGCGGCTGGTGCTGTGACTGCGGCCGGGGCTCGGGCCTGCCGTCCACGGCGGCGGCAGGCGAGCGCCCGGGGGACGGCTGCCTCGGCGCCTGCGGCTGCCGCCGTTTCTGGCGGTCCTGCGCCTGGCGCTCCTGCAGGCTCTGCTTCACGGCGCGCCGCAGCAGCCAGCCGGCACCGGGGGGCATGGCCGGGAGCCCCCGCCGGGCGCCTTCCGGCCCTTTGAGACCTTCTACGTTCCTTTTGGGCTGTTTCCACACCCCTTGCCCCCACTGGGCGAGCCACTTCTTTGGGCTGCATTCTTTGCACTTTCTGCATTTTCTGCCTGAACAATGTAATGGCTTGAATTGGCCTCGCTTTAATTTCATGCGCACCGCGCGCCTTTTCTCTTTGGGCTGGCCTCTGCCACTTCTTCTCCAACCGCATGTGATTGTCTATGTCCCTCCAGCGCTCCCATGCGCTTACTTTGGGGATAGTTTTCCGGCAGCTAGTCTGTCGGATCTGAGGCTCCTCACTCGTAACTACTGAGTAATCCATCCTCCCCCTGTTCTGACAGCATCTTCAGGCTCCTTCGAAGCTGCTACACGCTTGAAGTCCTTTCCGAATCTTTGTCATTCTTTTTGGGCTGGCTTTTCGCAGCCCTTGCCCCCATAGGTAGTGCCACTTCTTCTGCGTTGCACCGCCTCGCCGGTCGCGCCCTTGCAGCAGCCTCTGGCTTGCGCAGCGGGGTTGCTCTTCCTCCCCTCAGCGCATCTGACTTCCTACTGCTGACCTGGGGATTCTAAGAAAGTGCTCGCCCATAGAGAAAAGGGGCTGGCAAAGCCAAATAGCGCCCTGTCTGCCTAGCCTGTGGCTCCGTTTTGAACACCTGTATGCATCTGGCTTGCTTTCACAGCCGCTCATATCAGCNGAACGCAGCTCGCTGCCGCGGCCGCCATGGCGGGCGGCGCCGTGCTGGCGTCGCTGCTGGTGGTGCTGGTGGCGCTGCCCGTGGCGTGGTGCGCCGTGGAGGCCGCCTGCGCGCCCTGCCTCTCCTACGTCCGCGCGCGCATGGCCGACGACCTCGACGCCGAGGCCGGCCCCCTGCTCGCGCCGCGCGCCTGAACCAGCCGCCGCCGCCGCCGCCGCCGCCGCCGCCGCCGGAGGCGTGGCGAGACGCGCTCCGTGCCCCGCTTGAGGCTCTCGGCAGTCGCCGCGAGGACGTTCCCTTCGGTGAGCTGCGCCCGCCGTAGTTGCGCCTGACCCATTGCAAGTTGATGCGCTCTTTGCCAAGGCGGCGCTTGATTCTAGAGCATGGCAGCGGCAACGGCTTGGAGTATGAGATTCGTCGTCTCCGTGGAGCCTTGCATTGCGGCGCCCCCACCGAGAGCCGTCGCCGAGGCGCCTTCACAGCGGCAGCCGCTGATGGCTGTTACGTCGCCCTCGCAGGAGCTGCCAGGAGCTGCCATGGAGCGGCGAACGCGCCAGAACCTGGTCGCGGCGCTCATCGCGCTGCCGCTCATCTGGTGGGCGGTGGAGCTGACCTGCAAGCCCTTCCTGGACCCCATCCGCAAGCGGATGAAGAAGGACCTGGACGACGCAGGCGACGAGAACGACGACATCTGAGAGGCCCGGCTGATGCTGTGCCCGCGGCCGCTGTATCCCTACATACGCCACCATCAATGCGTCTCGCGCCTCCGAGCAAGCGCGGAGCTAGAAGAAAGGACGCTTCCAGTAGAGGGTGGTGGCTGTGAGAGGCCAGCCCAGAAAAGGGAATGAAGCTAGAGGCGGCCATGGCCGGTCTCGGTGTCAAGCCTTGACAAAGCCCTTTCGCTGCAGCAAGGCCCGGACCTGACGGGGTCTCAACAAAGAAGAGAACACGAGATGGCATATTGGCAGTAACTTGGGATACTCTCCCAAAAGGAGCCCAAAGCAGATGTGCCTTCTGATGCAAAATTGACCTTCTGGGCAAAGGTGGAACTCCCCCATGACTTTGCATGAAGAGCTCTCTTCATGCCTTTCTGAGCTGCATCTGCATTTATATTGTCATCATACCTTGGTGTCTTCAAATTGTGCTCTCAGAATGAGTGCTTCGCGATTGCCCTTCACGATGATGTCTGCTGCCCCGTTGCAACGGGCCATGAAGTCATGACTACTGTCAGGATGGACTTCCATTGGTACGATTGGAGCGAATTGGGATCAGTCAGGACAACAAGCAGGGGTCAGCTGCAGCGCAGTGTTGGTAGCAGTGCAAGGCAGATTTGTCAGTCACAGGGACATTCAGGTAGATGGTTCAAGTTTGGGCTTTTGAGCTTTCAAGAACATATTGATATCATTTCGTGCGATTTCCAATATTGGAGTGCCAACAGGTCTTGTCAGGGCCCTATGTGCACCCCTGCAAGCGCAGTGACCAGTGTGACTACAACTCCATGTCAAGCTTGGGGTCAGATTCTGCGCTGCTATGCGTCGTGCTCGGCTCCTCATTGTCACTGTCACCACCTGGCTCTGAGCCGGCCGCTCCCTCTTGAAGAGGTGACTCCTTGCTGTCACCCTCAAACCCGCCAGCTTTGGGTGCAGCGGGCGGCGGTGGAGCAGTGGCTGAGACTGGTGGCTCGTCGCTACTGCTGTTGCCCTTGCTTAGCATCGCGGGGCTCCATAGCAACATCTCATCGATTGCATTGCCAAACTTCTTGCGGTACCTGCAAGTACAGAGAGGCGAAGTTGCTCAAATTTAGACACAGGGCCGAGCAGCTCGCTCAAGGCCAAACGATGGGCTGAGCTTGCAGACCTCGCAATCCAGGGCCATGGACAAGCAAAGCAAAGACCAGAGCTGATTGCAGGCAGCCAAGAACACCAACAGTTGATATTTAGAGAAGTATGTAACCCTCCACTGAGATGCAAGCCTACCCACCCTAAGTCCAGTATTCCTCCTAAACCTGTCCTCTATTCACGTCGCACAGCTTCCTCAATCACATACAGAACACCTAGTTGCTACCTGGCTACCCAGCTACAAGCTGGTCACAAGCGCAAAGCTTCTAAGCAGCGGAGCTGCCCAGAAGACTGATGAAAAAGCCAGGAAGTCAAGAGCTGGCATCCATGAGGGCCTTTGGGATGAGGGCTGGGGCTTGTAATCAATGCCGCCGGCTGCACTTCGTACCTGGTGCGGGCCTGCTCGTCAGGCGCGTTCTGCACGCAGAGGTAGACGGCAGCGGAGGCGCATGCTGCGAGCGCAAGGCGCGAGGCGAGCTTCGGCGGCGGCTCCTCGTCCTTGGCGGCCTCTGGCCAGAACCGGAAAAGCTCCGACAGCAGCGCCTCCTCTGCGAGGATGTTGGGGAAGAACCACACGCGCTTGCCCGCCACGATCCAGCACAGCGCAAAGACCACCACCCTCACTGCGGACAGAAACAGCAGCTCTGCGTCAGTCAAACCTCCCCTTGGCTCGTTGACAAGTCACAGAAAAAGCCAGCTTAGCCTGGGGACAAATGCTTGGCTCAGCTTAGATGCTCTGGGTAAGTGCACAAAGCGGAGCAAGGGCTTCCCAAGACATTCCATGTACAAAGGTTGTAGGTGAATAGCGGGGAGCCTAGGACTTTGAGGGGTTTTGGAGGCAGGCATGGACCACAGGAGGGGGCGAGCAGCATCGGGTGGCAAACAAGTGAAGCTTGGCTAATCTACTTATCAGAAGCAGCAGGGAAGAGGGATTCAGGTGGGGTGACTCACGCAGGAGGACGCCGAATATGAGGCAGAGCAGCGTGATGCAGAAGTAGAGGACGGCGAGCTTGCACCAGTGCGGCGCGACGGGGAAGAGGCAGCACGCAACAGTCACAACCGGCACAAGGAACGAGAGCACGTACTGCCACGCCGGTCGCTTCCGCTCAAACGTCCACGCATAGAACCCATCTTCGGCAAACGACTGGTCCTGCTTTGGCCAGCGTGCACCACTGGTGCGGATGGCAGTGAGCAAAGCGACATGCAGCGGCTGAAATGGTGGCAGTAGTGCCTACTGAGTGAGTGTGACCTTCACATCCGCTGTCTATGCACGAACATGAGTACATCAAGCATTGATTAGCAGTTGCATACATTACTACAAAGTACACAGAAGTTAGTGTGACATGATTTACGATATGATAGATTAGCATAGTTCAGCAATTATAGTTCACAAAGCTGACCGCATGCTCACCGGATGGACCTCAAGGCGGGCTGGCCATTTGGATAGCTTCTTCTTGCCGGGCCGGATGACCTTGACGACACGGTCGCAGCGGTACACGAGCTTGCGATGCAGCAGGAGCTCGCCGGCCTCCTCCGGCGAGAGCGGCGACGGCGGCGGCGCGCTGTCGCTGGGGGGTGGCGGCCGCGGCGCAAGCTCCGGGTGCTTGCGTAGCAGCGCGAGCAGGTCGCGGGAGCGGAAGTACTCCACGCGCGCCTCCTGGAGCACCGCCCACCGCGACTCCAGCTCCTTGTGGTCGCGCACGCGCACCGCAAACTGCACCGCTGGGTCTGGCGGCGGCCGCGGCCGCTGCCGCCGCAGCTGCCGGCCGCCGCATCGCAGCAACGACGGAACTCACGTGAGACTTGTGGCATACTGGCATACTGATTCTTCCTGGCCCTTACTCATGACTCCTAAGACATATAATGACGACAGACAGTGATCCTCAACTCACGGAAGCGACACTCTGTCTGCTGCCAGAACTCTGGACCTTCGGCTGCTGACTCGGGTTCACGGAGTCTGGGAGGAACGGCGCTCTTGCGCTGACGAGTCTTGTCAGCTGGTGCTGCTCGCCCAACTCTGTCCACCATTATGGGCTGGCCTCTCTTAGAGTCCGTCTTCTGCAGAGGATGAGCTATATCTCCTTCACTAATGCATATATGTTTCACTAAACCCTTACCCCTAAACCTTAAGCTTGAGCTTGAGGCCTAGTCTTGCCGCGGGCAGTCGCCACGGAGTGCCAGCAGCGAGCGTACTCTGAAGTGGTACCACGCAGGCTGGCGGTTGGCGCCGCCGGGCCCGGCCGCCTTGTCCTTGCGCACCATGGAGGGAGGGACAGAGCACCTCACGCGCCTTCGCCCACACCAGCTGCGTCGCCGGACAGCTCGCCGATGCCGGAATGTGGGCCTTGGCCGCGCCGCCGCCCACTGACGCAGCTGCTGCGGCAGCGGCTGCCCGGGCGCGCCTTGTGGGCTGTCTGGTGGTTGCACCAGGATTTAGGAGGAGGGAGGGCGGGCAGAGGTGGCGGAGGAGGGGGGGAATGGGGAGTGCGTCGAGTAATGGAGGGCCTGAGCGGCTAAGTACAGAGGCTGAGCACAGTGACAGGTGTACAGCACCTGCTGCTGAGCTGACCCCGCTGAGTGACCACGGGTCAGCACATAGAGAGAGAGGGGGAGAGAGTGAGGAGGGAGGGAGTGGTGAGGCAGCGTCGAGGGAGCCAGCCGATGGTCAGTGGAGCGCTGAGCTAGAGCTTCAGGAGACCCCCACACCCACAGAAATAATCCCACACTGAGAGACTGCGTCCTCGACACAAACCCAAAACCCCTAAGCCTGAGACTATGATATACTTGATTAATAGTTCAGACATTCCATTGTATCTTGTGTGAGCCTGAAGTCCCAACTCAGCCGGAGAGCGGCGGCGCAGCTTGAGCCAGAAGGTCGAGTCCATACCCGCGCCCAGCTGGACGTTCCAGATTGACAGCCTGTCGAGCTTTGGAGCGTCGTGGCGGCGGCATGTTCCGGCGCATCGCCCAGAAGGCCGTGGCAGCGACACGGCAAGGTTAGCGTCCGCCATGGCCGCTGCTAAGCTCAAGGCTGACAGAAGGCTAAGTGACAATTAGCATAATTAGCACCCGCTGCGGCCTGTCCTTCCTCCTCACGTCAGCCAGCTCCACTTGGGCATGGTGGCGGCCGTGCAGCCTTGGCATGGGATGCCGCCGCCCTGCAGCCACCGGCGCAGCGCGACCTCTTCCGCTTCTGCGACGCCGCCGACCTCGCTCGCTGGGCACCGTATTCCGACGCCGAGCATGGAGGTGAACGATGCCACATGCGTCCTCCACATGAAGAGGGCGGAACCTCCGTCGTCTACTCCAACAGCGTCGCTGCTATTGCTGCCTCCCTCACCGCGAGGCCGCTTCTGGCAATGGCGGCGCTGCTCCATGCAGGCCTGTCAGTAGCGACTTGGACGTCTGCAGCCGACGAGCGAGCAGGTGAAGCGCCCTCACCTTGGGCTTTGACAAGCCGAAGTTGTCTATGCTAGGACCCATAGCCCCACAACAATAGACCGTCATGTGCAATTTGTGCCAAGCACTGCTCAATGGCCTGTCTTATCCCACAACTGTCTGAACCCACAAGCAAGGAATATGTTGCTGGTGTGAGCTCGCGGTCTCGCGTCCTCAGTTGAGCGCTGTGCTTGTAGTACTAGGCCATATGGAAGTGCACTGGCTGCCCCTGCGCTTGATATTCTGCAGTGTAACTGAGGTCAGCATTGTGGTGAATCTTACTAAGCTCTGATAACCCCCTGCTGAAGCTGAAGCTAGTTCCGTCGCTGCAGCTATCTTCACAGGCTCTCTGTCGGAGGAACTCGCTGGGGGTGACGGCAAGCCGCAGTCGCGCCTCAAGCGCAGCGGTTTTGCCGGACTGCGGACGGCCGAGGTTGGGGACAGCGGCCGGCTGAGCCTTACAAGGCAGACGCTAGAGCTTTCTCCCTCTTTATGCTGAGCACTCTGTGGGCTCTCATTATGACTGCTGTGCGGGCAGTTTGCAGAGCCGCTAGACCTTGAAGCAATCGACACACTCGCCCTCCGCGTCCGTGGCGATGGCCGCTGCTACGTGCACAGTGTGAGTTGCTGCACTGCAAGATGTCAATGCTTTGCTCATTGCTGACTGAAATCTTGAACATAGAGCCTGAGCTCACATATGCAAGTCTGTCAGATCCTGCAACAGAGGTCAAGCCTGTCACTTGGAATGAGGCTCTTCCACCTCCGTCATTTCCATGGATCCTCGCCACATTTTCATCTGTGCAACAATCAGATGCTTTGGTGCAGTGCCTTACTTTCTGTCAGACAATATTGCCAAATCTTGCACTTAGGTGAGACTGTGTCTCTCTTTTGCTGCTCCTGCAACGCACCAGCTCCGAACAGAGTCGTGGGTGGGCATGGTTGACGAGGAGGAGAACACGTGGCAGGCGTTCATATTTGCACCCCCTGGCGAGTGGTACGAGGTGAAGGTGTGCATCACTTGCCCTTGACCACAACAACTTGACCTGCGAGACTGATCAACTGTGCAGTTAGCAATGTAGTCATGTGTCAAACCGCCCGTCAGCTTGCCACTAACGTTGTGTGTAATCACAGCTGTTGGCGGTATGTTATCCTTAAGGGTTTGTCACGGCTTGTCTTCCTCACTGGCGTCGTCCCAAGACAAGTACATAATTAACGCGCCCTGCGACACCTGCCTGCTCATGCTGTTGGCGGTGTGAGGCGTGCTGGTGGTGTGATGCAGATACCATTGGAGCGGTACTTGCTGACATGGAAGGGCAAGGTGCTGGACACGGCGGACGAGATAAACACTAGGCGGCTCTGTGGCATGGGCATCTCTGTGGCTGCCGGCCAGGCCGGCAGTGGGGGCCCTGGGCCCTTCCGACTTGAGCTGGAGTGGATCAAGGGTCTGAGGAGGACCTGAATAACTTGTTACGTTCATTTGATGTTCACCTTTTTCTGGGCTGGTCAATCACAGCCATCGTCCCCGTCTGGAGTCTTCCTCCTTATGATGCTTTCCACTTTTCCTCTGACCATAGAATGTTCCATCAGCCAGGCGCTTGGCTATAGGTTCTGGTCGTGCCGGCCTGGCTTGTAGGAAGCAGGCTGAGGCTCGTGCCAGGACTATGATGGTTATGTTGAGGGTGGTGCTGATGTCAGGTCCGATGCTGGATGCATCTTGTGTGAAGTGAGCAAGCACTATTGTCGCAGCAGGCTCCAAGGGCCAGGCTTGTGATGATACTGCTGTCAAAAGCTTTATAGCTCAAAACGAAGTGCTTACCTCTACCGTTAACTGGAAATTGAGATACAGAGGCTAAGTGTTGATGCTGGTATGAACGACATAAAACGTCGAGCTGCCGAATTCCTACGCCGAGTTGGGTAAAGACTACACTGGGCGAGTGCCACAGAATTACCAGGCGTACGATGGAAAATTTCAAGGCTGAGACCTGATCGTCGCTTATCCTCAGAAAGGCCATATCTGTAACAGTGGAAAGGAGACTTGGGGCAGCAATGATGGTTCCCGCAAGGCCAGGTGGCTTATTACAGATGTGAGCCATGAATGATGCATGCAGTGTATGCATGCGAATGAGCACTCCACCGGAAGGGCAATCACATTATGACTAGCTCGAAGTCTTCAGTGATCACGCTGTATGTGGGCAGGTTGTGCCAGCTATGGCAGATAGATGCAGATGACAGGGCAGCACCCTGTGCAAGAGCTGAGGTAAGCTTAGGCAATGACGGAGGTCAGAAGGACTGCTCCATCGAACATGCGTCCACCACAAATGTCTGGCAGCAGCCAAGCAGCGGACCAGCGGGTGTCCATTAGGAGGGGCCTCCAGCGTGGTGTGCCCTGGCAGGTCTGCAACGAGGACCTGGTAGGTAAGTGCTTAACTGAGAGCTCCCTAAGCATGCAGATGTCAAGGGTAAAGTGGGCTCCCTTAACGTGCGATGGCTGCGAGGAGCTAGCCAAAGGATACCAAAGTGATCAAGCGCGCTCATCCAAAGGGGGCAGCGGCTGGGAGATGCCAGCCCTCAAGAGTCGAACAAAGGAGAGCAGCACCAGCAAGCACCAGAGCAAGAGCGTCGCCTCACCCCGACGGTGAGCAGAACTTTGATCAGCAGCCAAAGGTCAAACCTTCCAACAAAGATAAAGTCACGTCGGGTATGAAGAGAGCGGTGAGCTCCGCCATGCAGGGCGGTGGCTGTGAACGGTCAGCTCGACGAGGGTGAACAAGAAAGTGATGGGGTGGGAAGGAGGGCGCCAGCAAAGAGAAACAAGAAGCAGGTGCAAAGTTTAGGGTTTAGGATGTAGGGGTTTAGGGTTTGGGGTTTAGAGCAGCGGTTGCCAGGAGTTAGCAGCATAAGAATTGGACAAGGAGAGGGCAAGGCAGGAGTGGCCAAGTGTCCACCCCCCCTCCTCTCTTTCCCCCTCTCCCACTCCACCTTAAACCTCTTTCCTCTCTCTCTCTCTCTCTCTCTCCCCCCCCTCCCATGCCCTTCTCTCCTCTAGTGTCGTCCATCTACTCTCCATCCTCCCACAGACCGTCTAGCTGCTGCGCGCCCCCTCAGCTTCCCAGCTGACCAGCGCTGCCATCAAGAGCACAGCTGTGCCACCTCGATCTGGGCCGCTTTGTGGGGTGCCGCCGGCGTGGGGGCCAAGGCAGCGGCGATGGCGCCGGCGGCACGCCGCAGCATGCGGGTGCACGTCGTGGCGAGTACCCAGCCGCCGGAAGCGTCGTCCGACGAAGGCGAGGAGGAGCGGGGAGAAGACGAGGAGGACGAGGACGAGGACGCAGAGGACGCGGAGGCGCAGGAGCTGGAGGACGAAGCTGAGGACGAGGAGGACAAGCGGGACGACGAATTCAGCCCCGGCGGCAGACGGCGGCAGGCCGCCGGCAGGAAGGCAGCCAAGCGTGCGGCAGATGGTGATGCCGACGGCCGTGGCAGTGCCGCCGGTGCGAGTGCCGGCGCGGCAGATGACGACGGCGCTGCGACGGCTCCGGGGGCATCGCGGCTGCCCAGGATCAAGCTCGCCGTCGGGCGGGGGAAGGCGGCCGCCGCGTCACGGGCGGTCTGCAAGGTCCCTCCCCTCCTCCCACCTCCCTCTTCCCTCCCTCCTCCCACCTCTACCCCTCCCCCCCACAATCCCCCTTCTTGAGCCCTGCCATTGAGTACAGCGGTCAGTGCTACAATTGGCAATACTGTCATTGGACCACAATTAGGATGTCTGAGCTGGGATGTGAGCCGCGGCGTGGCGGCCAGGTGTGCAAGGCCGCCGACCACGCCGCGGGCTTCGTGGGCTCCGTCTACCTCGACTGCCCCAATGCCAACTGCTACCTCTGCAAGGGCCCCGGTCAGAGCTCCGCCGCCGACGCTGCCACCACCGTCACTGAGCTCCGGAGCTAGCGGCTCCTCTGAGCACCATGGGGTCTCTGACGGCCGGCTCCTCGCTCGCTGCCTGCCGTGACGGCGCCAGGGCACACGACGGAGACCTGCCCGTACCGCACAGCGTCGGAGCACGGTCTCATCCCAGCAGCAGGCCACTGCCGGCCTGGCAGCAAGTTCGAGCTCTCCTTGGGCCGCCAGGTCCGCGCCCGAGGCGGCCGCCAGCCTTCGGTGAGCACCGCACACCCCAGACAGCACCTAAGAGTATCGTATAGACAAAACCTTAACCGCCGGTTAAGCCTTTGCCTATTATGATGACCTCCTCCTTGACTCCTCATGCGCCACCGTGGTCTGCCGGGCGCCTGCCGCAGGTCAAGGTGCTGCCGCCGGTGCCCCGCGTGGCGGACTGCGCGCTACGCGGTGTGCATAGCCGCCGTGTGACGGCGATGGAGTTCCACCCGACACATGACGGCATGCTTATCTCCGGTGACAAGGTGCGCACCTCGTCTCGCACGGCTGACCTTGTCCAAGTGCCAGCCTGTCTTTGCACTAATCCTGGATTCAGACCTTGTTGTTTTGTGTTGGCCTCCATTTACTACGTCCGGCCGGTGTGAATCGACACGGAGCAGAAGGGGCAGCTGGTGCTGTGGCGGTTCGATGAGCCCATGGCGTCGTCGTACGAGCACCTCAACGGCGTGCATCACGCCATCATTGCGGGCATCAAGTGCGAGACATGCCCCACCTCGTCTCTTCCCTCCTTGGTCCCTCAGCGCCCTTGCCTGCGCAGCAAGCAACTCTCATTCACATTCGATGTGCGCTTCTGCCGCTGCTAATTCGTGCGCGGCGAGTCAGCTCCACACCTGCTTCAGTTGTGACGCGGCAAGCGGCGGTCCCATGTGACGAGCAGATTCAAGAAGGGCAACGACCACGACATGGTCACCGCTGGCGCCGACGGGAAGCTCTGCTGCACCGACCTGGCGGCTGGAAGCCCCGCTGCCGAGGCCCGCACGCTGCTCGACCTCAACCCCCATGGCTGGCTGGTGCGTGCTCCTCGGGCCTCAGATCCCTGTGTCCTCGGGGTGCCCAAGAAACCCTTAGGTGGTCACAGCACCTCCATGCGATGCGCAGGGCGACGCATCGCTGTGGCGCATGCTTTACGGCTTTGACCTCGCGCAGGAGCACAGCCTCGTGCTCGTCGGCGACGACGCCGGCCAGCTGCACATGTGAGTGCTTGCTGTGGCTCGCAGTCCAGTGCACCTCGCTTTAGCCATGTCGCAGCAGCCCGTGTTGGTGGCGGTCAAGTTGGCGGCTTGAGTGGCGGCTCGAGCTGCGGCGGCCCGCTTGGCAGGGTGGACTGGCGGGCGCCTGGGGCCGCACGGCCGGCGACGCTGGTGCACCGCAAGAAGACCAAGGTGGTCGGCGTCGACTGCCACCCGCACGACTGCAACCTCTTCATCACTGCCGGCAACGACCACTTTGTATGGCGCCGCAGCTTGCCATTTGCTTCTTCTCTATGTCAACTGCCCCTCCAGCCTCAAGTGGGGCGGAACAACGCAGTGGGGCTGACTGAATGCAACCAGAGAGACGTTGATGAGGTCCAGTAGCACCTGTGCATGTCACAATGAGCAGGACCCGTCTGCTCCTTGGTTTCTCTCAGGCCCTTCTACTCTTTGGTTGGTATTTGGCATCTTGGTATTGTTCAACTGCCAAGGGCAACGTCAAACTGATTGCACTGGCCTCAGGGAAGTGTTGCCGTGGTTTGTGGACAGGCCAAGGTGTGGGACTTCCGCATGTTCGACGAGCGCGCACCTTGGGCCATCCTCCCGCACCCCCGCGTCGTCAACTCTGCCTACTTCTCGCCCGTGAGTGTCCAATGCGGCCGGCGAACACGTGGTTGTCCTTCCGGCTGATGCACACAAGGAAATCAGTCCAATCTGAACGCAGACTGCATGGAAGCAGGCTAAAGGGTACAGTGCTTCACACATAGATGTCAGCAGATTGATGAACTTATCCCCAACTGGTGGAGAATGATGTAGTGGCAGTAGTGAAGGTTAGCAGGCGCATACTTACGAGCTTGAGTTGTCTGCAAGATTGCTCTCTTATCTGGCATCCTCCTCCCTCTGTGGCATCGACATGGGCCAGGTTACTGGGTGCAAGATCTTGACGACGTGCCAGGACAATCGGCTGCGTGTGTACGACTACATCTACGGCGACCTGGAGACACCCAGCCGCGCGATCGTGCACAGCCACGACTTTAACCGCCACCTTACCCCATTCCGCGCACAGTGGGACCCCCGGGTGAAAATGCGAGCCCTTGAGAGCTAGCACTGGACTTGCATTTCTCTCCGCTTCTAGAATTGGAGCTCAGCAGCAGCCAGCCGCTCTCTGGGGCTGGCCTGCTGACTTTCTGCACGAGGTCTATGCTGGGGTTTTGCCCTGTGCTGCAGGATGCGTCTGAGTGCCAGGTTGTGGTTGGACGGTACATCAGCGAGGACTTTGGGGGCGTGGCGCTGCACCCCATCGACTTTTTTGACATCAGCACAGGCAAGCGCACCGCGGAGGTCTGGGACCGGGGCCTTGAGACCATCACGCCCGTCAACAAGCTCCATCCGCGCCGGGACGTCCTCGCCTCCGGCAGCTTCTGGTGTGACCTCTGTCAACCTCCCCACTTCTCATGGTGTTGATCCCGGCTGAGGCCGCAGTCAGTGTCACCTCATCTCATATACTTGAGAATGTGCAATCATGGCAGATCAATTTCGCCACAGTTGTGAAGCTGTCAGACGAGCAGCCGTTGACTCAGAGCACCCATAGCCTTTCTTAACTGTGAAGCCTGTGAATGCTACTGGCCTGACTGACTCCACTCGTTAAAACTCCCCGAGTCAGCTCCACTTCTCAACATGATGCCGGGCTGGGTGCTTGCAGGTCGCTGGTCATCTGGAAGCCCGAGGAAGAGGAGCCAGACGACGATGATGTAGGTGTGGCGGTGCGTACGCCAGCAAAGAGCCGCGAGCAGCGGAGGGAGGTCGTGTACTACGACACAAAAGGCAGCGGGAAAGGCAAGGGCAAGGGCAAGAGCAAGAAGGGCGAGGCTGATGACAATGACGATGACTTTGAGGATGAGGAGGACCTCAAAAGCAAGCGGCGGCGCAAGGCTCAGGGAAGGCAGAAGTAGCCACCTACTGCAGCAGCCACAGGCAGGCGGCTCACGCACTTGTCTCACCATGTTGGTCAGCCTCTGAGAAGTGTGGCAGCAAGCTCCTAACATTAATGACAAGGTAATTAACTACTCTACTGTGCCTTTTGGTGAACCTCTTGAGTGCACTGACAGCATCCTTCCAGTCCTGCATCACACCCAAGATTGCTGCAGTTAGAGGAACGCTGTTGGTAGGTAACTGTAAGCTGATCGTAAGCGTGAGATGGTCGCAAGTGTAAGCGACGGCCTCAATGTCAAAGGTTTATATTGCAGGTACCGGCAAGCACACTTCAGGTTCAGGACAGACTTTAGTCTTTGATTGGCAAAGCCGAGCTTGAATGCTGTGGCGAGGCTGGTGACAGCGATGCACTTCTGCTCTGTCTGACCAGCCGGCACCATGTTACCTGCCACAGTCGACCATGCCATTCTCGCCAAACATACTTTGAAGTCCAATTTGACATTCATGACTCTCATTTGCCTTGCTACTAATCCGTGGTTGTGAGAGTGGAAGGAGGGCTTGAAAAAGCAGTATAGTCAACACCAGGTACATCGCAGACCGGCTGCTAGAGTACTCAGATGGGAGGGGCTGGCCTTCTCGCAGCGGGGCAGGGCTGCCGGTGCCTATGCCCAGCAGGCTTCGCAGCCGCAAAAGTAGAAGCCCTTGACGACTCAAAGCGGGGTGCAGACTGTAGAGGGTCTGCTCGAGCACTCTCTCGTGCCACCACTGTGCCACTTGACGTAAGCTTTGGGTCGCGGGGTTGCCATTCTGGAACTGGGCATTGGTGCAGCAGGGTCTTGACACTGATGATCGACTGCGACCGTCACTTCAACCTCCTGCAAGGCTGGGCCGGTAGCCTGTCGCTATGCCTTTCCCACGGCCATTGCCAAGGCCATTACCGAATGGTATTAAATTAAGCGTGTTGCGGGGCCTTGCCATGCCTTTCCCAAGCCGTTGTGGGGCAACGGCAGTGGGGAACCTCCTTGCGCCTCATTGCCTTGCCTATCCAAGCCTTTCCCGGGATGGAAAGGCTAGCAGCTGCAGCATAGCCTTTCCCTGGCCTTCCCCGCGCCGCCTCCGTCCTCCCGCGGCGGCGGCGGCGGCGGCGATGGCGGCGCCCGCGGCGGCGGCTGGATGGNGGCTGCGGCGGCGGCGGCGGTGCGCGTGGAGGGGCTGCGCGTGGCGCTGGGCGGCGCGGCCGTGCTGCGGGGGTGCAGCCTGGCGGTGCCGGCGGGCGCGCTGTGGATGCTGCTGGGGCCCAACGGCTGCGGCAAGTCCACGCTGCTCAAGGCGCGGCCCCGCAGACCCACAACAACCCACAAAGCCCACAAAGCCCACAACACTCACAAGACCCACAGAACCCACAAATTCCCCAAAAATTCCACAGAACCCACAAAGCCCACAAAACCCACAAAGCTCACATGAACTGTGAGCTGCAGTTGCGGCATGCCGCTCAGACACAAGGTGTTGACTAGGACCAGCAGATGTGGAAGAATCCATATGGCCCATCAGACTCTCACATTGCTCCAGTACACATGCATGCTGAGCTGCAGTCGCGGCATGCCGCTCAGACACAAGATGTTGACTGAGACCAGCAGATGTGAAGGAACCCATATCGTCCATCAGACTCAACGATGCCGGTAGCAGACCCTGAACTTGAGACTCCGTGAGTCTGCCGGTGCTCCGAGTACGACATGCGTAAAAAGTCGGGGAAGCCTCGGGAAGCTGCGGCGCCGCCGTCGCACTCCTGAGCCGCTGCTGCCGCCGCGCACTGAGTAGGCGCGCGCTGGCCGCTAGCGAGGCTGCGCCGCAGTCGCTGGCAGGCCTGCTGCAGCCCGACGGCGGCTCCCTGTTTGTCGACGGCCCCCGCAGCTTCGTGTTCCAGAACCCGGACCACCAGGTCTCGTCTCATCCCCAGCTTCGGCCCTCCTTGCTGTTCATGCACGAGAGAGTACTGATGGCAGCAGACTGGCAATGCTCTACTAACTAGGTGACCTCCCATGCTAGTGGCGGCGCCGTATCAAGTGCTCAGAGCAGGCAGAGCATGCCTCTTTGTTTATGGTTTGGAATTTTGTCTAAATGATTGCTTTGCATTACAAGGTGCTTGCACAGCCAGTCTGGCCGGGTATGCCCAACCGCCAGCAGGCTCCCTTGTGCCTCGCGGGTTGGGAAGCAGGTCGTCATGCCGACTGTTGGTGCTGATGTGGCCTTTGGCCTTGGTCGCCTGGAGCTTTCCGAGGAGGAGGCGCACGAGCGCGTCAAGGCCGCCCTTGCCGCCGTGGGGATGGCCGACTACATCCAGGTCTGCGGTCCTGAAACTGCTACACAATACGCACTGCTTTGTTCTAGCCATGGCTACATTAGTCGCTTTGCTATCGGTCAATGATTCTGCAATGACCTGGTAGGTGGACTGATATTGCAACTTCGGGCTGGCGGCTGCCATAGAGGCCCGTGCAAACGCTGAGTGGCGGCCAGAAGCAGCGCGTGGCTATCGCCGGCGCGCTCGCCGAGCAGAGCCGGGTGCTGCTCCTGGACGAGCTCACGACTTTCCTTGACGAGCAAGACCAGGCACACTGCCCATCTCCCGCATTGTCATCATGCACGCTTCTGCATGTTTGTGTTCGTTCATTTAGTATACATGTTTGCGCTCAGACTTGTGCAACTTTGCACCAGGTGGGGGTCTTGGAGGCTGTTCGTGCAGTTGTGAAGGACGACCAGGCCAATGGGCGGCCCGTGACTGCACTTTGGGTGACGCACCGCCTGGAGGAGCTTGCCTATGCCGACGGCGCAGCCTACATGGAAGACGGCAGGGTTGTTGTCTTTGGACCCGTTGAGGTGATCGAGGACCACATTCGCCGACGGCAGGATGAGGCTGCGCAACAAGACTGGCTGCCTTGAGCGACTTGAGTAGAGGTACTTCACGGTGTATCATGGTCTCTGGACGGCCCTACTGCAGCTGAGCATCACTTGCTGAAAGCTCAGTGGCAGCTACACTGTGAGCTTGCCTTCGTTATATCTTCCAGCAATGGAAATACACACATCCAATATTTCCTTGGCATCTCAAGCACAGTATGTTTCTGGGTTGATGATGTGAAATTAGAGAACGAGTTGTGGAGCAGTGTAATTACCAGAACCACGGCGGCAAAGAGTCGGCAAGTCATATATCTGATAGATGTATAGGCTGCAGGCTTTGTAACCCTAGTGACTTAGCATTAACACTTCACTTGTATAAGGACCTGCAGAAGAATGTCAGGAGCACGTCAAGACTGGTGCTGTTGCTGACGGCTTTGGCCACCACGCACAAAGAGTTAGACGCTTGAACGAACATTCCCTATAACTCAAGAGTGTGACTGAAACAGAGACGCGAAGACCACTAAAGCTAGGCCATTGTCCGCGTGCTGGTGCAAGAACAATCTAAGTGAGCTTGTAGACAGCCGGTGCTCGGTGAAGCCGAGAAAAGCTGTCGCTTGTCCAATAGGAGGTCACATATTGGCTGGGAGGGAGGGAAGCTACCATTTGATACATATCACGTCCACACTCGACTCGCGAATGAGAGGTGGCTGTGAGGGCGCGCAGATCCTGGGGACAGATGGAGGCCAGAACTCGACCCATCCGCCACATGCAGCAGCAGAGGGCTGACGTGGCTCTCGCAAGACTCTCCTAGGATTGAATGGAGGAGGGGGGCAGACGCGGTGGGCTTGAGGGCGGAGGTCGGGGGATCAGCTGCAGCTGCGGAGAGGTAATGACAGGCGACTGGCCTTCCGCCTGTCACAACTCCAGCTCCGTTGTGCTGTAGCTGATCTTCCAGAAGTTGGCGTCATTATAGGACGGGTCGTGCTGGTCGTGCTTGTGGTCGGCTGCCGCGCCACCGTCGCCGTCGTTGGCCTCGGCCAGCCCTGCTGAGCGGCCGCCGCCGCCTCCAACCAGCGCCTCCCCCACAATGCCCTCCCGCAGCGCCTTCTCCATGGCCTTGTGCGACCCGTCCTGATCAGCTCCCAAGCTCCCTGGCGCCTGCGCCTCCTGCGGGCCATCCAGCAGGTCCAGCTTGGGCGGCTCCGCCGACCAAGCCGCGAACGGCGGAGGTGACGATGGCTGCACCGATGGAGCGCCCTCAGCCCCGTCCTCTTCCCTCAGAGAGACCATCTCCTGAAGCCCATTGTCATACGCTACGTCGTCCACGCGCACTGGGCCGGCTGCCTCTGCCTGGAGAGCTTGAGGCGCGCTGCCGATGGAGAGGGACGACAAGTCGTTTGTCAGCGGCGCCGCCGAGAAGTGGCGCGCAAGCGCGGCTGCCCCAGGGACGTCATCAAGCCCGACTAAGACAGCCTCCTCCTCTGTAGCCTCCTTCCCGATCGCATCCTTTGGTATAAACTTGGGGCCCGGTGAAAGGGCAGTTGGCGACATCGGCGAATCCAGCGACTGCTGCGCAGGATCCTGAAACGCAAACCACTGCATCTCCGGGCCATCCTGCTGCCGGAAAATATCTGACACGCCAGGCGCTGCTCGACTCGCCATGTGCTCATGGCTGTTCATATCCCTGCAATTGTGAAGACGAGCAACTGAGCTACCTCAAGCATGCACAGCTTGAAAAGCATCATCTTCAGTGACAGTAGGAGAAGAGACAATTACCTACTGACTCTCCTGCAATCAGAGCTTAGACTTTGTCATATCCAGCTTACACAGAGTGGAACCAGGATACAGACATAAGGAGTATTCAGGCTTGAGGCTGACGAGATAGACGTACCTGGCACTCGCCGCCTCAGCATCCGCTGCTCCAACAGCGTCGGCCAGCACAGACAATGGCAGCTGCACATGCCCTGTCCGCCCTGCCTCTGCTGCAGCGCTGGCAGTCTCCTCCTCCTGGTAGTCGTCTTCGTCTTCCTCTGCATGGTCCTTGTTATTCTCCTGCTGCTGTCCGACCGCGCAAATTGCTGCAGCCCACTCGACTTTCCTCCGCAGTCCACCTGAACCAACGGGCACTCCAGGCGAGTGCGTACTGATTGGCGGCCCTAGTTCTGAGTCGTTATCCTCCTCATCACTGCACACATGTGGGTTCCATCACATGTTCCAATTGTGCTCAGTCATGCCACACAGATGACAACGGGACGCCAGATTAAGCAAGATTCTTTGCCTTGTCTCACAAGCTCACATAAGAAACTATTGTGATAGGAGCATACTGCAGATTAAGCATCAAGCCTAGAAAGTGGCGCTTAGCAAATCAGGTTGGCGCACGAAGAAGCACACTGCATCAAGTAAGCTTCAGGATTAGACTGGCAGTAAAACGACGATGTGGAAGAGATTGAGTTTGACTGCATTCAAACCTATCCTGATCATCTTGAGGTGTCAGCGATGAGATCACCACCTCCGCGGCTGCCTCATCATCGTAGAATACATCCTGCTTGTGACGAACCATCTTCAGTCACTGACAAAGGTCAAGGAGATACTTACAAATATTGGAATAGCTAAGAACAATGATACATACATGCATAGCATCTGCATATGACAGGCAGTGCATCATAGAGAGGTCACGGGGATGAGTTGTACATCATTATCCTTGTCCATGTCGTTCGTTTCTATTGGCTGCACATTTAGAAGCCGAAGCATCAATCAGAGTCGGCAGTATATGACAGATACTGGTCGGAGGTTTCTCTTGTATCCGATACTTATTGTGGTGATAAGACGAGCAATGCACGCCTGCACAGATACTATCATCCTCAAGACACCTTAGAGGTCTTGTTCAACATTTTATGCCATATGTGCCCTCTTGGCTAATCTCAAGTTGTGGCTAGCAGTCTGCACCACGGCAGACTGGTGCAGTATTAGCCTGGCTTCAGGTGCCCAAGCGACCCACCTTGGTTGGGAACTCAAACCGCTGATTGATTTCCGCATGCGTGTTGCTATTGGAGAATGGGGTCATACTCAAGTCCGCCTCACCCTGGTACAAGCAAACAAAATGTGGATTGCAGGTCTCTCCAGATATCTCCATCAAACGCACAGCAACCACCCAGAACAGCCTAACACTAGGCTCCACTACGTTCTGCCCGGATACGAACAGATGGTATTTGAGTAGCACAATCTGCCAAGCTTATTGATAGGACAGTTCAACACCCCTGTTGATGTTCTCACAGCAGAGCAATCAATGACTTCAACTCGACTGTAGCAAACAAGTAACCTTCATTGGCACGCGACTATCTGCAAGGGCAAGCAGTGGACCTGCTACTCTGCATTGGAGAGTCAACACACCTCCTCAGTATCCTCAGTATCGAAAACGCCATATCTGTGGTAGACATCAAGCGCTTCACCAGTTGCATTACCAGAAAGGACGCCCGCGTTACTACCTATGTCGTAGTCTGCTCGGAACTCATCATCATCACTGTCTGCTGGACGCTCCTCTAGTGCTGCAGGCCGCCTGTCACAACAAAGCCTGGCACAGTCAGTGACACACATAAATCTCATCTACATTCAGACGTGATGGCAACCTACTACAATCCAGAGAATGCCCTGTGCAACTTCAACGTTCTGGAAATCACAGTGATGGCATGAAAGCCCTTCCATTGTCAAACTACATGACCAGCTTGAGTGGCACTGCTCTTGGACCCAAAAGCATTACCCGCAACTCCACTGATACACGTTCTCCATGGCGTTCCGCTTCTCCAGAATCTCAGTCTGCCATGTTGACCACGCCTTGTTTTCCTGCGGAAGCGGCGTGCGCAGTTTTAGCAAGCATCACCATATTGGTGCAAGGGGCTACTGTTGAATGCAAAGCTTGAAGTATGGGATGTAACTAATTGACAATTTTTGCTCAGTGGCAGCCTACTATCCGTAAGAAGTCTCACAGCAAAGGCAATTACGTAGCATCGCAATGGTCATGCCTACAGCCTATCTGCTGTCACAAGAGCGTCAAAGATGCCGGCTGGCTTGTTGACCAAGATGAGAGTACTTTATTTCAGCCTGCGGAGCTGCTAAGCAAGTCAAGGGTAAGCCTAAGAAATACCTTAAGGGAGCTCTCTATCTGCAGATTGGTAGCAGCCAGCTGCATAAGGCGATTGGCGATGCGAGTGATATGACCCATGTAACCACATCTTGATGGAGCCCTGACTGTTTCCCTCTTTGGCTGCAGGTCACAGAAAACTCCTTGATGCATCAGTTCACTTAAATAATGGGTAATTGGCTCAAGAGTGTACTGTCCAGCTTTTGGCAGATCCGCGAGCTGAAACAAGCAAAAAACTGCTACCTCGGGACGTGTATCTGGTGCAGAGGGGTCCTTGTCAGCTTCCAAGAGGCGGTTCACAAGATCGCAGTCTACCAACAGGTTCTGCTCCAGCACCGGGCTGTTGCTTTCGAGGCAGGAGGATACGATGCTTTCCACCTGGTGATGGAGCATGTTGTTGAAGGGGAAGCTGCACATCACGTGAATGGGCAATAAGAGTGAGAGACTACCTCATCATCTGTCATGAAACAACAAGGGTGCAGGTGACAGCTGTGCTTCACCTGAAGAATAGATTCACAGCTGTTTGAATTGCGCCTACTTTCACTAGCTCCTCTCGAGCAACTTCACTCTTTGTGCGCAGAAGGACAGCAATGAACTCAACAATCTGCATCATACCAGGCAACTGTGAGTTAAGCTATCCAGCAGAAAGAGCAGGGGTACCAGGCAACTGTGAGTTAAGCTATCCAGCAGAAAGAGCAGGGGGCTTCCTTCTGCGCAAGCATATTGATGGGCACAGTGTAGTTGCGCAGAGTTGAGAGAGCAAACCAGCACTGCCAAGGCAGCACTATGGCTGGGTGTAGGAAACAGGAGAGGAGCACTGACCTTCAACCGGTGGATGCCCAAAGGAGGCTTGAGAAGCCCATAAGTTGTGGGAAGGACTGCCTCGTCCCCAATGACATCCAGCAGCGACACCAGCTCACCTGAAAATTTCACTCAATCGCACTCAGTTGTGATAGTTTGTGCTACAATGCAATATGTAGGGGACCTGACACGCGATGATTTACGTGCTGCAGCTATCAACAGCCAATGTTGGACAATGCCTCTGAACAAAAATCTCTTGCTCAACACCTTGCATGAACTGATGACACTAGCTACCTCCCTGTGCAGGCAAGCCTCTGACAAAGATGAGGATGCCTTGTGTCCTGTGCCTTCCTCTTCTTGTGCCATGTCATGCAACCTCTTCAAATTGCATCCTTTCTTGCTAGTCTGCTCCAAGGCCGGTACAAATAAGGCGACCTTCCTTCAAGACTACGTGCATTGGCTCACCTAACTGCTGGAGCATCCCATCAACCGTCTCAGGGTTTGCCACTTTTGGCCCTTCTCTTCCTTGCATACCCCTCGCAGCCCCAGCAACCGCAGCAGATGCTGCCCGTTTGGGATCGAGCAGGTTGATGCAGACCGAAAGAGAGTGGATGAGTGCCGACTTGGAATTTGCGTGCGGCCCTTCCAGCCCGTGCTTGAAAAGCTGTGCAATGAACCTGATGATCATGGAGGACATGACAGTCATAAGTAAAGCTGCAGGCTGCTGATGTGATTGCTGATGTAATTGCTGATGTGTGGCACAATACGTCCAAGCCAGCACAGGATCAGGCAGTAGCACTGGTCTAGTCTGAGCTCAGAATTAAGGTCAAAGCACCCTGTCGCTAGGTGTGAACAACAAGCTCCAAGTGGTCAGTGATCTGCATTTGCACAGTCAGTAGTCTATGTGCTTCTAGCAGAAGGGCTTGTTCATGGACCAGCATCTCACCTTGAGCTTGAGAGCTGGTCGGCTAGAGCGGATGGGGCAGTGCGAGCAATGGCCGAGAGAGTCTCTGCAGTATTGGCATGAACGTCCGAAGGATACTGCAAACATACAGCACACAATGTTACTATGTTCCACATGTTGCTGAGAAGGTGCAGAAACCACAATGAAGTGACATACCTGTCAAGCCTTTATCAACAAAAGCTTCATGACGATGCATAATGCCAAACAATTCCAGAAGCCTATGACCTGTCGTGGTGCCAAGCTCAATGGAGTCTAAAACGATTGGTTCTCTGAGATACCTCTGGGCTAAGGTGATCAACAAGCATCTCCAAAAGATTAGTATCTGCAAGCCACTGAACAGCTTCTGAATGGAACATGAGGATCTGCTCATCTGCTCCTGCAAGCCTCATCAAAACCTGCATACATACCAGGCCCCCTTTGCTCAGACATTTACAGAATGAAGTAGTCACATCATAGTGGTAGACAAGCCTCAAGGAAGAAAGCGACTTTGACACTGAGTCAACTGAAGCCATTCTGCATGATGCAGAACAATTGAAGCTTATGCTACAAAAGCTAACTACATTGTCCTCTGCTATACCTCCATAATTGACGTGATGCCAATAAGGTTCACAAGCTTGCCCAGTATCTCCTTGTGCACCTGTTGAGTATTGGAAGCGGTAGGGGACTGGTCAGATCACCAGCAAAGCTCCTACATGCAGATAACCTAAGTTTGGGCATCACAGTATTTGTTGCTTACTAGTCGCCTTGATGCTTTCGTGTTTGTTGCTTTGTCTAAAGCACAGTGCAGAGTCAGTGCAGAGTCCAGCACATCACCTGAAGGTAGCGCATGACCTCATGCGTTCTGCGCAAGAGCAGGCTAATAAGGACCTGCAAGGTCATTGCGATCCGCTTAAGCTTGTGTGTATTGTCTGTGACTCCTCAGTATGTACATCAAGAGGTAAGAAATAGACAATAGCAGCATAAGATTACCTTGCCAAAATATCCTGCCAGTAAGGAGCCATGTGGCCGTTCTGGCTCTAAGAATGAGAAGAGAAGCTCCATGGCCTGCCCGGACCACAATGACTTGTCAAGACTCGTCAATTACAGGGAGGCTGTACATTTCGAAAGAAAAGGCTCGAAACAGCTGGAGAAGGCCAGTAGGAGTCAATCCTCTATATATAGGTGCCAATACTTAGGGACCATAGAATGACTCCACCCATTACAGAAGACTGCCGAATGTTACCTCGTCATCGGCCAAGAGGGTTGTGAAGATGGCATCAATCTCGCAGGTGAAGATTTCACATGCCACAAAAGGATACCTACATGGAAGCAAGGTAGAAGCATCAGAATAAACAGCTCAAGAAAACTTGACCAACTCAAGCTAGTCCACAAGGCCTGCTTAAAGCCTAGGCCTGAGCAGCCACGCTGTCTCCAGGGTTCTGTATGAAAGGACGCCTTCGGCACAGCACATGTGGACGACCTTTGCTGCCGCTAGTGGCAAGACCTGCAGTCAAGTCCTGTGCATCGCCCTGAGCAGCTGAGCAGGGATGCCTCACTTGAACAAACGCTTGTCGTTGGCGTCAGGAGGCGGTTCCTCTACGACGTAACGCACAAGCTTCACCACCTCCGACCTCGCTCGCAAGCTGCCAAGGACCAGCAACATCGGCAATGACCATCTGACAGCGGCTCTTAAGTCGTGCTGGCCCTGCCTTTCGCTCAAACATCGCTGGCTCCAGGATGCCAATCACAAGTTCTGTGTTGCCCTAGCCCTTGCTGCCAATCCTGGCCGTCGCATGCACCTAGACACAGGCTATGCGAGGACCAAGGCCTAGGACATGAAGATTGACGAGCGCAGAGGCAGTCATAAAAGCTGTCCTGCTCGTACAAGGCGACGAGACGGCCATTGAGGGCCTTGCACTCCTGGATGAGGTCGTCCTCGTCCAGAAGCTCCTCGAGCGTGTACTCCTCCTTGTCCAGGATCGCATCGACCTGGCCAGCAGTGGCCGGACGTACCGAGGATGTCAGCACCGAGGCCAGACGAGGGCGGCGGACGACGGAGTCCGGCCTGACGCAGTCTGGCCGGCCCATGGCGCCTCGGAGCCACCAGGCGCGCTAATGATGGCATGCCAATGGAGGCTATCATAGCGCCTTGCGGTGGCGTGACCAGGCATCGCCGCCGCGAGCGGCGCGAGGAGCGCTCACGGGCGAGGTCGTGGCCAGGCCCGCGACGCGCCAGAACATCCTGGCGCCTCGGCGGCGGGCCGCGGCGCGGCGGCCGGCG
>WELB01000069.1:390181-402139 GCA_009602725.1 Spirogloea muscicola | reverse complement strand
CCCCCCTCGCTTCTGTTCCTTCCTTCCTCTTCCCATCTCTTGCCTCTTTCCGCCAGCCGCTATCCTGCTGCGGCCTGCTGGACGCCCGAGGCTGGCAGGCTGACTTTGATCATGAGCGCGCCACATGTGACGAGCTTTCACAGGCACAGTGGCCAAGTGTAATTCTGAGCAACTGACATCGGCCCAACTGCTGATGCGCCCTGCTACCATGTGGCTGCAGATATTTTTCCTCCTTGGCTTTGCTGGCGCTTGCGCGGCTGCGGGCGTCACCACCCTTGGTGGCTTGTTCAATAACAGCCAGGCCAAGGCAGCAGTTGCTATGGCGTTCCTCGCGGCCTTTGCCGACATCCCGTGCTTCTTCGCCGCGTTCGCAGAGCTTGTCACAGTCTGATAGGTTCGGCACGTGTAGTGTGCTGCCAATCTGGCCCACATGTTGGTCTGCTGAGCACAGCCACTGCTGGTGCAGATGATGACGAAGGCTGTGCTTTTGCCTCACAAGTGTAGTCCGGTAGTTGTGATACAGACAGAGGTATATACTGCCATTCTGGGCCACAAAGCAACAATGGCACAGATAGCTGTGCAGATTGAGACATCTCCGCTCTTTCAGCCGCGTGGACTTGGTGACTGTGGTCTGACATACTTACAGTCGGTGCTTTTCTGCACAAGCGGGGCCCTTCGTTTGGCCCTGTACTTCATTTGTAAAGTATGTCCTTATGTTTTCAAGTGAAGGTGCTTACATTGGCACCTTAACCTGCGAGTTTGATTACGGAGTAGTATTTGTAAGCGAAGATAGGTTCTTGCAAATGCTGCTGAATTACATTCAGGATGGATGGCTGGCTGCTTCTGGACTGCAATAAGAGGCAAGCATGCCCAGGAGCATTTGTGACCGCCATGCTTCTAACAACCTACTGCGGTACTGGCATTCACTCATTTGTGCTGTAAGGTAGTCATGGTGCTGATAGGGAACACGTGCAATTCAGTAAACATTTTTCAGAGGATTCTCGCATGAGCTGCTTGCTAGGGAGCTATTCGTTGCTGTTGGTAAGACGTCAAGAGTTGTAGGACAGTTGACAGCATTGCAAGGCCAGCGCAGGTAGACTGTCATTAAATTGATAGTATCAAAATTTATCGTCTCTTCAACTTCCATCACTATTGAGCTGCAAGAGCACAGGTTTTATTGGCAATTTTCATACACTTTGAAGAGCGTGTCACTTCCTTTTAACCTGTCATTGCTGTCAGCAGGTGATTTGATAAGTTGATGGATTCATCAGAGGGAGTGCCGCCCGGCTTCTTATGTTGTATGTGGGAGCTGCCTTTCATATTACTGTTAGGTCCTTTTTTGCTCGGCGTTCAAATGGTACCCCTGGTTCAATTTCGGCATTCACAGGTACCACTGGTTCACATTAGTCAGTCAATGACTACCAGCTTGATTATGATGCTGGCACATTCCACGACCCCTGAAAAGAGCAGCATCATTTGTTAGCAGCCCCTTCAAGCCCCTTCAAGCTCCATCTTAAGGATGCTACATTTTGCCATATTGAGCTGGGGCTTGCCCCTTGACTTTGTTCGTGCTTATTGGGCTGCCACCGCTGTCATGAGCCTCTCCTCTTCTCCTCTCCTTATTGCCTTCACAGCATCGCGCCCTTCAAGAGGTTCATTGTGATCAATGAGTTTCGGGGGTGTAATGAGTGAGGCCGTTCAGGAGAAGTTCCTTGAGGGGGTCGACGGCTGTAGAAGGCCTGCGCAAAGCAATTTACAAGTCCAATCAAGTTGGCAAAACTCAACTACTCGAGTAGTCAAGTGAGCACTACGAATGACCGCTCTAAAACCCCCAAAGTCACCAGCTGCAAGTTGGAAGACAATAAGCTCTTAAAGAGGGGGCGAGGGCTGCTAAGGCCAGCCCACAGAATGACAAGGTCCAGAAAGAAGAGCAGCTCTTATAGGTAAGGCGAAGGCTATGAGGAATGCATTTCCAGAAGGAATGACGGAAAGCGGATAGCAGGCTAGCCCAATGAAACAAGGTCCGAAGGAGCCGGAAAGCAAAGGGGAGCTTTAGTAACCCTGAGTCAGCAGCCGCAAATTGGAGTGACTTGTAGCTTGAAAAGAGTCACCCCGATGAAACCAAGAAGTAGCAGCCAAAGCGCGGCCTGCCTGCGAGTGCACTGCGTGAGTGTCGTGCCATAATGATGTCGGCTGCCAGATAACGTCAATCAAAAGGATTAGCACGGAAGTAGTCGACAAATCATCCTCCACGTGGTAATCAGAGCAAACCAAACAGTGTAGGAGGAAGCTTGCGACCTCATGGTAATACTTTGCATAATGTTGAACAAGCACGTATAGATTGGTAGTTGCGGTATTCTGATAGTAGAGCAGAGCTGGTGAAATTGATGTCAACGCTAAGACAATGCAAGCAAACAAGATGGACACTCAAGCACTCAATGCAAATCTCTGAGCACAAGTCTGGTAACGATCTCGAGTCCGAAACCAAGATCTGAACGGTCTCCGTAAACGATAGAAAGTGTCTCGAGCTCGAATACGGGCCAAACCCAGCCTATCTACTGCAGATCGGGGGCCAAGCCCAGCCTATCTATGTCGGATCGGGGTCAAGCCCAGCTATCTACATAGCTCGCGTGGTCAGCACAGAGATGCAATGTGCACTCTTGCAAGAAACTAAAAAGATGCTGAATGCATGCAGCAACTTTGGAGCAACGCAAGGCAATGCTTGTCAGTCACTCTCGCAACACAAGGTCACAATCTTAGTAGCTTACCGAGTGTGGTCCGGTCTTACGCGCCCGGCGATGGAGCTTCTCAGGAGGCTCTCTAGCGGTTACTGTGCGTGGTGCCTATGCCCACGGCCCTCTTGGCGCGGCACTGGACGTGCGCGCTACGCCTGCTGATGCAACAGCGGCGTCGGCGGCAGCAGCGGCAGCGGCGGCGGCAGCGGCGGGGGGAGTGGCGGGAACAAGCAGAGTGAGAGACTGGGCCGAGAGGACTTGTCTCGACCAGGTGGTCCACCCCATTGAACAATGTGTTGCCTCCTGACCAAGCAGTAAGGGGGTGGAGGACCGTGGCCGTGTCAAGTTCACTCGGCCCAGTTTCTCGCTCTGGCTGTTGCCACCGCTGCCGCCGCCGCTGCCGCTGCCGCCGTCGCTGTCGCTGTTGCATCAGCAGGCGGAGCGGGCGCGTCCAGTGCCGCGCTCCGTTCGACGTCGCTTATGGGCCTTCTCGGTCTATGATTGAGGGCTTTCTCTTGTGTGGTGTAGGTGGCAAGATGGCACTGCCAGCCGGTGTCAGGATTTGACATCGGCGGCGACATGGGCCTGTACGCCGTTGCCAGACGTGGCACGGGCAGCTGATTGGGTTGTGCGCCTCGCGTCAAGCGGGACAATTGCGCGGTGAAGCAGATTTAAGCGGCGCCAGATCTGGTTTGAGCACCGACGCCACGCAACACCTGCGTGGTAGATTGAGGTTGAGCGCCGTCGACAAGGGCGACTTGGACGGCATCTTGCCCGACCGAAGCGGTTGGAGGTCCCGCGCTTGCGACTCCTCCTTACACCAAAAAGCTGATGTATGACGTGCCTTGAATATCCACATTTGCAGCTACATCTGACGTAAACATGGGCTAGCAGCCATTATTGCTAACCACTAGCTGCGCAAGCGTCGAGGGTCGGTGAAGCCAAGGCTGATTGAGAGCGTCCAGGCAGCGGTTGGAGCGCGTGGGGAGCGCAGAAAGAAGTGGCACTCCCAATGGGGGCAAGGGCTGCGAAGAGAGAGGCAACGGAGACCGAGCCTGAGTGTGGAAGGCAACCCCGGCTCGACTAAGGTGGGTAGTGGGCAAGTGCCCTGATATATGCGAGTGTCTAGGACCTCGCTGCAGGCGCGTCGTGCCCGACTACAACTGGCGCTGGTGGTGGCAGGTGGATAGAAGGGAGAAAGGAAGTGCTCTTGCCCATAAAGAAAGGGGGGGCTAGCAAAGCCGCCCCAAAAAACATGGACACAGTCCAAAGAAAAAGGTGCCGAAAAAAGGACTACACTACCAAACACGAGACGATGCAGAGGGAAGTACCCGCGAGTGAGCAACATCAAGTCAGAGTAGCTCGCTGCAGGGAAAGAGGCACTCTGCCGAGACCCAGAGGCAGCAGCTGTAGCACGGCCTCTGCTCGCGTGTGGACGGCGTGGGCTAGGGAGCGTTGGAACGAGACCGCCAGGCGCATACGGAATACCTGGGCGAGCGAACCAGCGTCGTTGAAGCCGGGCATCGCCCCTGACAGACCCAGCCGCCGGACAATGGCCCGACGGGCAAGCTTCTGGAGGCGATCCAGCCAGCGGCTGCCAGAAGCCCCGTGTACGTCGATCGCCAGGGC
Organism: Spirogloea muscicola; assembly: GCA_009602725.1. Lineage (NCBI taxonomy): Eukaryota > Viridiplantae > Streptophyta > Zygnematophyceae > Spirogloeales > Spirogloeaceae > Spirogloea > Spirogloea muscicola. The sequence goes on along the minus strand of WELB01000069.1, from coordinate 397,775 downwards.
CGCAAATTCATCACCAACCGGGTGATCTGCATATTTGCGCTCCTTGCCCCCCGGCCGCCAGGCCGACCGCGTGCCCTGCAGTCGATGCTGATCTGGTGAGATTGGCGGAGTCCACGCAGTCAGTAGTCACCACATCGGCGATGATGCGGGGACCGCCGCCGAGCGGGATGGCGACCAGGTCGGCGCGTCGGGTATGGAGCTGGCCGTCTGCACCCCGCTGGATGGGCATTATCGATTCTTCACAGCCACCTTGTAGCCCGCCTCCATGAACACCGCCTGCATGCCATCTCGCAGGAGGTCGTGGGAACTGGTCCTCTCGCCCCTGTGCGCGCAGCGGAGTATGTGCGCAACCAGCTCCGCAGGGTCGGCGGGACGGCCACCGCACTCGCACTGAGTGACGCCCACGAGGCAGGGAGGGAGGAGGCCCAAGAGCCGGTGGACCGCCGTCCGGAAGACCTCATCTGGTGATGAGGTCTTCCGCATGGTGAGCGCCGGGTATAGTGGGAGCGCTGATAACCACGCCGCCGCCCCAGGGGAGGAGGCTGAGAGGAGCCGGGCGCGCCCTCGAAGGTCAGGCGGGGGGAGAAGCTCCACCACCTGGTCATAGGCCGCTTTCTCCACCAGCGCCGTGTAGCGTGCCTGGGCACGCAGGTCAGGGGTGTGGGCGAGGTGGATGAAAGAAGAAGTGGCACTCCCAATGGGGGCAAGGGCTGCGAAAAGCCAGCCCAAATAGAATTGACAAAGGTTTGGAGGGGCCTACAAGCGATTAGCAGCTACAAAGGGGCCGAAAGATGCTCTGTCAGAACAGGGGGAGGATGGATCACTCAGTAGTTACGAGTGAGGAGCCGCAGATCCGACAGACTAGCTGCAGACTAGCTGCCGACAGACTAGCTGCCAACGGGCCAATTTGCACTTGAACGGATGGAAGCGGTCGTTGCGTCCGCCCCGTAGAGGAAAATGCGTGTATATTAAGAGATGGGGAGGCCATGTGTGGCCAAGTACAAAGGCAAGCACATTGGACAAATGTACGTCACCTGCTGCTAAGCTGACCCGCTCAGTAACCACGAGTCAGCACATAGAGGTCGCTAGCTGACGCTCGAATACCGGACGGCAATTGACTAGCTCTTGTGCCAGCAGCTAAGGCTCGACCAGCTTTCTGATGCAGAGCATACGCCTGAGCTCGTTGCAGACAGGTTGACACTCGACGTCGCAGAAATGACAGATAGGCTGCCGGCATACCCATCTGGGCTGGGAGCATATCCTCGCGTCGTGCATATCCCAGACTCGCTATGTTCTCGAGTAGGGTATGGAAGCGAGGACCCAAGCAGCCGAAAGTGTCGATTGCGGCCGGGAGGAGGTGGTCACTGCGGGGTGGTCACGTCGGGGGGCCCGAGGCCGCCTGCACGGGCGAAACCGCCCTCCCAAGCCCCGCCAGGTCGGTTTGGTTGCCCGGCGGGCCCGGGCAGCAGCTCCAAACCCCAGCGGCAGCGCCGCCGCCTGCAGCCTGGTCGAGCGCCCCCGCAAACGCAAGCTCCCCCTCCCCGCTGCCGACTATGCCTGCAGGCATGGCGCCCCAGCAGAGGCGCATCTGCTGCGTCATTGCCATGGTCCTGGTGTGTTGGCGCCGGGCGCAGGCGGATCTGCTGGTGTGCTGGCGCCGGGCGCAGGCGGATCTGCTGCAGCTCGAGAACATGACTGTCGTGGCCATGATGATGCTGCACGGGGAGGACGAGACGAGTCAGCGGAAGAGGAAGGCCGACGCACAGGCGAATCGGCTGGAGAGGCCGGAGACGCTGTTGACGCAGATGTTAGAACAGCAGCAGCAACAGCATGAAGAGATCATGTCTCTGCTCAGCAGGCTGATAGAGAAGCTGTGGTAAGGCACCGTTAATGTAAAGAATCTGTGCAAACAGTCGAATCGAGCTATCTCTTTAAAAGATATTCGCAGTCCATGCCATCGTCAGAGTCCGACTGATGTCCATAGAGGGTGCGTGCTAGCGCATCCCTCCTCTGAGCGCCTTGAGCCGCTTCTTGGACATTGAGTGGTTGATGTTGTCCTCCTCGTCCGCGGGCTCGCAGTCTAGCATCCAGTCGGCATCGACCGCATCGTTGTCGTCAATGCACACGTTGTGCAAGACGATGCAAGCCCCGACATGGAGGGGCACAGTTTTGAGTCGGACGTCTATCCGCTTCTGAATTATTCTGAACCGCCCCTTCAGAGGTCCCAAGGCCTGCTCGACCACCATTCTGGAGCTTGACTGCCTGTTGGAGGGCTGACAACCCCTCCCGGCAGCCTTTGTAAGGACTCAACATGTATCCACGCGACGGATAGGCTGCATCCCCAAGCAAACAGTAGTCTCCAAGTCTCCCGCTCGCGCACGCCAGGCCGATCCTGCTCTGCTAGAAGACCGTGAAGTCTTGGATGCTGCCGGTCGACGTCGAAATTCCAGATCTTGAGGTTTGCGTCAGCAACCACCTGCAGGACCACGGAGTGGTGGTTCTTCCGGTTGTAGTAGTCTCCGGGGTAATCTTGGAGCCATAATGGGGGTGTGCGAGCCGTCGACTGCGCCGATGACGCACGGGATGCCTGCGAGCTTCTGGTGTTCGGCGGCCATGCCGGCCATCTCCTCGTGCGTCGGCCACTTGACTTGCTCCGGCAGCAGGATGTCTTTGATGGCGATCAGCACCTCTCTGATGATGATGCTAACCGTGCACTCCGAAATCCCAGAAGATCGGATGTGCCCTGATAGGTCTTCCGGTTGCCAGGCGGTGCAGCGTGGCCGCCATCCTCGCTGCCACCGGCACAGCTGCTCTGAACCCCGTGTCCCGCTTCTTCACTGTGCCGCCGAGAGCCCGGACCAGCTTGTCAAGACTCTGCGCGACACTCTCAGGCGCTTCCGGAAATGCTGCTCGGTGAAGTCGACCTGCAGCTGCTGGAGCCAGCCGGTCGGCTGCGTGCAGCTCCACAGGAGGCGCGGTGCTCTCTCGTCCTCCCCGTGCAGCATCATCATGGCCACGACAGTCATGATCTCGAGCTGCAGCAGATCTGCCTCCACCCGGCGCAGCTGCCAGGAGGCCAGGACTGAAGGAAGCTTTCATCTGTGGAGTCTCGTGTCTAGCTGTGTGGATTTTAGGCACATCTTGGCTCTCTGGACCTTGTCTATTCTTTTTGGGCTGGCCTTTCCCAGCCCCTGCTTCTGTGGGCGAGCACTTGCTCTCTTTGGGAGTGCCACTTCCCCTCACAGCCCCCGCCCCTTTGCCATTCAGGCCCTCGATCAACTCAGAAGACACACCATTGCCCCTTCGGGAAGAGAGAGAGAAGGCGCGCGGTGCGCGTGAAACTGAAAGGGAGGCCAAATCTAGCCTTACAAATGTCCTGGTAACGGGGTTATGAGTTGGCTAAGGGGGGCCATTAATCTCCTCGTGTGAGCACATGCATATTTGACAAGCTAAGCCGAGCAGCCAGACCACCATATCCTCAATGGGCGAGCACTTTCGACTACCACCACGGAAGCCGTTAGCCTGGCCTGATGCACGCCCAGCACGCTGGTGTATCGCGAGTGCCCCGGCGGCAGCCGGCTTCGTCAGGGCAACGTGTTTCCGCCTGCGAGCTATTCCGACTTGCATCTTCTGACTAGAGCTTACTGAGCGTCCCCTTGCTGATGTCTTAGTCCTTAGCACTCCGGCTCCTTCAGACCTTGTGCATTCCTTTGGGCTGGCCTCTCCCAGCCACCAGATATTGTGGCCGCGCTTTCTCTCCTGAGTGCCTGGGAGCACTGTAGACAAGAAAGGGCTCGCCCATTGAGGAGAGGGGCTGGACAAGCCAGCCCAAAAAAGAATGAACAAAGTACGAGAAGGGGGCCAGGGGAAGCGCTAAGGAAAGCAAGCACAAGACGAAGCAGAGCTGCTACGAATCACTCAGTAACCCCTGCTAAGCAGCCGCAGATCAGAGAGGATAGGCGCCTGGAAGGGGGCCCAATGAGACCCAATGATAGCCGCATTCTGTAGCAGGCGACGATGGCTTGCGGGACGCTAGAATGGGAAGAGGAGGAGGGCTCGCCCATTGAGGATAGGGGCTGGAAAAGCCAGCCCAAGAAAGAATGAACAAAGTACGAGAAGGGGGCCAGAGGAAGCGCTAAGAAAACAAAGGCACAAGCTCACCTCGTTTTGTATCCACGTGCCACTAAGCCACTGGCACACGCCGTTCAGCTGAAGCGCATCTGCTGGCGACATCTGGCAAGGACAGCCAGCTCCCGTGGCACCGCCAGCTCTCCACTCCCCACGCCGCCGCCGCCGCCGCCTCCGCCGCCGCCGCCGCCGCCGCCGCCGCCGCCNGTGGACATGGCGCGCGGAGCAGCCCTGCCGTGCCTCAAAGAGGGAATGCTAACGTGGGCCAGGTGGCCCATTCGAATGGGGAATAAGTGCCGGTTACCAAACGGCTGCCGTCTGGTGGCAGCCGTGGTCTCGGCGGCGGCGGCGGCGGCGGCGGCGTTGGCGGCGTCGGCGGCGTGGTGGATGCTGGCAGCACTGCCGTGGCAGCTTCACGGCAAGCAGACGTGGCAGTCCCGCTGCCGCCGCAGCCGCCGCAGGAGCCGACGTTGAAGGCGTCGCATGCGGCGCCGGCGGCCAAGGCGGTCAAGGCGGCGCCGGCGCGCTCCGATGACAGCCTCGGCAGCCTGGCATGGGAGGCGGCCGCGGAAATGGCCTCGTCCCGGCGCCCGCTGGCAGTGCTGGCCGCCAGGAGCCCGCGGCTGCGCGTCGCGCTCGGGCGCACGCTCCTGGCGGCGCGGCGCTGGGCCCGCCGCGGCCCGCTCTGGCGCACCATCGCCGCTGTGTCGGTGAGGCAACCATTCCATGACCGCCGCCGCCGGGAAGAGCCTGGTCTTGCCAGTGAGTCGCAGTCAGCGCGGCCTTTTGGTAAGGGCAAGGTCTCCGGTTCAAGTCCGGTCGTAGACTGTCGCCAAGGCGAGTTTTTGCTAAGCCATCCAGCGCCTTCGGCCGTGCAGGCCCTGGCGGTGGTCCTGATTGCGCTCACCGGCTTCGCCATGTTCGTCATCATTGTCGCCGCGGCGCTGGCCAACGCCGTGCTCGTCGCCTTCGTAGTCACGCTCGGCGCCATCGGCACCTTCCTCGCGTTCTTCCTGGTGGCCGTCGTGGCGCTGTTCGCTGGTACTGTGGTCGCGGCTGCCACCGCCGTCAGCCTCCTCACACTGGCCGCGATCGGTTTCACTGTCTGCTGTGCTGGTGCGTGCGCGCTCCGTTCTTCCTCTTCGAAAGCCCATTATTCTCCGTTCCACCTCCCTCTTTTCTCTCTGGCTCTCGCTTTCCTGTCCGCTGTCTCTCTTCCGGTTACGTCCTCCCTCTTGCTGGCCCTCTTCATCGCATCTCCTTCCCGCTTTACCTTTGTTCACCGTCTTGCTTCCACCTCCCTCCTTCCTTCCTCAATGCCTTCCTCAACCTTGCAAATGTAGTCTCAGTTTTGCCCCATCACTCTGCATGTGTGATAGTTCTGATTGCTCGTTTCTGAAAGCAGGCGCCGCTACTTGTTTCACTTGCGTTGCACCAGGTTGCGCTCTGTGCCTGTGGCTTGCCTGGCAATGCCTGTCAACTGGCGCCAGCGCCACACAGTACACGGTGAGACGGGCCGCAGCCGCTGCGGGCCTTGCAAGCGCAAGCGCGCGCAAGCAGCGGGAGCTCTTCGATGCTGGCCCCCTCAAGGACGAGCCTGCCAAGGCTGTGGCAGTGCTAGGGAGCGACAGTTCAGTCACTGCTGCAGCAGAGAGCAAAGCCTGAGGACCCTCCAGCTGGGCCAGCGCCTGCTGTGGTGCTCATCACTGCACCTCTCTGTGTATATAGTCAGCCTGCATAGCACCCAGGCGCTGTACTTGAGGAGAATTGACAGGTAACACCTGGGGAAGCGGCAGATTGTTGATCTGCCGCTTCTTTGTAAGCTATTAGGCTCAGTGGCAAGTTTGAAAGTCGTTGCCAGCCACAACACACAGTAAAGACAGATGCGCTTGGCAGTGGGGCCTTTCTCCTCTGCCAGTTCATGGACCGCGTTGTAAGGGGTTTCCCTCTTGCCTCTGACAGTGTGCCGCTTCAGCTGCCTCATGGCCAAGCATTCATGTTGGCCCTGCGACTGCTGCACCACGCAGCCTGGCTGCGTGATTGCAGAGGCCTAATCTGCAATTTTCACTTATTGTACTTATGCAGTCGGAGTAAGTACACCTAATGTGTATCAGTGTCAAAACGTATAGGCAAGAATCGATGTCGTTGCAGCACATGCACGCAAGCCTTTTCAACATCTTCAATCTCTTGCCCTTCTTGCCCCTGGCGGGCCTAGCGTCTGCTTTTGATTATGGAGTAAGCCTGAGAAGGCTAGAAGATGGACTGCCTATCTAGAAAGTTGACAAGTCTCCGACATGCTGGGTTGCAAAAAAGCATGGTAAAAGAGGATGATTTGGGACTGGTCTACGAATGGCTCGGAGCAACGTGCTCGATGGAGCGTAAGCATTCTACGTGCCGTGATAAGATTGACCTGACATGCAGGTGTCAAGAGCTCAGTGTTGAGTCTAAGGAAAGCATGATGTATAGTACAGGCTTTAGGCTAGAGTGGTGTGGGCTAACCAATGAATGGGACAGTAGAATCAAGTAAGCTGCTTGCTGGATATCTGCCGCAGGTCAGGCGATGTGCCCACACAGCTCAATGTTCAGCTGCCGAGCTTGAAGGCATCAACGAACAGCCCATAGACGAGGCCCGCTTTCCAAAGGTTGAGCAGCCCCAAGAAGCGCCGCCAGGGGGTGGGCCGGCCGGTGCGGGCGCTGGCGCCGCCGGCGCGGCGACCATAGGCGAGGCGGCCGAGGCCCTCGATGGCGGCGACGAGGAAGCCCGAGACGAGGACGTCCCAGTCGCCCGTCTGCCCGAGCACGGTGGCGAGCGCGTTGGCGCAGAAGAAGCCGGCGAGCAGCGCCAGCACCTGCAGCGGCAGCAGCTGCCGCGACTCCGCCCACCGCGCCTGCGCGACCAACCGCCCTGTCGGAGCGCTGGCTGCTGAGACGCCGGCGGCTGCTCCAGGACAGACTGCTTCAGGAGCTACAGTTACGGCTTGACACCGAGGTCAAATTACTAAGATAATAGGGTTTAGGGTTAAGGTTTAGAGTGTAAGGGTTTTGGGATTAGGATTTAAAGTTACGGATTCTCAGAGCCATGGCAGCGCTTGGGCAGCGGCGTCCAGTGGGAGTTCTGAACCTGCAGTCGCCGGGCAGCGGTGCCCACGAGCCGCCCGAGCCGCGTGGGGCCCGGCCCTCTGCCGCCGATGCCGGAGCCAGCTCCTTGAGACGGTGGCGGCTGGCCCTCCGCAGCACCGGCGGCACCGCTGAGCGTCGCCCTCGCCGGCGCCAGGGGCGGCTGCCTGAGCTTGCAGCGTCGGCGCCAGCGGTCCTCTGCGGCGGCCAGCCCTGACCACCTCAGCGGCAGCCTCGCGCTGGCTGCGGCAGACGAGGCTGGGCCGCCGCCCACTGCCGTAATGCGGAGCATGCCCAGCTCCATGCAGGGCCGGCGCCGCCGCCGCTGCGGCCGTGACGCCGCTGCGGC
>WELB01000069.1:362877-379230 GCA_009602725.1 Spirogloea muscicola | reverse complement strand
CCGCCCGAGCGCGCCACGCTGCTGGCCAAGCGCGAGCACGTGTTCGGGCGCCGCGAGGTCGCCAGCCGCGCCGCATTCGTGGCCGGCGGCCCGCTGCACGAGGTGTCGGTCGAGTGCACCTGCCGCTCCGGCAGCGAGCCGCGCCTCCACATCAAGATCGACGGCGAGCCCCGCGTCCAGGTCAAGCACCTCAGCTGGAAATTCCGCGGCAACCAGGTGGGCAGCTGCACCGACCGGCCCCGAGATGTCCATGCCGCCCGCTGTTGGCGTTCTAGGTGCTGCGCTCCTGGCTACGGTCGTGGCCTGCAGCTATGTCTTGTGATACGTGGACAGTGGTTGATAACTTGTGCTTCGCCTGGTGGCCGTGACGCTGGCAGACCATCTTCGTGGACGGCGTCGCGGTGGAGGTGTTCTGGGACGTGCACAACTGGCTGTTCCACGCCATCCAGGGCTATGCCGTCTTCATGTTCCAGGCAGCGGAGGCGCCGGTTGCCGCCATGGTCGACCTGCCGGTTCCCAGCAGCGGCGAGTTGCACGGTGGCAAGCTGGGAGAGGTCCAGGACCAGCGCAGTCAGGGGCCGCTGCTCGGCTTCTCCCTCCTCCTCTTCGCCTGGCGCCATGACCTCAAGCTCGCCGAGTCCTGACCTCCGGAGCGGGCCAACAGCGACGGGCTGCTTGATGGCAAGCTGGGAGAGATTCAGCACCAGCACATTCAAGTGGTGCTGCTCCCTCCTCTTTGCCTGACGACATGACCTTAAACATTCTGAGTCCTGAGCTCCCAGTCGCACTCCGGCTGGCCGGCCGTTCAACACCCGCTGCCCGCCACGGCAGTCACTCGCTCTTGCGATTGGGATAAGGCACATGGCACCCCATCTTTGAGATTTCATTCTTTGATTCATTTGGCCGCGCTTTTTAGCCCCTTTTAGCGGGACTAGCTGGAAACCCCGCGTCACTGCTGGAGCAAGCTGAGGGCGCTGCCTTCTGACAACACCAGCACTCCTTGCCAGCTGCGGCGCGTGTCCACAAGCTCCAGAGTCACAAATTTTGTGTCCTTTGGTTCTTAGTGTTTCCGATGTCTATAGCATACCCTTCACTTTCGGGAAGATTTGTTTGGTTGCTTAGGAGTTGGTGATTGGCCTTCTCGCCCTGCCCATTCAGAGTTGGATTGTCTCATACCACCTTTGTCCTGCTAAGCCATTGGAAGATCTGAAGGCTTAAGATCTCATCACGTAACATTGCCCAGCATGCCACCACTGAGTTGGCTTGCAAGCAGTGCTGTATCATATCGGCAGGACTGAGCTGCAGAATGTCTTCTTAATGAACCAGGCTCTGGATTGGCACGTGCGCCATGCTCCCAGATAGAGGCAGCTACTACTTTTTACTAAGACTTCTCTTACCCAGAGTTCTCACATTTGGCCAATAAAAGTGAAGGAATTATACAGAGGTAGTCATTGGGGTTGCTGATGTGCCAAGGGGGGTGCTTGTGTGAGTGGCTGTTTGGTAGCGCAATTAACAAGCGGTGCACTTGGCAGACCCGCTTTCGCTGCTTACAGAGAGACTGAAAAGCACTCACCCTGAATAAGTGGGCTGCCCAGAACACTAAGGGCTGTGAAAATGCATGTGGCCATGGTTTTCGAGAGTGTGTAAGCCATTCGTGACAATCACAGGATGCCCTTTGGACGACCTGCTCCGACTTGCCACATTACTCCCTGAAATGTGACTACAGACGACCTGCTTTGACTCGCCACAACCACTTTAAGGAATAGTGGTTACAGGTAGTGAAGTCATCAGGCAGAGCTATGTTTCACAGTGGATCAGATTCTACAAGGAGAGTACCCACATTTGACAGGAGCATGTGCTTGACGGATAAGCAAAAGTAGGCAGCGGATTCCCCACTATGGCTGCTCTACATCTATGCAGCAAACACCTCATCCACATGTGCCACTTCGAGGTGTCACAGTGGAAAGCTAATCGCGCCACCAGACATACCATCTTTCGTGGAGGTGGTGGCACCCTGCTGCTCTGCTCCAGGAGGATTCAGGCAAGCACCAGGAGGGCCAGCCAAGTACGAGAACTGCTGGAGCTGCGGCCTCGGCTGTCACTACGATCGGCCAGAATGTCCGAATCAGCCCTGGCAGCTCAGCTGAAGCGGGCTGCGACGTGGTCGTATCGCTGGACATTTGCAGCTGCACCAACACGGATGAGATGCTTTATGAGAGCGCCACTAATGATGTGCCAAACGAGTCCATGAGCAGTTGCATCCTCACATATCTTGACATGCAGGCCCTCTGATCAATTGTTGCTTTGAATTGGTGAATCTGAGAAAGAGATGAGCCAGGAGTACATCCCTGTGTTAACCATCCATGCAACTTACCATCTCCATAAGAAGCCATTGAGAGAGGGGTCTTCAGGATCTTCTGAGCAATGGCTTGAAGTTCCTCTAGCGTGACAGCCTCAACAGCTTGTACAAAATCTTCTGCAGATTTGCTGTGTCAAGCGACAGCAGGATAGGTGCAACAGATTGGTTCTATGTCAGAGAGACACGTTCCACAGACTCACACATCGTCACTCAACCTGTTAGCATCAGCAAATTGCACCATATTGTAATTCAAGCCACTCACAGCGTTTGAGGCACTGTCTGAGCACTTGGGTGGATGCTGGGAACATGCTACATCACCATAGGACCGAGACACGTCATACATCATGAGCAACGACATGAATGAGATATGCCAAGAGGAAGTACCGATGGCCGTAGGTCAGTATCTGCCGACCCATGTCTTCAGCAATCACCACCTGCACTCAGCAGAAATGCTGTCTCAGGGAAGCCAGCCTCACAAGTGCAATGTAAGGTAGTGAATGATTCTGTCTCACCACGCATGTCTTTGCCGCTCTGTGACAATAATCCATGATGCAGACACTTGCAGAAACAGACGTCAATTCTAACCTGCAGTATACTGATCCTGATCCTAAAAAGAGTTCCCTTGCTTCGTTAGTTCTGAGTGGACACTGAAGGTAGTATGCAATTACCCGTGACTCCAGGTTCATGAGCACGCCTGATATGGTGGCCTTCTTGGCACGGGCAAGCTCTTCCTTAGTGACTGAGACATGATGCAGGCAGGAGATCGGGTCAGAGATGTGGCACATGCGCTCTTGCACTCCAAAGATGGGCCCTGAAGGCCGTGTGCCAGCTTCACAGCAGACAGATTCTTGTGCTTCTTAGTGGCCTGCTGGCAACCTGCTTACAATCAAAGCGGCGAAACTTCAGCTAGTTCGGTTGCAAGGAGTGGAGATTGTCTCAGGGCATGAAGTGTGCCGCAAACGCCTCCTACCTCCATTCGGTGAAGCAACGGCCTGAAACTCTCTGGTGATGATGTCCACAACATTTCCAATGAAATCAGGTCTCTGCAGATAAGGAAGGCGCAACCCTCTTTAGATGCTCCCGCAGACACAATCCCCACAGAGCCTTTCGTATTACAACAACAGTCACTAACACCATGTGAACATTCTCTGGCACAGCCAAAAGACACTTTGGTCATCTGTGCCTGGCGACCAGATTCATCGTTGCCAGCTACTGTAATAAGGGGATGACAGGTGTTCTTACAGCAGTGGCATGGATACCAAAGATGCCTGTGTCATTGTAAATGCTTGAGAAGGCTGTGCATGAGTGCACTTGCGAGTACTCATTGAGTACACGAGTATCTGGCAGACAGATATCACAAGCAATCAGCCAGAAGCTTGTCTACAGAGTCCCAAAGTTCGCAGCAATTGACATTTGTGAGCAAGTACTGTTCAAGTGGTTGTAGAGTCCCATGCTCAGTATCATCAAAAAAGAACAGAGACAGATCTTCTATCAATACTTCATCTTTGCCAACATAAGCAATAGCATCATGCTTCCTCAGGCTTCATGCCCTGCGGAGAACATGGGTGCACCAGCTACTTCTACAGCCACTGACTTACACAATCGCGTGTACATGCCCTTTCCTGGGCCTCCTGCAGAAAATGAGCCCCCTCCTCCCAACAATGTCTGCTTAGCACGCAGCAAAGGAGGACGATTAGCAGTCAGGGAGAGGCAAGTCAGCTGTGCCAGGGTAAAACCCCTCCTCCCAACAATGTCTGCTCTAAGCAGGACAACTATGGATGGAAAGCTTAGCCTCAGGGAAGGCAAGTCAGCTGAGCACACCTTAGAACAACATAAGCAGAGTGTAAGAATTCTCTGAGAGCAAAACAAGCAGACATCTTCATGCCCGAACTTGACAGTACAGTGATGACATATCGTGCCAGATCATCTGTGCTTGCTCGTAGTCCATGAGGACACTACTACATTGGTATGTATCAGCTGTACCACTCCTAAGACAGTGATTCTAAAATTCAGAACCTCAATACCTGGAGCACGGATATAGCTATGGCCTCCTTTTCATTACGCCAGCCTCCTGGAAACTCAAACCCTAGAGCCAGATGATTGAGCTGCACACAGCGCAAGTAGTACAGAAGCTCAATGTCTGTGCAGGAAGAGCCTCTAAGTACTTGTGCATGCAACAAGTATTCAAGGAAGTACTCAAGAAAGCGAAGGCATCTCTTTGATGCATAGTAGGAAAGGTCCCGACCTGTTGATCAGATGCTTGGCGCCAGTCACCGCCCACGTACTTTGATGTTGGCGGAGAAGCGACAGTGGATGAGGGCAAGTCTGAGAAAAGAGGCTCTGCTAGCGACAAAAGCTCCTCATGGTCTGCGCCTGAGGCTGCTAGCACCATGCGAGGGGCTGTGAAGTTCTCCTGCACAAGCTTGAAGAGTCCATGACCAACTGTCTGGGCAACAAGCTCTTGAAGCTCATTCTCTTTGATCATCAACCCTTAGTGTCAAAAACCCTTAAAGATGCGCCTTGACATGTGTACCCAAGCCGTCTTGTACCACTTGAGGTAAGCATTTGCGTTGAGCTGCGCATAAGAGTATATTATGAATTCACGACTGGTGAGACCAATCTGGTCACTCACCGTTACAAAGTCATGCAGGACCTGGCTGTCCAGGCGGCCGAGGTTGGACTCTGGCGCCAGGAGCGGCTTCGCAAGAGCTCCGGTGTATCCAACCGTATGCAGTGCCTCCAGCACCAGGCTCTGGGCGTTTGTTGCTGCTTCCTGGATCTCGGCTCTGACCTTGGCTATCTGCAACAACATTGCCGACATTCATGTAAAATCAGACGCTCAGCTGCAGCAAGCGCCTGTTCTGACGCTTGCCAAGCGGCCATGACCACAGTAAACCAGTGGAGAAGCTCGCAGTGCTCCTTCTGCGAGCTGCACAACATCTCGGCAGCTGCGAGGAGCATGGAGATGCATGAGGACCTGCTCTTTGACCTCCCAGTCGAGGAATAGCGGGTTGCGCACGCTGTCGGCGATGAGCTCCACCAGCTCCGGCAGGAAGGTCTTGAGGGCGTCGCCAGTGAAGGCCATCTGCTCGCGGGCCGCCGTCGCCACGACGTTCCCGCCGATGGCCTCCAGCTCCCGGATGAGGCGGAAGTGCGTGCGGTTGGCGGTGCTCTTGAAGGCCATGCGCTCGATGAGGTGCGAGGTGCCGCTGATGCCGGGGGACTCGTAGATGCTCCCGGCGTCGATGTAGACGCCGATAGTGGTCGTCGGGCCCTGCAGACGGAGCAGAGGCGCCGCCACAGTAAGGAGCGCCAACACGACAAGGCCGCTTCGAAGCTCTTGCCGCAGGTCCAGCGAGCGATCCTTGTCCGTGCGCACCATGGCGCCGTCAGTGTCGTCGGCAGCACTGAACGTGCTCAGCGACGAATGGTCGTCAGAATGTGGACAGCGGAGCTTGCGAGCTCAATGGGAGCTCACCGGCGTGTCCTCGGAGGCGATCCGGAAGCCGTTGCCGAGCGCCGTGAGCTTAGTCTCGACGGCCGCAGCATCCGGCGGAGGTGGCGGGAGGCGCACGCCCGGGAGGGGCTCGTAGAGCGGCGGCAGCGACGCCGGCGGCTTGGGGAAGAGGAAGGAGAGGCCGCCGGACGCCGGCGCGTCGGACACCACCGCCGGCAGCGCCTGCGCCAGTGGCGCCCCCNGCTTTGTTCGCTGACCACTACACGTTGCCTGGGGCCTCATGAACTCGTCCATAAGAACTGGCCTTGTGTCCGCCGCGTGCAACGCACCGGCACAATCGGCTGACAGTCCAGCCAGCGCCATGAGGCCCACAAGCTGGACCGAGATGGCCAGAAAGGCTGTCCTCCTTGTCATGTCAAGAGCCCCGGCCCCGTTGCTGCTTCCATCATGCAGGCCTGCAGATAGTGGAGGCCTTCAGCACCAGCAAGTGCTAGGGGATGCCTCATTATGATCGGAACTTATGGCGCATCCCCATTGATCTCGGGCTTCCCTGCAAGTCCAAGCCAAGCTCCTCTAACGTCCAGAGGAGTGCCTCGGAGAGCTCTCGCCGTCCAGCTAACGGAGTGCCAGGCAGCGTCTCTGGCAGCGCCCGCGCCAGCCGGATCGCCACCAGCGCCTGCCAGCAGACGAGACCGCGCTGCCAGCAGGAAGGCTTCTCCGTGGCCGTCCAAGGGCGGCAGGACCGAGCGAGGACGCCGCAGTGGGAAAGCTCTCGGAGCACGGGGCAAGACGAGCCCGGCGGCGCCGCAGTCCACGGCGCCCTGAGCGGCGGCGGCGGCGGCCGCGGCGGCGGCGCGGCATGGCGGCGGCCACGCCCGTGTACGTGAACGTGTACGACCTGACGCCCATGAACGCGTACGTCTACTGGTGCGGCCTCGGCATCTACCACTCGGGCCTCGAAGGTCAGCCGAGCGGGCCCCCGCTGGCCGCCCAGCGATGAGCGGGCTTGCTTCAGGGCGCTCGCTGACAGTGCAGGGGTTCGACTCCCAGCGGATGCAACTCTTTTGGCTTTTCCCGTGCTTGCTACACCCAAAGTTGATGGGATGAGGGCTCTCGAGCCCCTCTCGCGCCGCCAATCCTTGTGCAGTGCATGGCGTGGTTACTGAGCGGGTTAGTGGGTAATGTACGTCTTTAGATGTGCTTGCCGTTGTGCTTGGCCACTTTGGCCAAGTGATAATGTACTTCAATGCACGTGACTCTTACTGCGCAGCGCACGGCGTGGAGTACGCGTTCGGCGCGCACGACCACCCGAGCAGCGGCGTGTTCGAGGTGGAGCCGCGCAACACGCCGGGCTTCACGTTCCGCGAGAGCATCCTGATGGGCACCACCGAGCTGCCGGGCCCGGCGCTGCGCGCGCTGGTCGAGGCGGCCGCCGCCGAGTACGCGGGCAACATGTACCACCTCGTCGGCCGCAACTGCAACCACTTCACGGACGACGTGTGCAGCCGGCTGCTGCGCCGCCGCATTCCCGGCTGGATCAACCGCCTCGCGCGCCTCGCCTGGGCGCTCAACTGCCTCCTGCCCGAGGGCCTGCAGGTCCCGCAGTCTGCCGTGAAGCGCACGCCCGAGTACCACGCTGCCCAGGGTGCGAGCTCCGGCCCGTCTTCTTGCCCACGTCTAGCTAGGCCTCATCTTGCTCTTGCGGATATCTGGGTCAGCCTGCTCGCCCAGGAGTGCTGACTTCACCACATCTTGCGCGGCAGAGGACCTCCCTGGTGTCCCCATTGACGATGCGGACGAGGACGAGGAGGCGCCAGGCCAGCAGCTGCTGCGAACGCCCAATGGCGGAATGCAGGAGAAGGTGCGGGACCGGCTGTGGGAGGCTCGCCACGCCGCCGACAAAGCCCACGCCCCAGGAGCTTAGGCAGAAGGCAAGCCCATCAGAGCTGCCGGCCCTGCGTTTGCTCGCTAGTGCAACTTGCCTGTATCAGGTATGAAAGCAACCACATCTAGATTGTAGCGGGTAGGCAGCTCTCCTTGCCTGAGCCTTGCAGATTGTCAGCCTTGACAGTCGTCGAGCACATATTGCAGAGGTGGTGAGCTGCATAGAGGGGGCCAGGGTCAGGGAAAGGGCATCTCTGTATTAACAGCGTGATTATGATTGGCTTAGCAATCATAAGTGGGGCGGTACCTTGTCGCTTTCCCTTGGGGCTTATGATGTTAATAGACTGCCGATGATCTAGTATTGTGCCAGTGTTCCTGCTCATCTGTCCTCCTGCTCATTTGCGGTCGCGCAATTGCAACTAACAGCAATTTCGTGGAAACCCTGGGCTGAATCCCATATCAATACCATGCCTTGGAAAGTCTTGCAAACATGGACAACCATGGCAACATTGAAGCAAGGAGGCAGCTCTTCTTTGCCTAGACCTTACAGATTTGCAACCAAGCAGTCATGCGTGATCGTAGTAGGGGTGAGCTGCATACAGGTGCTGAAAGTGACGACATGGGCACCTCAACGCAATCAGAGACTGCTTGGAAAGCTAGGCAACCAGAGTGGAATGGTAACCACTTTGATTTAATTCTGTCCACTACGCTTGCAGAAAACCAAGTTCAATTGACCACCGCATTGTGTGCTCTACCTTTACCCCAAGGCGTATGCTGCTGCCATGCAATAGAAACTCATGATAGTTGCTGAAGACGCCACTCGATAGAGTGATTCAATGAGGCTTCTTCTTTGCCGTACAAGAAGGGGCTCTCCCGATGGGGGCAAGGGCTGTGAGAAGCCAGCCCGAAAAAACTTCATAAGGATTGAAGGGGCCCGAAGTGCAATTCTCAAAGCAGGGGTAGGATGAATCACTCAATAGCAACGAGTGAGTGACAAAGCTTTCTGCCTAAGAAACTTTGCAATATTGGAACCCTGTCGAGCATGTATCCAGCCTTGCACCACTAAAGTAGCTGCATCTCACAGATGCAATACTGCTGCTACTGGGCACCTCAATGCCATCAGCGAGCTTACCTCTGGCTAGGCAAGCGGCATATGGGGCGGTAAGACTGCCAACTTGCCTGCGGGCCGTGTGGTATGAACACCACACAGGTGCTGGGATTGCCCATCAGCCCTTCTGCCCACAGCTTTTCCGCACGACTCACCTCCCACGCTCGATAACTTCACTTGTGGAGGGCCACTCAGCTATATGGCGTTGGTAGGCTGTCCCAAACTAAGGGCACACTCCTGGAATTCACACGCACGCGGTGGACGAGCAGGCCGTCTTTGAGCTGAAAGGGATGCTCAAGGATGATGACGTGGTCTGCCCCGGCTCCATTCCGTGAGCTCTCCTGGAATGTGCGAGGAGCTGAACGCTCTTCCCTGCAACAATTTTCTTAGCTCCTTGACGATCTATTTTGGACACTGTTTTGGACAGCAGTGGGACCATAAGCGGCCCCTTTGCTTGGCTGGCATCCGCCAGTGCCAGTGCGGCCATAGAGCTTATAAATGAGATCTCTCTGGCTGGCCCACATGCTAAGTGTGTGTTGTGGTTGGTGAACGCATTGCCTCCCACAACCTGCTTGAGATGCTACGTTTGGCATTGTGAGCGAGGCTGGTTATCATCCGGCAAAGGAGGCGTCGAGCACCATGCCCGTCACTACACAAACGCGGAAAGCCTTGCGTGCGGCGACTCGACGTGTCCGCCACCCCCTGGAGCGGTGGGCCTCGCCTCCTCCTCGACACCAAACTCATAGCTGCTTTCAGAGCGAGAGCACCCATGTCAAGTGTGCCTGGCTGGACAACGACCCTTGCTGAGCACAATAAGAGAGAGAGAAATTCGGCTGCTGCTATTGAAGAGCGGCTGTAAAAGCCAGCCAGGTTAAGGAGATGACCAGCCCCGAAGAGACCATTTCTACCGCTGCGGACATTTACAGCCCTTTGGTCTGGGTTCTCCCTCCTCCAGCATCTGATTCAGCTGATTGATGAGCGTCGTTGTGGTCAGGGTGGCAGCTTGGGGCATGCTAGCATCAAGCAAGCAATGGTTGTGTTGTTCAGAATGTGTTATGTTGACTTTGCATTGCTCCCAAAGCTTTGGCTATGCATCAGCATGCTGGGCGCGCTCTGAGCCAGGCCACTGGCACTTCCGTGGTGGTGCTCCTGCTCCCCAACTTAGCCTGTCGAATGCAGTTCGTGCTCGCTCTTATGTACTGAAGTTCACCTTCAGCCAGCTCTCGCACAGTTGCTGTTAAGCCCCCTGGCAGAAGGCTTCACTTCGTGTAGCACTAGCTTTTGCCTGAAACTGGCTTGATTTGGTTTTCCGTGCACTTTATGCGCACCCCCACTCCTTCTCTCCAAGGCCCTTGCAGGAAGTATATAACACCAACCAGTGTACTTCAATGACCCTGAAGCACTGCCCGATAATACCTCCTGCCATAAGCTGTTTCCTCGTGGCTGCCTTACCTTTGATCGCAGCAGGAAAAATTGCTCAATGTCCTCAAGCACAGAAGGTTCATACTTGCAGGTCAAGTAGAAAAAAGATCATACTAACAGGTCAAGCATCATAATGGCCAGCGATCCATTCTGCAGCAACGGACCTCCGCCAGTGATGACACGGGAGACTAGCCAGTTGCTAATACAAAACCAGGCGGTCTGACGCCAAGATAGAATACAGGCTGCAGCGCTCAACAACTCCAAGAGCAGCTGCAAATTGGTGGCGAGGTGAGGAGGAGAGAGGAGCTGTGGGGAAATGAATGGGAGGTCAGACCCGCAATCTAGAGTATATACACCGGCATGCAGCCCTAACTCGTATGGCAAAGCGCTCGGCCTTTGTACCTGCATCACGAGATGGGCAGGCAACAGAAACTCCACCACAAAGCCACGGCTTACTTGCCCACGCTGCTGGCCGGCGGTCTCGGCTGAGTGTGTGAGGCGGAGCCTACATGGCCGCTCGGTGGTTGCCTCGACTGGCTGTTGGTGCCTGCGCTAGCCTGGCCACCGGACGGTTGCCTCGAGTGGCTGCTGCCACTCGTTGCCACCTGACCTCCCCCCTGGCGCACACTCGAGAAATAACCGTTCTTGTGGAGGCCTTCGAGGGTCTTCGCCTCGAGCTCGGCAATAGACCTCTGCAGCATCTCCTTCCTCAGCTGCTCGATTGTGTCAACAACCTCCCCGTCCACAGGCGATCGAGAGCCCGCATCCCTGTCGTCGCGCTCGCCCTTCATGGCCGGCCTGTCCCTGTCCCGGTCCTTTTCCCTGTCCCGTTCACGATCTCTGTCAAGCACAGACTTGTATAAATCGACAGCCGACAGGTGATTCCTGCTCCCCACGATCAGGCCGGCTGCAACGAGCGGAGCTGTCCCCAGCATGGCACCACGCTGCTCCCTGTCTCCAGCACTCTCCTTCCTCCCCGTCCCTCCAGCCTCGGCTTCCCTCCTGCCGTCAGCCGAAGGCTCCCGCCGATGTAAGCTATCACCTCTGGAACCCCTCCAATCTGGCACGAACTCCTTGGCACCTGCATTACCTCCAAGTTGGCCAGCAGCAGGCCCCCGTGATGCAGGCAGGGGAGAAGGTGACCGACCGCTGCGGCTCTCTCTCATGGGCTGAGCCTGTCCGCCAATGCCACCAGTTCCCAGCCCCACGGCTTTCTGTGGTGAGGGGGACGCTCTGTCTGCTTGTTGCATCGGCTGTTGCGAGGAGGACTCCCCGCCGTGGCTACGGCGGAGGTCAGCCGCCTCTGCCTTCCTGCCTTCCATCGCATCTTGGCCACCAAGCGCGGCTCTGCCTCTGCCGGAGTCACCGAAGGTCTCCCACGCAGGTATGCTTCCGGGCTTGGCGGCCGTGTCTCCAGCCGGCGCGACCCTGCTCGACGCCATCTTGTCGTAGTCCCTTGGCAGCGGCTGCACAGAAGCGACCTCCCTTCGACCCCGAGGGACCGGCACGAGTGGCGGCTGCGAGGCGGCCATGTCCAACACGGCCCCTGTCATGGGGCTGTACTGCCTGGTTCCTGGCTTGCCGGCCTCGTCGGAGGCCAGGTAGCCATGGAGCTGACTGTCAACCTGCATGTCCAGCGTAGCCTTTCCAGGCGGCAGTCTGGCAGCCTCCTCCATCAGCTGGTGCCTGCCCATGCGCACCGGGGCGCCTGGAAGTGCAGCGGTGCCCAGCCTTGCAGACCTTTCGTCATCGCTGACAGACAACTCCGACGCCATTTGCAGCAGCCGGGCCCTGCCCCTGTCTGCCCCAGCTCCCAGGTCCGGCGGAGGAGTCATTGCCTGCCGCCGATCCAGCGGCGCCGACATTCCGTTCAGCGGACGGTCGGAGGCCAGGAGCTGGGGAGACTCCAGATCGAGTCGCTGGAGGACCGTGAGGACGCCCTTGTGCTTCCCTGGGGAGTTGACCGCGCTGGACGAGTCTGAGCTCTCATCGGGCCCCTTCTTCTTGTGCCGCTTGCGGATCTCAAGCAGTGCCAGCTCATGCTTCAGCTTCATCTGCTGCATCATCTCCTGCAGCTCTGCCTCCTGCCGCTGCGCTTCGAGCTGCAGCTCCCGCTGGATGGCGTCGTCATCGTTGTCTGCCAACCTCTCCTCCGCCTTGTCCCACTGGTCAGGCTTTGCCAGCGACGCCACCTCCTGCGGCTGCTCAAACGTGAGGTCCACAGAGTGGGCTCCTCCACCCATAACCTCCTGAAGCGACGGGCTGTCGCCTCGGTCACTTGGCAAGCTGCACCAGGGGCGGCCCTTGTCTGGCGGCGACATGACCGAGTCCGAGTCTTCGATCTCCTTAGCAGCAAGCGGCCTGATGTCTCTCCACGTCTCATGTGTGTAGTGCTCCGTAGCAGCCTGCCTCCGCGCCTCAACCAACGCATTGAAGTTATGCAGGTTGGCGGAGTACACCTCGACACTGTCGTGGTGATTGCCAGCCCCCCTGTCCAGCGCCTTGTGCTCCACCTCCTGGCCGGATGCTGCCTCTGAGCCCTCACTCGAGAAAGCAGACAGGAGCTCGCCCTCGCCCTCCTGGTACGTGACCTCGGCAAAGCGGCCATGCATGACCCCCTCCCTGCCAGGCGGGGAGGTATTGGCCAGCATCCCAGCTATGTTTGTCGGGGAGCGGGATATCTGCCTGCCCCTCTCCAGCAGCGGCGAGGGGCGCGGCGACGCAGCCTGAGGCGACATCGACCCGGCCGAGTAGTTGGACAGGGCCTCGAAGTCGTTGCTGATCTTGATGCCGTCGTCCCTCTCGACCAGCAGCCCGTCACCTTCGTCCTCGTCCTCTCCCTCCTCCCGCTCGCTCCTCCCGCATGCAGTGGACGTCGCCTCGTCCAAAGCAACCCCGGGCTTCCACTCGGGTATGAGGGTCATGATCTCTGCATCGATCATGTCGGCTATGGTGGTGACGTCCTGGTCCGACAGATCGAGCTCCTCCACCATCTCGCTGGCCACGCTGAACGCCGAATCCACCTTGACGTCAAAGGGAAACTGGATGCTTCTCACATGGCCTGCACAAGGCGGCACAGCAGCGGCATAGACAGATCAATATGCAGAAGTCTTCTAAACCCTCCAGTTGCCTATATTTGTGCCTAATAAGTGCGACTAAAATTTAGAAACACATAGCAGACTGTTGGGCAAGAGGTATACTGGCCAGCAGTTAAAGCAGGGTTCACAATGGAGGAGAAGAGTGTTGGCCAGATGAAGGGACTCACCTTCTGAATCCGCTATGCGAAGTCGTAAATGGACCTCATCATGGTCAAGCCGCCTGCCCTTCACTTTGAAGTCCCGACTCCTAGGGACAGTCTTATTGTTGTAGTCCTCATTCTGCAAATGCGACTGGTCATCAGCATGGTCGCCAGAGTCGCTGGAGCAAGTAGCGGACTCGTCGTTGTCAGCCTCCTGCTGCTGGGGGCTGGCCGACCTCGCTAGGTGCTCCTGCCCACCCGCATCTCTCCTGCTCTCCAAGAAGGATGGATGTGGCACATCCTCCGCGATCGAGCCCAGAGCATCGAGGTTATCGGGCCGCGAGTCCGAGTGCAGCATGTGCGGGGGGTCCACAGCCTCAATCTTCTCCCCTTCCCGTAGAAAGGGGTCCATGAGGAGCTCCCGGGCTGGCATCCTCCTCGATGCCGTGGCAAGGCACTTCTCGACGAAGGCTCGGACCTCTGCATCCTTGACCTTGTCCAAAGCGGCTGGCTTCTTGCCCTGAGAATCAGAGATGCAGCTCACATCACAAACTGCAGCTGACAGATTGCAGCTGACTGAATAAATCTGTGACTGTGAATTGCACAAGCCAATTGTCCATCAGAAATACTTATGCTTTTAACAGTGCACAACAGAAGATGAATGCTAATTAATGCAACCCATTCACTAGTAGAGCAACTCAATGAATCCTCAGTTAAGCACTCCAATCTTGTAGAGGGTCAAGATCATCAGATGACTCACCGCAGTGACTTTCTTATATATCTGAGCGGCATTCATGCACTCGCTGTAGGGGTATTCAAAGGTCACCATTTCTAGGACACACATGCCGAAAGAATATATGTCGACGAGCTCGTTATACTCTTCTTCGTAAAGCTCAGGCGCCATGAACTCAGGTGTACCTGTATGAAAGTTCAAGCCAAGAGCAGCACAGCACATCAGACAGTTGGAAGCAGTACTGCAAGCCTACTGGCGATATTCATAGTCAGCAACAGGGGCAACAACAACATCATACCGTCTCATATCATTGTACAGTGGAGGCACTTACAAGCGCTACAATTAGGGCAAAAGTGAGAGCAGATAATCAAGCACATCATTATAGATGTTCTAGCTGCACTAGAAATATGAAATGTAAAACAAGCGGGACAAGAAGTGGAGATAGTGCTGCTGTATTGCCTACAACATCACACTCACCAATGACACTGTGAGCAGCATGAGCCTGTCGTAAGATGGCTGCAAGACCAAGGTCTCCAATCTTCACTTCGCCTTGATTACCATTCACGAATATGTTATCACACTTGAGGTCCCGGTGGATGATAGGCGGGTCATGACTGTGCAGATACAAAAGGCCACGCAATATCTGTCGAGCCCAGTTCTTCACAGCCTTGAGATCACAGTGCTTATGCTTCTTGCGGTACCTGCCGGGAAGCAAACACCCGCGCAGTGAATAACCTCTGCCAATAAAAGTCTGTCATCAACAAATGACATCCTCTTTTCTGTCTACACACTGGGCAATTTAACATTGTCAGCAAGAGAACAGACAATCTTACCCAACACAAAAAGAAGCAAGATGCTGCATTGTGATCGTTCAGTGCTGTTGGAAGACTACTCACTGCCGCAGTGTTCCTGAAGTGAAGATCTCTGTGATGAAGTTGACATTCTTCGTCTTGGCATCGACCCATGAGTTGTAAAACTTGATGATATTCTTGTGCCTCAACGTCTTCAACAGATGCACCTCAGAGTACAACCGCTCCAAATCCTCTGGGCTTTGCAGCACATCTTGCACTTTCACCTGGTTCCAGGCGACCTCGATCCCATCAACTTCATCAAAGGCCCTGTAGCTGTTGCTCAGTCAAGGTGTACAATGAGTACCTAGCTACACATCTCGCATGGCAGATCTGTCTATGATGCTGAGGGCCTCGCACTGATTTGCCAGAAGGAAACATATGTTAATGCTAAACCCTTTTCTGAAAGAGGCACTCATAGGATGAGAGTGCTCCTCTGCGCAATACGAAATGCTACATGCCCTGCCACACGACATGCAGCGACTGGCAAAGCAGTAGTGCGACTGGAAGAATGACGTGAAAGAGGATACACAGTCTTGAAGGCACCCTTCCCAAGAACTTCGTCGTACTGCACACAAGAGGACAGGGTGCATGCTGTCAAGTCACACTCACAGCGCCTCAGATTGATCATTGCAGAAGGACAGCTGTCTTGCGTAGAGCGAGCATGAGACTGTTTCTAAGTAGACAGCACATACAACCGTGGGGGCCAGCAAGTTGGTCTGGAAGAGACACAACCACTTTCACCACAAAGACCGCACAAGTGCGCACCAGAGTGACTGTACCGACCAATACCGGTAACCCAACTACAGGGCTCGCAGAGTGACAGACCTGCTGACACCGAGAACCTAGCCGAGCTCTGATGAGAAAGCCCTTTGCAGTACATCGTGATGTAGAACCACTGCTACTCACAGGCGCGACCTAAGAGTGTGCAGGCGCGAGCCCGCCGCGCAGAAACCCTTGCATCGACGTCGCGGACCGACATGCAGACGTCCGGAAGGCCACGTCCCGCGGCCTGCCGCCGCCTCAGACGACCTGACTGAGCGGGAGAAGCAGCGTCCTACAACGCCACTGGTGCTCCTTCCCTGTCAAGGATGGGGGTGGTGACGGTACCCGGCCGTAGCGCCCCGTGGGATCGACCTCCACGAAGTCCGACTCCTTGTCGTTGTCGTCGTCGTCGTCGGCCTTGTCGGGGGGCCGGTCCGCGCCCTCGTCGTCCGACGACTCCCCCATCTGCGCCGGGCGCGCGCCCGGCACGGCGGTGCCGCCGGGCAGGGAGCTCCCGCGAGCCGCCTCCGCGCGCGACG
>WELB01000069.1:319459-332677 GCA_009602725.1 Spirogloea muscicola | reverse complement strand
GGCTCCGGAGGAGCGCTGGGGCGTGCGGCGCTGCTCGCGCTGCTGGACGCGTACGCGCAGCGGGGCCTCGCTGCTCCTGCAGCCGCCGCCTTCGCCGAGCTCTCCGAGCTCGCCGCCGGCGCCGCCGCCGCTGCCAGGGGAGGCCGAGTGCCGGCGCGGGCGTACGAGGCCCTGGTGACCGCGCATGCTCGCTCTGGCTCGCCCGAGGGTGCCACCGCTGCGCTGGCCGCCATGGCGGCCGAGGGCCTGGCGCCGAGCCGCGCGGTGCTGCGGGCGCTGGCGGCCAGCTGGGCAGGCCACGGCGAGCCTGAGGCGCTCGAAGGCCTGGCCGCGGACTTCCGGCGGCGCTTCGGCGGCCTGGACGCCACCATGTACGCGGTGCTGCTGCGCAGCCACTGTGCCGCCGGCGCCTGGGCCGATGCCGAGGCGCTTGTTGCGGAGGCGCGCCGCAACGGCATCGTCGCCGACACCCGCATGCTCAACGCCATCCTGCAGCCCGAGAAGCTCGCTGCAGACGATGCCGCAGTTGCTGCCACTGCCGACGCTGCTGCCGGAGTGCCTAAGGGAAGGTCGCCCCCACTCGCGCTGGCTCTCTGCTCCCACCCGACGGCAAGTCTGGCTGCCTGCCTCGGCCTGCCGCCGGCAGCCTGCGACTGGCACGGCGACACGTGGTCGGTGGACCTGCACGGCCTGTCGCCGGGGGCGGCCCACGTCGCCCTTCTCCTCTGGCTGCAGGAGCTGGCACCGCGACTCGCAAGCAGCCACTCGGCTGTCAGGACTGTAGCGGTTGTGACGGGCCGTGGGAAGCACGGCTGTCAGCATCGCCGGGTTGGCGCTGCCCCTCCGCTTCGGGAGGCCGCGATGGACCTGCTGGCTAGCATGGGCTCTCCTTTCCGGCCGGCCCGCAGCAACTCCGGAAGGCTTGCGGCCCCTGCAGCCGTTGTCGACGCTTGGCTGCAGCAGGCTCTGGACGACCTCAACTTGGCAGGGAGTGTACGGCAGCTGGCGTGGCAAGGTGTAGCAGACAGCACCTAAGAGATCTTGTCAAACAAGTGAGAAAATGCACAAGAATAGAGGTGATAGGCACCATGGGTGGGGTGGCCAGGACCATGGCTGGTAAGAGCAGTCAAGAGCCCGTGCTGAGTGGCAAGGAGCTGCGCATGACAAGCTGACCATGGCGGCGGCGGAGGCCGGAGAAAGGTGAAAGGAGTGGGCGACGGCAGCCGCCATTGGCAGCAGGTCATCTGGACCGAGGTACTAATTCTGCTCTCGCCCTGTGCTGCACTGATGCCAAGCAGGCAGGTATAACTCTAACTGGCTGCTGCAATGGGCGGCCACTGAGGAGTATGGCTGCGCATTGCAGGGACCTCTACGGGGAGCCCGGAGGCAGGACTCGTGTGCAGCTCGCAGCACATGCAGAGGTGCTGGGCAGCCGGGCCAGTGGTGGCGCGGCACCGGGGCTACCGGGAAAGCCGTCACTCGTCCATGAACTTCTCCTGCTTGTCGTCCTTGTAGCCGCTCAGATCCTGGAGCTGCTGCAGGTATGTCAGCACCTGCAGGCGCGTGGCGAAGCGGCAGGTCATGAGTAGCGACGAGCAGACACACATCGTGGACAATATATGATGCACTTGCTCCCTGGTCTGCAGATGCATAGGGGGAAGGAGCAGCTCAAGGCGACATGCTGGTACTTCGCCCGCAGCCAAGTACATCTGGCCTCCTCGATCAGCAAGGCCAACTTGCAGGCAGCCTCAGACTGGGGTGACAAGCGTACCTGTGCAGCCTCTGTCATTCGCGGCCGTTCCGTAGGGTCCCTGTCTAGGCACCACCTGAACAAGACAGCAGCATCACCAGACTGGGGTATGTCAGTGTGTGTTGTCAGACCATTCGCCTTACTAGAAATTGCGGTATAAGTTTCTCTGCCACCAGTGAGCAATTTGACGACCTCTGTGTGCAAGCGCATGCTACTTGCCAAGTACCTGACGAGCTGTGCAGCGCGCTGCACGCCACGTAGCGAGTAGCGACCCTCGAGGCGGGGGTCGACAATGTCGAAGAACGTGTCTGGGTCTTGCAGGAAGGGCTTCGCCCACTTGACCAGGTTCTGCTCATTCTTTGGACTGCAAGATAACAGGCCTTGTTGCAAGTCAGCTGTCAGGCTGCGGAAACTTCAATCCACTTGCGTGCTGCTCATGTGAGACAAAGCTGCAGCAGCCCTTCTTTCGGGGAGGTGGGGGGCGGGAGGAGGTCGAACCCACCGGCTCTTGTCGAGACATGGGCGGCCAGTGAGGATCTCGAGCAGCACAACGCCAAAGCCCCAGACGTCGGACTTGGAGGTGAGGCGGCCGGTGAGGATGTACTCGGGCGCGGCGTAGCCGACAGTGCCGCGCACGATGGTGGAGACGTGCGTGCAGTCGCCCTCGGGGCCCTCGCGCGCAAGCCCGAAGTCCGACAGCTTGGCGTGGAAGCTGGCATCGAGCAGCACGTTGGACGTCTTGAAGTCGCGGAAGATCACCTGCGGCGTCATGTACTCGTGCAAGTGCGCAAGGCCCTGCGCGCCCTCCACTGCCACCTGGAGCCGCGTCGTCCAGTCGAGCACCTTGCCACCGGCGCCGAAGAGGAAGCGGTCCAGGCTCCTGTTGGGCATGTACTCGTACACCAGGAGCCGCTGCTCAAACTCGATGCAGTAGCCGATGAGCCGCACCAGGTTTGGGTGGTTCACCGACCCCAGGAACACCACCTCCGTCAGCCACTCCTTGTGGCCCTGCGATTGGAGAGCCGGGTGGCCACCGGCGACAGCGTTAGGCGTGGCCGCTGCATGAGCTCGCTTGCCCCTCGGCCTTGAGCTCAACCTCGCCAAGGATTGGCGATGTTCTGGGAGGAAAACCAACCCCGAAAGACGCCGGTGCACTCCCGCTGGGGAGCGAGCACCCACCTGGGAGCTGATGACGTCCAGCTTCTTGACGGCGACGTCCATGCCCGGGGGCCGGCCGGCGGGCTCGCGCGGCTCCCCCAGCCGCACCCGCCCCTGGTACACGCGGCCGAAGCTGCCAACGCCGAGCAGGAGGTCGGGCGAGAAGTCGTGCGTCGCGTCCTTGAGGTCGGCGTACAGGAACTTGACGAGCTCCTTGGGCGGGACGGCCTGTGGCGCCCCGCAGTGAGGGCAGCCATGATGAGCTTCGCCACCGCGCTGCTGCCGAGGACAGCCCACATCCTGGTGCTTCCGGCGGGCTCTCTCACCTTGTCGTCCCCGGGGAGGGGCGACGGCATGCCGCCACCGGCGCCGCCGGAGGAGGAGGACGAGAGCGAGGTGAAGGAGCGGGCGCGGCCGGCGGCGCCCAACTCGCGCCCGCGCTCCTCTGCCACGTCCGCGGCGGCGATGCCGGCGAGGGCGNGCAAGAGCAGAAGACTGGGCCGAGTGGACTGCTCGGCCCCGACCCTCCGCACTCCTTATTAATTTCATTTTTAAAATTTATTAATTGGTCAGGCAAGAATTACATGGGTTTTGGGGGCAGGCCATATGGCCTCTTTGGCACCCCAGGTCTAAAGGCCAGTGTAGCCTGAGACCGCCTCGAAGGCCAGTGTAGCCCGAGACTGGCATTTCTACCACTACCTACCTTTACCCGCCGCTAGCCGCTTCGTACTCCGGCTCCTTCAGACCTTGTCCATTTGGCTGGCCTTTCCCAGCTACCAGTCAGTCTGGCCGCGCTTCCTTTGCCTGGCCGGTACCCGCCAACGCTAGTCAAGGTGGGTCACACACATTGAAGCGGGCTTGCGGGATTCAGGGGTTTCCTCTTCTTTCCGGCTTCTCTTGGGCTTCTTTTGAGGAAAGGGACGGCGGCGGATCTGATGGTGCTCCGACACCGAGCCAGATTGGTGACTGATGTGGAGCCGGAGGTGACCCGGTTATAACTCATTCACACAAGAGCAAATGTGAGTCCACCTGTTATGTCCACGTAGGCCTCCACGTCACCGCCGCCGCACGGCTGCGCGGCATGGGGGGCGGCGGGCGGCAGTTGGAGGTGCGTTGGGCGGGGCGGGCGGCGCGGCGCCAGCCCACCACAGTGGCCCTGCCACCTCCGCCTCCTCTCTGGGCCGCCTCGGCTTGGCCGCCCCCCTCGCTCGCCCAGATGGGTATGCCGGCAGCCTATCTGTCGTTTCTGCGACGTTGAGTGTCAGCTTGTCTGCAGCGAGCTCAGGCTCATGCGTTGCACCAGAAAGCTGGTCGAGCCTTAGCTGCTAGCTCAAGAGCTTGTCGATTGCCGTCCGGTATTCGAGCATCAGCTCGCGACCTCTATGCGCTGACTCGTGGTTACTGAGCGGGTCAGCTTAGCAGCAGGTGACGTACATTTGTCAAATGTGCTTGCCTTTGTACTTGGCCACACATGGCCTCCCCATCTTTTTAACACACGCATGTTTCCTCGCTCGCTCCCTCTCTGGCTCTCTCTGCATTGTCTTGTGCTTCCCTCTGCATCGTCTAGTGTTTTGCTGTGTTTTGTAGTGTAGTCCTTTTCCGGCACTTCTTTCTTTGGCTTTGGACATTGTCCATTCTTTATTGGGCTGGCTTTTCCAGCCCCTATCCTCAATGGGCGAGCTCTTCTTCTGGCCTGGCTTTCCTTCCCTATTTGCAAGAGCTCGCTTGCATCGATGTGACGAAAGTGCGGCTTCAGCGCCACTCGGTCTCTCTTTGGGCTGGCTGGAGACGTGGTGACTACCGACGCATTCGACCGCTCCCACCCCGCCCAGTGTGCCACCAAGGCTGGGTATGCGGTCGCCTGCGCCGCTCGGGCAAAAGAGCTGATGTATGCTGACCATCCGCCGGCAGATGTGTTCTTTCCGCTGGCTATCGACACCCATGGGGCGATAGGTGCTCGCTGGCTAGAACTCCTCAACCTGCTCGCCCACCACACCATCGCCCGTCGCTTCCATGGGGAGCTGGTCGATTCTCCTGCAGCCGGGTCCCTGGCGCAAGTGTACCGTATGCGCCTGGCCGTCTCGCTGCAGAGGTCTATGGTCCGTGCGCTGCACCTTTTTGCCGGCAGAGCCCTCGCTGCTGCCTCTGGCTCTGGCCAGGGGACCCACTTCCAGGAGCCTAGCATCTCTGATCTGCGGCTGCTTAGCAGGGGTTACTGAGTGATTCGTCGCTGCTTTGTTTCTTTGTTTGCTTGTCTTTCTTAGCGCTTCCCCTGGCCCCTTTCTCGTACTTTTTTCATTCTTTTTTGGGCTGGTTTGTCCAGCCCCTGTCCTCAATGGGCGAGCCCTTTCTTCTGGTCGTGTCTTCTTGTCTAGCTGCCTAGCTGTGTATTTTTTCTTTCTTTGGCTTTCGGACATTGTCCATTCTTTCCGGGCTGGCTTTGCTGGCACCCTTTTTCCTATGGGCGAGCACTTTCTTTTCTGGAGAGCTTGCTTCCTATCCATTATCCCTTATCCGTCTCTTCTCTTTTCTCAATCAATCCTTTGTCAAGTCTTTTCGGGCTAGCTTTTCGCAGCCCTTGCCGCATATTTGCTGCATTTTTGTCGTTCTTGCGACGCCGAGTTTCGGCCTGTTTGCAGCGAGCTCAGGCTAATGCCTTGCATCAGAAAGCTGGGCGAGCTCTAGTGGGTGACAGAAGGGCTTCGTACCTGACATCTAGTATTCATGCATCGGTTAGCGACCTTCATGTTTTGACCCGTGGATTTTGAGCGGGTCACCCTGCTGTAGGTTATGTAGATATTTAGATGTGCTTGCTTGCCTTTGTACTTGGCCATTGGCCTATGTTTGTTTCAAATACACGAAATTTTCCTTGCCCCCATTGGGAGTGCCACTTCTTCTTCTTCTTTTCTCTGTGGGCAAGTCAGCTCCATGGAAAGGGTTTAGCGGGCGAGGGCTGTGAAAAGAAGAAAGGGCTCGCCCATTGACAAAAGGCTGTGAAAAGCCAGCCCGAAGAGAATGGAAAAGGTCCGAAGGGGCCACAAAGCGCTTCAACACTCACGAGCAAGTGCGACAAAGGTGGTCACTTCATAACCTCTAGTTAGCAGCCGCAAGTCAGAAAGACTGGCTGCCGGAAAGCAGAGTCTCCTTCACTGAATAAACAGCTTCCAACGTAAAGGAAAGTCTGTGAAATGGCGAGGGTTGAGAGAGGCCAGCCCCGAAACACCAGGCCGAGAGGCGCCAAAACCACACAGCTATGCATGTGGCTACATCGAATGGGTGCTCAATAATGTCAAGTTAGCAGCCCGTTCTGCAGCACTCGCTCCCCATCTGAGAGAGCACCTTCTTCTATTTGCCCCTTTGGAAGAGATGCTCTTCATTGGACCATATTCAATCCTTTGTGGGCTGGCCTCTCACCAGCCCCAAGGTAGCTAGATGCCTTCAACCAGTTGATCATTCTTGTAGGAGTGAGCGTCACTCAATAGGTAGGGAGACACTGTGCCGACGCAGTATGGACGAGTGCCTTTGCTGCAATTCGGCACTTTGACAGCCGCTGGCGCCTTTTTCCATATTAAGCAGTCGCATTGAATCTGATCAAGCACAACGCATATTTTGGCAGCGAACCCCAGGCCTTCCTGTTGCACGACCGGGAAGTGAGGAATATAGAACATGAATAAAGAATCATTTGACACAAATGGCCGAGAGGTTGCTCTGACGGCCACAGTTTGCCACAGCCTGACGCTGTGGGGTTTTAGGAGGATTCACCATTGATGATCTGCACAGAGCTAATATTCAGAAGAGCACAGCGAGGACGGCACAGAGTTGTTGGTGGGGAGGAGGTTGTAATTAGGCAGCCCTCAGTGTAGTCAATTCTCGAGATCAGTCGAGGATGGTGATAGTCGACCATCTCGGAGTTCGGTAAAGAACGGCTCTAAAACCTGACAAAGCTGCTCCTCCTCGATGGGCTTTGTCAAGTAGCCATCCATGCCCGCTTGAATTGACTTCTCCTTTGTGCCTACCACTATGTCAGCGGTGAGTGCAAAAATAGGTAGCCTGCTTGGGCTCAGGTCCTCCGGCGCGAGTGCTTCTGCTTCCAGGCGTCTGATCTGTCTGGTGGCCTCGAAGCCATCCATCTCCGGCATCTGCACATCTCATGCACACTCTTAGGGCTCCAAGCAAGTAGGGCTTGTCTCACTACAAAGATGTCCCTCATCCATGTGTAATGCTGGCATGCCATGAGCAACTGAGGCTAGGTGTAGTGGAAGAATGTCCTGACCTGGAGATCCATGAGGACGCAATCAAAGCCACGGTTCGCCGCCACAGCAGCCACAGCCTGGGGCCCTCCTATAACGCACTCCACCTTCACGCCGTACCTTTGCAGCATCTTCTGAATGACCTTCCGATTGACCATGTTGTCATCCACCTGGCCATCACAAAGGCACCCAGCATCAAGGCACGTCAACGGGGTGATAGAAGCAGCCTGTGTCATCTGCTGCTTTACCTCCAACACACATGCAGAGTCAGCCCACAAGATGAGCAGTTTGGAGCAATCCACGAAGCCAATCTTTCTTGATGAGCACTCCGTAACTACAGATATGCCACAAGATGACCTCACCACCAAGAAGTGCTTGCCGCTGAGGACGTCTGTGAGTAGCGCCGAACAGGAACTCTTCTGTGGAGAGAGGCTGGGCCGTGATCTCATGGGAGGCTGCAAAGGCCTCCCTGTTGTACCAACCTCCGCAGGTGGAACGCCCTGTCCATCAGCCGGCAGTACGCAAGGTGCGCTCGTCGTGCTCATGGAGTTCAGAGGGCTCGTGATCTCGCCATTCGGTGCTGCCTTGCTGACCTGGTCAGCGCCATGGTCTTTCCCAAGCGCCTGAGCCAAGCACCCGGCCAGCGCGGTCCTTCTAAGCGGCTTCAACAGCGTGGCGTCGTAGCCTGCCAGCCGGGCAAGCTCCTCCAACCTCGGTTCAGACACGAGCAGGACAGCCTTGCAGCCCTTGACAAGACGGGTGAGATCCTCTGCCTTCGAGCGACTGGATGCGACATCCATGCCTTGATGCAGCGGGGACAGGGCTTCTGCCAGGAGGGTGTCTCTCCAGTGGCGAACAACGCCGCCTTCTGCTTCTGCTTCGGCACGTGACAGCGAGCCCCTCCTTTGCATCTCAGCCTCCATGCAAATCACCGGCGCACATGCCTCCCAGTCATCGACCGCCGAGCTATCCGCTGCTCCGGGGGGCGGCCTCCACATGGAGGCGTACATCCGGGCACGATCCAGGGCTGCACGCAGCTCCTGCAGCTGAGCAAGGCCGATGACCTCGAGACCAAGCCTCCTGAGGTAGCCCTCCGTCACTGCCCGTCTCACGCTTCGGTCATCGATGAGCACAGCCACCCTGCCCTCGAAGTCGCTCAGGTGCATCTGGCGGGGCAGGCGCTGGGCTGGCGAGGGCACGGGGAAGCTTGGGGAGGCGTCGAAGGGCAGGGTCACGTCAAAGTAGAACGTGGTCCCAATGCCGGGGAGGCTGTGGAAGGCCATGCGGCCTCGCATGAGGCCCACCAAGCGCTGGGAGATGGAGAGGCCAATGCTGCAAGAGGACAGGTCCAGCTCAGAACACGGATGAGCACTCGGAGACAGCAATGTGCACGATGTGAGGAGCTTCTAAGCAGCGCATGCTGACGCTGCTCGCATGGCCCCTGCCGTTTGGTTAGCTTAAGACAGGCACGGCGCTCAAGCATCTGGATGACTCTGCTGACCCTGTGCCGCCGTAAGTCCGTGTCGTGCTGGCGTCGGCCTGCACGAATGGCCTGAAGATGGCTCCCTGAGCCTCCAGGGGGATGCCAGCGCCAGTATCCTGCCAGTATCAGGCAGACTCAGTGATGCAGGCCAACAGGTCCTTGCCATATGTCTGTGAAGGTCAGGTGCAATGGTGAAGGAGCACATACTACTGTGTGCAGGAATGAAGCTCTGCAATGCCACGAGCCTCACCTCCACAGAGACCACCAAGCGGACGGTACGGCTTCGTGAGCCCAAATATCCGGGCCCACCATCGATCTGCTGCACATAGCTCCAGCTGTTGCAGCTCTCCACAGCCCTCTCCCCGCTGAGAGTGAGGTTGGCATACTGCAGCGCCCCATGGCTAGCAGCCTCCTTCTTCTGCATCTCTGCCAGCGTGGAGACCTGCTGCTGAGTCATGGAGTTGAAGGCGACAAGCGTCTGCGCCTCCTCTGCTGGCCAGCTGTGCCCCTCGCTGATGGCCTCCAGCCTCGACGCCTGCGCCTGGGGCAGGGGCCCGCTGCCATCGGCCCTCATCTCCAGCATCTTCGTAGCTGCACTCCGCCACCTCTCAACCTTCACCTGGATTGCCTGGTACTGGCTCCCGTTGCCATCCGCCTTGTTGTCGTCCACAAAGATGTCCTCCAGTGGATCAGCTGTCCTGATGCAAATGAAGATGTGGCCCTTGTCGGTGAACTTGCAGGAGTTGCCCAGGAGATTGATCAGAACCTGCACAATGCAAGCCAGGAACAATGATTGCTGCCTGAGGCACAGTATCACATGATGATCAGGACACGCCACCGTCACAACTCCCGCGATAACATGCCACACTGCCGGCTCGCAGCTTAGATGACACACAGAGGGAAAAGGTTAGTAAGAGAGTACTCCTGGGCACAGGGCTGAGTTACTAGGCCCAAGGGCTGAGTTGCTAGGCCCAAGGAAGGTATTGCAATTGCACCTGTCTGAAGCGAAGAGGGTCACCAATGACGGCGGCTGGCACTTGATCATGAACATATGCAGCAACCTCTACCTCTGGTTTCTCCCTTATCCTGGAAAGGGCAGAGCGGATTAGCAAAAGGACTTGTATCACGTGACATACTACAGCCATTGGGACGCTGCACGAGCTTGAACGCAAACAGTCTCAATGTCATGAGAAACACGTACCTCTCCACAAACATGGAGAGTACATCATCAACTTCAGCTCGGAGATCAAACTTTATCTCCTCCAGGTCCATCTTGCCAGCCTGCACTTGGGACCCTTGGAAAGTGTCACAGTAGCTCACTTCTCTTATGATGTACAGCTTTGGCACAACAAGTAAGCTAGACTAGGGCATGCTGGATGCTCAAGAGAGGGCCTGTCAAGGTCACCTCAATCTTGGACAAATCGAGGACGTCATTGATGAGAGCACACAGGGCTCTGCCACTAGTCCGTGCTGTCTCAACATAGTCGAGCTGCGTACTATCCAAGGGGGTGGAGAGCAGCAAGTTCAGCATGCCTGCCAACAGTGACAACTCAAAGTCAGGGGAAAGGGCTGCCTTTCATGTGTGCTTGCAGGTAACCAGCTGCATGTCCAGCTCACAGACGACAGTGACAAGAGGTGGCGACAAAGATGTCTTGGCAGCTCAGCAGACAAGCTAAGGATCAGCTTGAGCTTCAGATACATACCGATGACTCCATTCATGGGAGTTCGGATCTCATGCGACATTGTCGCCAGGAATGTCCCCTTCGCTTTGCTGGCTGTCTCAGCAGCATTCTTGGCTCTCTTTGCCTGGTCTCTCAGAGCCTTCATACGCCGATATTCTCTCTCGATTTTCACCATGCGCTGTTGCACACATGGAAACCCTTTCACTATAGCGCAACTTGCAAGCATGCATGCAATCCTAGCATGTGTTCCTAGTCACCTGTCGGCAAGCAGGACTCCATAGTCCAGCTACAAAAAAGGCTATCAACTGACCTGGCAACCAGCCACAGCAATGTAGGAGAGCAGCACGAGGATAGCCAGCGCAGCAAGTGCCCATGCCAGTGCCTGAACTGGAAATATATACACGTCGTTGTACCTGCCAAAAAATTCGATTGTCCAGGCTTCACATACCTGGTGCCACAAAAGTGAGCAGATGCAATGCTCTTGCAATGCCCACAAGACTGCCAGTAGGCGAGGATGCTGCTGGCAGCCATACCTGCACCGCATCTCATACTGTCTGCTGACATCGCCCAAGGTCGTGGCGCTTGTGGTAGCATAGTGGTCAGTGCCGTTCAGGTCCGAGCTTCGAGCAATTGGCTCGTACAAAAGTTGCGGGTGTGATTGGTTGGTTACATCGTAGATGCGAGAGAACATGGCAGGTTGGCTCTTGCCAAGGTCCTGCATAGGTGAGGCATGGCATGCTGTGAGAGAGCTTGCTGGGTTGCCGACTGCTGACAGCTGGTTGTCTAACAAAATCTTTGACAAGGGGGGAGGTTGCATAGCAGCTGCTTGACATGAGACCCTAACGGTGGCCCACCTTGAGCACGATTTCCCACAGCAAGCCAAAGTAAAGGCCGGAGAGGAGAAATCCTTCAGTGGCCTTCACATAATCCGCCTCTGTGGGCTGTGGCGGTAAGTCAGACTTGTACACTGGAAACACCTGGATGAGTCCCTTGAGATTGCCGACGCCACTGATGTCCAGCGGTGGCGTCAGGCTGAGCCCATTGCCCCTCAAGGCCCGCTGCGCGGCTTCTTCAATGCGCGAGTCTGCAAGCACAATAAGGTAGCTCATCAGGGCCATCAACCACATCATGCAGCTCCAAGTACACCCACCTCGCGCGAGTCACTCCGCGCCCCAGCACACTTTCAAATGCTTGCATGCTGAGAAGCCCTGCACCAATGAGCCACTGCATGAGGCAGTGCAGCAGATTGCCAACCTGAGTAGATGTCAACAGCCAGCGATTCCCTGCCTGACTGTGGGCGCTGCACCAGTACAAGGGGTGCGTACTCTGGTCTTGTGTAGTTTGCGCAGCAATATTGCCGCAGAGAGAGAGCCGAGCAATTGCCATAGAACTCTCTGATGGCAAGCAAAGGTTCAGCGTCATGCCATCGAAGGCAACTGGTCAAAGTCTTGTGATGTACTCGCTGACCAGCCTACCCTAGAGGTTGCAATCTGGAAAAGTGTCCCGGTCAGTGGTGGCATCCTTCCGTCCAAGATGCAGCAACGCGACAGCAACAGGAGGCTCGGCGGCCTTCAATAGGGGTGTGACAGAAGGGCCCAGCAGAGGCTGAACGAGCGGGCTGACATGGCATGGTGGCTCACTTGATACAGCCCCAGCCCTGCTCCCGCAAGTACTGCGGCTTCTCGGCGGCAGACACGCGCAGAGCAAAGCCCAGGCCGTTGATGAGGGACCGTGAGTAGTTCGTGGCATCCGCATACCCTTCGAATGTTGCCTGCAGCACCCGCAGTGGTCAGTCTTCGCCTGCAGGTGAGCGCCCCAGCCCGGCTGGCCAGCCATCTGCCTAGCTAGCGGGCCAAAGCCCCTGCGAGCACTTCTGCACTGGCCAGAAGGGTGGCCTGTGCAGATGGAGATGGACAGTGCTCTTGCATCTGGTATACCATGTTCCCGATTACAAGCCAGCTAGTCGTCAGGCGGGCAAGCGCTCGAGCACTCTGACATTCTTAGTGACGAATGACCCTCAGGCTGGACAGGTGCCTGTGAGCCGGTGGAGCAGGTAGGGGCCAATGCAGCCCGCCAAATCCGAGCTGATCCTGCCAAACATCTATCTGCCGAGAGACCTGGACTGCCGAATAGTTCAGCCCAATAGTGGGCAGCCTGCCGTCGGCGAGGTCGCTGGCGAGGGCGGCAGAGACGACGGCGGCGGCGCACCTGGTCCAGCGTGCCGGCGGGCTTGCTGAAGTAGAAGGTGCTGATGAGCGTGGTGAAGACGGCCACGTGGTTGGAGCTGTCCCGGAAGCGCTCGGTCAGCAGGCGCGCCCACGAGCTGCACTGCTCCTCGATGACCGCCTGCGCGCCGGGGAGGAAGGGGCGTTGATGGGGGCAAGGCCAGCGAGAGGCACTCTCGGCGCGAGGTTTTGCAAGAGTGCGATGGCCAAGGCGGGAGCGAGGCCTCCGCGAAGCCTCGGCGAGAGCCTCGAGCGCCGCGAGGGTGGCGCCGAGGGCACGCTTCATATCGGCGACAGCGCCGAGACAAAGCGCCAGGCTAGGGCGGGGCAGCGCCCCGACGAGGGCGGGGTCTGGGCGACGCGGCGGCGTGCGGCACCTGGCGGTGGTCCTGGAAGCGGAAGTAGATGGTGAGGAAGATGGCGGCGGTGATGCCGAGCGCCAGCAGCAGCCAGGCGGCGGCGACCGCGGCGCGCCCGGCGCGGCCGATGCGCACGTAGGGCCCCATGACGCAGCACTGCACCGCCTCCCACGTCGCGCGCTCGCACTTGGACCCCAGCACCTCCTCCGTCTCCTCCGGCTCGCTGCTGTCGGCCGCCGCCGACGCGCCATCGCCGCGCATGGCTGGGGCCCGGCCCGGAGCGCGGCGGACAGCGCCGGGCGCGGCGCGGC
>WELB01000069.1:304278-319355 GCA_009602725.1 Spirogloea muscicola | reverse complement strand
AGGGTACAGGCGGGGCGGGGATCGGGGGGCCGCCTCTTCGCTGCCTGCCCCCGTGGCGCCCGCTGCGCGGCCCCGGCCCCCCGCGCCGCCCCCGCCGGGTCGGCGGCGCTCTCCACTCCTCCCGCCTGGTACTGCTGTACTTCTTCCTGCCCAGGGCTCTCACTGTTGCCCTCGGGGGACACACAGTGAGCTCCCGCACAGAGAAAGTGGCTCCAAGGGGACAAGCCAGCCCGAAAAGCCTTGACAAGGTCCGGACGGGTAACAGGAACAGCTTCTCCAATCTACGGCAATGGCTGTGAAGAGGCCAGCCCACAGAAGAAGTGGCACTTCCAATGGGGGCAAGGGCTGCGAAAAGCCAGCCCAACAGGTTTGGAGGGGCCTACAAGCGATTAGCAGCTACAAAGGGGCCGGAAGATGCTATGGCAGAGGGTAGAAAGGAGATCTTCCAAAGTAAGGCGATGAAAGTGAGAGGCCAGCCCCACAGCTATGCACGTGCCCGCGAAGACAGGCCCAAACGGCCGAGAGGCGCTAAGCCGACACGGCTATGCAAGTGGCCACATGAAATGGCAGCTCAAAGACCCCTAATCAGCAGCCTCAAGTCAGAGTAGTTGGCCGTGCCACGGGCAGACTCCTGCTCCTCCCCATTCCATCCACCCCAGGCTTGACCCCTCACTGGCAGGGGGCTCGACACCCATGCACGGCCTTGAGCATCTCGAGTGGGTCGTTAGCCCCCGGTGGGGAGGCGCGCGGTGCTCATGAGAACTGGAAGGGAGGCCAAATCAGGCCGATACGCTGTTCAGGCAGAAGCTAGTACAAAGAATGGGGCTGAATAAAGCGAAGCCCAAAGAGAGTGCTTCAGGCACCCAGTTCAATACCGCCACCCACACGGCTGCCTCACACAGGCGCCCTCTTGCATCAGCTGCCGCTCATCTCAAGGCCGTGGGTGCCAACCCCCGCCTCTCCCCCGGCCAGGCCCAGCTCCCGGCCCACCAGCCTGAGCAGCACGCGCAGCAGCTCCCGGGTCCTCTTCTCCCTGCACCCCCCCGCCACCCTGTGCCCTCCATTTCAGCTTCCACAAGAGTGCGACTGCAGTCACAGGTCAGAAGGGGATTGGCTACTTACGGGCTAAGCACCAGCTCGCAGAGGGGCATGTAGAGCAGCATGAGGTGGGCTCGACGCCACCCCAGCTGCCTCCCTGCCTTGTGCACCAGCCGCAGACTGGAAGCGGCTGCCTGCTGCTGCACTTCCCGCACAATACCAGGGCTCTCAGCCTCCCCCTCGTCTTCGACGTGAGTGATGGGTACGTCAACCGCAGCAGCCACCAGGGGGTGCAGCTGCAAGCGGGCCAGCTCCTGCAGCATGGTCGTCACTTCGTCCAACCGCATCTGAGGCAGAGGCGTCACTCCTGCGATGCACCAGCAGGCAGCTGATTGAGCAGTCGTGGCGGACGCGGGCTGCAATAGCAGCAGCTATTTTCTCCCTCGATTTGCAGGCCACCCTCCAGCAGAACCAGCGTCCACATTGGAGGACAATCTCCGGCAGCTCTCTAATTGAGGAGGCATTGTACCTGTCTGGGCCTCGTCGGCAGCAAAGCGCTCCAATATGGAGTTGCAGCGCCCTACAAGCACATTGATCGCTCTCCTGCCAACTTGCACCACAGACGATGTCTCCCCGTCCGCTTCTTGTCCACGCCTGGCGCCCCAATAGCAGTGAAAGCATCTCGACGGCATCAGATATTGACAATTTCAGATCAGTCTGCATATATGCACATATGACCAATACTTGCGCTTCATGGTGCAGATACTGGAGCTATGCAGCCCGTTCTGCCTGCTAGAGAATTCCTACGTTGCCAAAGACCGAGCAAGAGTACAGACAAGTACTCGTCGTCAACAAATGCGCTGTAACGTCCACCCTTCTCTGAGGTACAAGATCTGTAAGCACAGATAGCAGCAAGACAACAACCATCGACTTTCTGCAGCACTCACCCGCTGAGGATGAAGAGCCTATGCAAGCACGCAAGCGAGAATCGTCCACAATGTGCTGGCAACAGAGAGATGCTGCTGATTGGGAGGGCCGATGTGCGAGCTGCACACCGGTCAATCACCGTGACTAATCTACGTCGCACCTGGAAGTTGGCAAACCATTCTTGTCAGTCAGGAGCTAAGGAACGAAGCTCAACACACGGCAAATTAGGAATCTCTTCCTGGTGGGGTGCCTCAACCTCTCCAGAGGCTTGACAAATGGCAACTGACCTCATCTGATGCATGAGCACACGATGTCAGCACACAATCACAGAGGCCATCGAGCACTGCAATCTCCAGGGCTTCATCAGCATTCTGGACATCCTCCGGCAGAGCTTGTCCAGAGGGCACAGTCAATGCCCGCCCACAAGCTCCAAGTAGAAATTTCTCGTACACATTGACGAGTTCCTTCCACATTCTGGGCCGCTCAACTGAAGCTTTGAGGTTCACAGCACTGTCCTGATCTGCAAGATCAACTTGTGGCTGCACAGCCTTCAAGCTACCCTGCTCATCTTGCATCAAGATGTTGTCCAGTATGGAGTTGAAAGCCACGACAGCTGTGCGCCACAGCTGTGCATCAGGATAGTCGCGCCTCAGAGCCATGCACCTGTCACGCACATGCCTGTGACCTAATGAGATCACCGGCAATCAGACTCACCTCCTTACAGCTACCGCGATATGCAGGACAGGAGGAGCTTTCATCTATTCTTGAGAGCAGTACATTCGGTTATAATTGAGATCCAAGAGTGTTTGCAATTGACTTGCATGCATACGCTGGGGTAGTGCGAGTCCGGACCTGCCTACTGCAGCTATGAGGTCCGGCAAGTGGAAAGCTCTGGCATCATCAGGTGCCATGTTGTGGACTTTTAGTAGCACCACAATCGCTCTCTCTGCCAATGCATGAGACAGCGCAACCACTGCTCCTTCTGGCAAGTCATCCTGATCATAATTGGTCAGACTCCATCCCGTCGCGCTTGTCTTGTGGCCGTTTCCAGGTGCAGTTGCACTTGTGATCTTGTGGCCGTGTCCTGGTGCAGCAATGCCTGCCAGGTGGTTACCGGAGGGTGGACGACTTATAGATGCGGGCTTCCGATCACCTTCCTCGCTCTGGCAGTCACTGCTGTCTTCATCCCTATGGCATTCGTCCGCCAACAGACGATGCTCGCCTCCCAGGTGATCGCCTCCAGGTAAGTAAGCAAGCAACTGCTTCAAAAGAGTCGGCCAAAGGCAGCGGTGGCGAGAAATTCTGGGAGAAAATTTTGGCAGTATATCCAAGCCTGTCCTTTGGAGAGCTGGAAGAGTACCCTGAAGGCAAAGATAGATATGCTTGTGAGCAGGTTAAAGAGTAATGTCTGCAAAGGCATCAAGTCATCTCCTCTCACATCTGACCACTTCCCACCAGAGTGTCTATGGCCAGCAATGATGACAGGCAAAATGCTTCTAGATTAAGCAAAGCACCGCTGCTTTCGGATCCTTACAGGAAATCCTGCCGGTTCTCCGGCAGTCAAAGGCCATCGAATTGTGGTATCAACCAACGCAATAACTCTGACATAGTCATCCTCTGAGAACGAGTCTGCTCCAACCTGGTAGAGCTCTCCTGCCAATCATGAACACACTTCATGCATTAGATACCAAGGCATTGCCTAGCTCGGCCACAGTATGACAAAGGCTCTGGCTTGTCCCTGGTCAGTATTTCCTTCTTACTGAAATCTGGTCAGCCTAAAGTGTCCAGTGACAGACCTACCTAAGTTCTCCAGAATCTCTTGACGTGCCTTGAGAGGCACTTGGCCATCCCGGGAAGCACCCTCTCGCAACACCTCCTCGTACACTGAGATGGCAGATTCCCAGTAGCGCTGAGGCACCTGAGCCTGCAAGAATGAAGAATCACAGACTGATGGTTGTGGCACAACTGCTGACAGATGCACGCTGTGATGGTGGTACTAGTGTATTTTTACTCAGTGAAGCCATGTCATATTATCTTGCACGAAAGCAAGGTCAGGAGAAAGCTCGCCTTCACCACATGTGAGTGGAGAATGACATATAGCGCATTGACTGCAGCGAGAGCCACCTCCTTGCTACCCTCGAGTTGACACTGTCTTACAAATTGTAAGAGAGACGCCCATCCTGGATCCCCCCACAGGCACTGGCGCTGGGCTCAACAAGAGCACAACAAGTTGACAGCCAGGCAACAAACAAGCAACAGACCACGCTCTCTAGGTAGCCTAAGATAGCCGCAATTGAGCTACGTGCAGCCTGATTGAGCAAGTTTGAGCACCTGAGAAGAAGTTTGGTGTCTCAAGGAGCAAGGGAAAGTATGAACGCAGAAGCCGGCTAAAACCATTCAAGAGCACCACAAGGGTCTCATCCCACTGCTTTTGAGCAGTATTCCGGCTGCATATGATCATTTGGAGATAAATATGAGAAAGAGATGTCAGCGCTTCAGGGGAATTTTCTGTTTATTCAGCAGTCATCGATACAACGACACAATGGACCGTGTAAGCGTGTCCCATATTCTCTAGTCAAAGTCGATTTTGCATGTTTACTCCAGCACATACTATACCTGTGATGCACAAGCATGTGCACAGCTTTGCCACCTTGCTTTCCAAGCTCTTTGCCCAACCACTCATCACTGGAGGATGTTGCGGCCTGGAAAGCAGAAGTAGTGGGATCTGTCAATTCCGGAATATGTACAGCTAAGGTGAATCTTTGAAACTCAGACTGTGCATGGCTAAGGTACACTGTTTGCTAACACATGAAACGCACAAATTGAGCATCGCAGGCACAGAGAGATCGACTTGGTTAATGGATGCTCACCAGATGCTGTACAGCTTCAAGAAGGGGGAATGCAAGGTGCCAGAGGCATTGCTGCCACATCAATGGCGAGAACTTTGCCCCATGGCTTACTACTGATTGAAAGAGGGTGCGAATGGCTGCATTTCGTACCTGCAAAACAACCCGCAATGGCAACTTGATTAGCAAGAATGAAATTTGATGCACTCAAGCATCGTGTGGTAGCTGAACGGAGAGCAGCCTACTGAGCATGACTACACATGGGATACGGATTACAGAGATGTGTAATGACATTCTGCACAATATGGGCTTGCCTCGGGTCGCTCATCCATCCCCAAGCCTTGAATTGCTTCAAAAACAGCCAGTAGCAAAGCCTCGTAACTTTGCAGTTGGTCAGCTTCATCGTGAACTGTCATATAGTCATCAGAAATACAAAGAATCTTATTGACAATGAAAAGCCAAGCTGCAACTCCAATGAATGAGCTGAAACCATGCTCCACAACTACTCCCACAGAAATCTTGCATTCTGACATAGGTGAAGCAGTTGACATGGAGAGCCTAGCTGCGCAGCTTGTGAGAAAAACACTTCAAATCGGTCTGGCAGGTGACGGAGCACCAGTGATTTCAAATGTTGGCTGTGGTCAACGTGCGATACCAGTTGGTATAAAGCAGAACATACATAAGTCATGACTCCTCAATACCTTCTCTCAAAGTGGCACCATGACCATCTCCTCCAAAAAAGTCAGCAGTTGTCCAGAGGAGGCTGATCGCCGTTAGACTAATATTCATGTCAGCCTTCTGTGCAGCATATGCCTTTGCCAGTTCAATACTCCTGCAAAGATACAACATCATCTACTTAAGGGGTGGCCAGCCTGACCTGCACGTGAAGATCTGTGTCAACATGTATTGCAGTCATAAACAGTGGCATGCTCAAGAGATTCTTGGAAATGCTTACGTGTGGAGAAGGTGCACTGGCACTGAGGACAGGCAGTCGTTCAAAATCACACGCACACTCTGTACCAAGCAAAAGGTGACGAAAACTCATAAGTCAAGAGTTAAATGATATGAAGAGGATACAAATTCTGCGCAATTCCCCTTGATTAGCCAGGTCAGAGAAGCTGTGAGGTTGGGTACTCTGTCAGCATGTAGTAGTACCTGGAAGGCAAGTAGTATTAACTCGCCATCCTCTGACTCTGCTATAGCTCTGCCCATAAGAATACAACATGAAAGATCTTACGAAGGCGGACAGGTCATATCTACTATAGCATCTTAAGCCAGAACATCCTTGGGACTCGAAGGCTTTCAGACTTATCCACTCTGCCTTTCACTTTGTATCTTGATGTCAGTTGTCTAACCAAAACCTATCAAAAAGCGAAGCAACCATGTGAATATGTTGGCATGGACCATTGTGGTGTTACATTGTCATCCTGCCTCTGAAAAGTTCATGAGAGAGGGCACCTGAGCAACTTCAATATGCATGGCCAACTGTGAAAGAGTTTCTCGCCATGTCTCTGTTGAGGATGCAGCGGCTTGACTGTCAGACTGACAGCCCTGGGGAGGCAAATCAGGGGGCCACAGACATCTCTAGGGGCATTGCCCACGAATAACATGTGCTGGCTGTGATGGATAACCTCTCGGCCAGACAAAAATGGTCCCACTGAGGGGAAAGCTGACCTCGAGTACATGAAGAAGGACACGCAAAGAACCAGCTCGCACATCATTCTCAAGAGCTGACAATGTCAACTCCGCGAGTGGCTGAACGACCATGCACTCCAGCTGCCCAGGTAAATGTACCCTTCCACTAGTCGAAGCCAGATTGTTAGATGAATGTCGATCTTCATCATCTGACAAAGTGTTCCAAGCAGCAGAAGAATCGCCCGTGAAGACAGTGCTGCCTTCTCCTCTATGATTGCTTGCCTGCTTCTTCTCTCTTGATCTGTACTCATCAGCTTCAAGCATCACTTGACTACACTCTAGGGCTGTAAGGATGGCCCTGTCCAAAGCGTCCAAAGCGCACATGCGCACTTGCGTGCTCTGATGGTTGGCGAGCTGCAGGGACCAAGTGCTGACTTAGAATTGTCTTAGGTGTGATAATTCACAGCGACTATAAACTCTGGATGCGAGACGTGACCCTAAACTCAATAGATGACAGGCAAAATGGATCTTAAAGCAAGCAGACCAAAGAGACTACCTGCCTGCATTTTATGTGCTTTGAATCATTGTCAACGTGCTACGACCCACAAAAATTATTTCTGTTCCTCATTGAAGCAAGACGTACCTCCAGAAAGTGTCTACTTATCTTGTCCCATATCTGCTCAAGCCCTGCATCAAGGCACCAAACGTATTGTGCACATGAGACAAGCAGCCTGTAAGCTTGTGCTGGTCTTTGCTTTCAAAGTCAGCCACCATCTGGAGAAGTTTATGTCATCCAGGCCAATGATATGCACAGAAGGACAGGAAGCTTGTTAATGGGAATGCGAGCCATTCGAAAGTAAGGTCAGATTCTGGACTTACTATTCAAATTCATTGACAGTGTAGCAAGCATTCTGTCAGTTGAAAACAGCTTTGAGCCTGAGGGTGCCACTCCACTCTGGGCACTTGTAGAGCTGCCGGATGCAGCTAGACCTAGCCCAGATATGACCTCCTTCAGGGCTGCAATCTCAATGTCTCCAAGTGCTGAGAGCAAAGCTCGCACAGCTCCAGCACTCATCAAGGCTGAGCTCTCAAACAGCTGTTGTAAATGTGAGACGACTCGGTGTTTTTGGTCAGATGTCAGCCAAACATGAGGA
The DNA here is from genome assembly GCA_009602725.1 of Spirogloea muscicola. Classification (NCBI taxonomy): domain Eukaryota; kingdom Viridiplantae; phylum Streptophyta; class Zygnematophyceae; order Spirogloeales; family Spirogloeaceae; genus Spirogloea; species Spirogloea muscicola. Next base: position 311,755 of record WELB01000069.1, on the reverse strand, counting down.
AACCAAAGAAATGTCAGCATTGGTACTGAGGCCTAGTCTTTTGGTACGGAGGCCTGCTGTGAGGCCTGGGAAGTCAAAACATGGCCTTTGGGTGAAACGCTGAGGCATCGACAATTTCTCCAGCAGCAACCCTTGCAGCTAATCTGACATACCTGAGCATCCAGTGTCGACAATATGCTGAAGTCGCTTGAATGCTTTGCACTCTCACGTGATGACCGTGGCATTGACAGAGCAGCATCCTGCATCATCGGATGTAACTGTAAGAAGATACAGAGGGTCACTAAGATGGTGCACGCTATGACATGTTCATTGACTTAGCCAATCCAGCCAGACACATCGCTACACAGCAGAAAGGCACACGACAGGCACAAAATGCATTGTGGGGCCGTCATTCTGGAAGGCATGCAGACCTGAGTTGTAGCATTGGGGGCGTGTATGGTTCGATCAAGCGCAGCCAGGGTCTCGAGTACCTGAAGCAGCGAATTAACAGTTTAACAACAGTTCCACAGCAGGAACTTTCTCAATGTAAGTGCACAACAAACTCTAAGCTCCAGTATCAAAATTATAACTGCAATCCGAGGTGTTAAGCCTAAAACGCACATGATCATCTGCTCGATGTACAGCTGGTACTCGACTCGAGCTTGCATGTGGACGAGATGGCAACAGTGAAGTGATGGAGCAGCTTAGTGATTACCATGGCCCAAGAAGAACCTCCAAGAACAGCACACAGGCGATGCGAGACATTGAAAAGCGTCCGGAGCGCCTGTTTGAGAACACAAAGCGCAAACGATCCGCCAATTTTTATCAGACCATATATAAAAGTGAACAAATGCAACTGCGTCCAGGACACAAGCAGGCAGAAGCACTTTCTTGCCTGCACATTCTTGGCGGTGAGGACAACGTTCTCTCGCTGTTCTGCCACCTGGTCGAGCCGCTTGATGTTGGCAGACAGAAGAGCTGCTGGACTGGCAGTGCTGCTGTAGCCATGACAGAGGGTCCATCAGCGCTGGACCTCCTTCACATGCGAACTCAAGACTAGCTGGTACCCAATATGTTGCTGTACAATTGACAGACTTGGCAGCAAGATGGAGAGTACAATATGCAGCCATGAACAGTACCTGCTGCTCTTTTCTGCTTCATACTGTTGAACGAGCGTAAAGCGGCAGAGCGATGCCAAAAAAGCATCCCTTGCATCCGTAGCTTGTAGAACGCCACAGGCCTTTCATCACCATCAGTCAGCCAATATGAGCAAGTAGACGGTCATAGTGACAGCCCATATACAGGAGGAGAACCCAAGCACAATCACTGGGGCGCCATAGGCCCAGGAGATACGGCATTGAGTGTTCACCTGTGTAAATGCTTGGTAACCCTTGAGTATCTCAAGCACAACTGCTTCACCTTGTGACCTGCTTGCTTCATGGCAGACGAGCAAGCAGAAGGCATAGTCATCATCATCTCAGGACATGACTGGGCTCGGGGGTCATGTCAAAGTGAAAGACGATAAGCTGGAGTGTTCTGCTCATCCAGCCCTCCTGATCCAGGAGTATGATGGCTGTTCCTCAATACGAGACACACAGGGACTTGCCAGGGGCTTAGAAGATGACATCGATACCATACTGCACTGGACCACAACTGAATGTCTTAGTCAAATGCTTTGTCTTGTAAAGGGAGTTGCCCACCTTGCCAGCATCAGGGAAAGAGCGTCTAACAGCATCCGCCAGACTGAATCCACCATTTTGCTGCACATATAGACCAGTCCTCCCTCTTTTGTGCGCAAAGGTGCTACATCACCAGGCATCTTTGGCGACTGCAGCTACACCAATCATGCCACAGATGTATTGTCAAGCGGTGAATCGACAAACGACAAACACAGCAGTCCAATTACTGTTTCTCTCTTTAATTCATAGATTGCAAAAGTGGTTACCTCTCCCTCATCCATGGCCTCATCTGTTAAAGTAGCCACTGTAAAAACTACCCCAAGAAGCCCCTCCACTGCAAGTGTGATAGCATGTGCTTCACTTGCCACCACAACAGCCTGGCCACTGCCATCGTAGTCCATTGTCCACTCTACTCCTGTTCAAATAACGTTGACAACTCCGCTTGAGAATCGCAAATAGCTCAATTGTGTTAGTATACGACACGTGCTAAGAATGCAGCAAGCAACAGAAACATTGTCATTAAATGAGCACAACAACCTGAGGCAGCCATACCTTTGGCTTTACTACTAAACATGCCAGCGACTGCTGCAAGACTCTCCTCGCTTGCTTCTGGCACCTGTAGCATTAATCCATGGCAACTTAGGAGCTGCTATGTGTGCTGTGCTACAAGAGGATGACAGTACTGATAGCTCACTGAGCATGAGATTGGAAGTATTTACACAGGCATTCATTTAAAGCAGATACATACCTGTACAGTGTCCACTACCTTGGCCAAGGCTGCAATCATATCAGCAACTATGTTGGTATTTGAGGGTTGCCTGCATCCACCAAGTTCAACGATCTGAAAAGGCCACCCAGATAGGACTTTGCCTAGTAGATGCCACTTTTGACATGCATCCAGCGGAGTTTGTCTGCCATTTGAGGTCAATAATGAGCTTGCTACCTACCTAAAGCGCTGTTGTCCAATAAGATAAGCATTTTCAGTCAGATGATCACACTCACATATCAAAAATTTGAAAGATGTAGGGCAGGATCCTCGCCTCAACACAGAATCCCTGTAGTATTTGAATGTTTTGGGAAGCAATTTCAAATGAGCAACACACTGAAGGAAGCCAATGCAGAGCTGTTGCACAGTTGAGGATACCTGTTGCCACATGCACGTCACACACTCATGCAAGTCTGTGCAGGTCTCAACAAGTTGTTGTCAGAGAGATTACCCTTAATACTTCTAGGACCATGATGCGATGCCAAAGAGGAAGATCTAGCTCCATGCTCTTGATGAGCATGCTCATGAACACCTGCAATCATATTGTGTTGGATAGGATCACCTGACAGTACTGCTCAATCTGCTCAATATGCAAGAGATCCATTTGTGCCCATCTAACTGTCAATCTTTGCGAGGTACACATCCAATAGATGTTCTCTTGGGTCAAAAAGGATAGAAGCAAGCACAGCCAGCCAGTATAGAGTATCCTACTTCGCATTCGGTTGTGAAGCTTGAGGCATACAGACGTGTCACAGTTGCCACAGCTCTCAAAACAAGCCGCCGAAAGGGTGGTTCACCTCCTTCTCCTTCAATCTTTTAGGAGTAGCCACAAAGAGGAACGTCAAAGTAAATGCCCCTTAGGAAAGCTTTTGCCCCCACAGAATGCTCAACTGAAGCCCCTTGGATGGTGCCTCACTAGGACAACATTGTGGCACTGCTCAATGCACTCAGAATACTACAAAATTTGAGAAATTTACCTCTCCAGTAGCTCGCAGAGACGTCATGAGCAAGGGGCTTATTTTGGTTCTCAGTGCCTGTAACGACACCACAGACAACCACTTCTGCAATAAGCTGTCTTTGAAGCAATCATTATGCAAGTAAGGCAACCATTCTTCCAAGGCAACCAAGCTGGTACAAGAAGATGCTCAACCTGCTCAAATTCCTGAAGCTGCCTGAAGATCTGCTCATAGTGTGACAATACATACCTGCAAGGCATAACAAGTGATTGGTCTCAACGTACACTCTAGCATAGCAAATACTTCTTGTGCAGCTCACTAGTTGGAAGGAAAAAGCAGCCGTGGACTCATATCTACCTGCTAAGCAAGCCATGAATCATGAAGATGACTGTATCAGAATTCTGAACCCTGGACCATGGGGTTCATAGTGCTTGGAGAAACTCACTCTATCATGTCCATGGCAAAAGCACGTGGCAGAGAGGGTACGTGCAGCCACACGGCCTGCACATCATCCGCGAAGGAAGAGAGTCTCAGACCATTGACATCACCAACTTGAAATTCAAAGGCAGCATCATTTGCTACAAAAGCCTTGGCAGCTTACAGGTTGTCCTGCTGCTAGTGCATGAAGATCCTCGAGGAGTTTCAGCCCCAGTTTTGCAGCCTGGGACAGATTGTCTCGACCACTAGTAGATGCAGCAAGGCCTCCTCTTAGTACACTGTCAAGCAACCAATGGCCAACAATATTGGAATCAGCCAAGCAATGTGCAGCGGAATACTTAAAGCTTGGTGGACAACTGTCTGGCCTGCTCTGACTGCAATAGTAGCTTGTGACCAACTGTAGCTGGAATCATGAAAGCTGCTGGCTCTGCCAGCATGAGGGAAGCTGTGAGTCAACAGTAGCTGAAGCTGCTGTCCAAGGGTGAGCAATCTGTTGACAGAGCATATAAGAAAAGGATATGCAAGGGGCAGAATCACAAACCCTTTGTAGATGATGCTGCGGCTGACATCACCAGACACGGAGGTGGTTCGTGAAAATCTTCGACCTGACTGCCAGGGGGTCACTGGCAGAGCCTCCGCCTCTACCACTCGGTCGAAAATAAGAGCAACTGCTTGCCTCAGAGTGGCTGCAGCTGTGCTGCAACAAGCACAACAATTACAATGGATAGTATATCCCCAGAAGACCAGAACAAATCCTCCCCCTCCTTAAGCTGTTGTGTACTCAGTCCGACTCCTACGAACTCTCAGATATCTCTCCAAGTGGACGAGTATGTACACTTTGAATGACCAAGTAATACATGATGTTCGACAAAAGGTGGTGAACAAGCGCTGTCCTGCTCACACCTGTGTACGCTGTCTGGTTGGCGACCATTTCCGAGCAGACGCAGGCATATTCCAAGAGCTGTGGCCATATTGTCCTGCAGCTTGCCAAAGACTCGCTTCAATCTGCCATGCCAGTGACCTGCATCTCGGACACGTAAGCCACTCCCAAATGACCAGCCTGATTCGGTATGGCAGACCACAGGATTGTAATCAGCAGAAAAACTGCACAGTGCATACTGACACATAGGCTGCTAGCTGTATCAAAGTATCAAGTACTGCACCTCCTCCACGGGATGAAGCCTCGACTGGAGCAATGTGAGTACAGTCTGCAGCACCTTGAGTTGCACATTTTCATCTTGTGCCTCTGTATGCTGCCCAAGCCACCTCAAAGGTGGTGTCAACGTTGAAAGGTCGTCAAAGGCCTCTGATTGCTGCAGTGAGAAGCATTGAAGGTGAAATCAATCAGGCTAATGTTCTAAAAACTACAATTGAAGTACTGTGAGGTTCGGCTCTGCAGTATACAGCCTGTGTTGCATTAGGCTACTTAATTTGCAGTGATATTGCCAGTGAACGCCAGTGAACAATGCTAGCACTTGCTACTCGGATCTCGCAAAAATCTCGCGAGTGGCCGCCGCTTTCAGATGTCTGTACCTCTTTCAGTGTGGTGAGAATCTGAGGAAGGGCGGTAGGCGCTACAGCATCGTGTGCGATGAGCTTCTGAAGGCAGGAGAGTCCAATGACACTGAGCTTGACCTGTTTGACCTCACACGCCATAGTGAAGATGCGAAGCACATCCTCACTGTTGGCAATGGCTTCAGCATCAGGCAACGACCGAAGCTGTAAAGAAGGAGCCGATACAACAGATGTCAGGTGGTCACTATTGTCGCAGGTCAACGATCTGAAGCCAGGCAGGAGAGTGGCAATCAGGGAGGGGCACAACTACAGCGAGTCATGTCACAAGTTTGCGAGTCGTCTAGCTCGCAGCTGTCACTGTTGAATACAGGAAGCGTATGAAGTGTGCTTTTGTGCTTTGACGCTGGGGTTGCTAATTTGGCGGTGTGACCAGAGGGCCAACTCTGGAGCAGCCAGACGAGGAGCAAGGGAGGAGAATTCAGCGCACCTTAATGATGCCGTGCTCTGCGGCATCTTTGACGGCGGGAAAGCGCCTCCTGGATTCCGAGGACAGAGCGCGCAGGTCCGCTTCCAGAACAGCAGTGAAGGCAGCCATCCAGCCTGGCTGGACTCGCAGGCCTGCCGAGCAGGCCGCTCATCGGTGCGGGGAGGCGCCGTGCTTCACTAGCGGGCCTGCGTCGGGGCTCGCGCGCGGCGGCGGCGGAGGCAATGGCGCAGCGCGAGCGAGCGCGGGGGCGTCCGCCCGGCGGGCGCCCAGGCCGCAGCGGCCAGCCGCAGCGGCCATGCAAGCATCTCCTGGGCCACAGCTCAATATTTATCCCAGCAGCTCATTGCGACGGCGGGTTCCGGACGTCCATAAACGCGGTGGGCCAACGGAAAAATTTGTGTTCGTTGAGCCGAGAGAAGGTTAGCATCTCCCTCGATAAGGACGGGAACAGCCTCCGGGCTTTCCATCACACGGTTAAGGCAACCCGCCTTCGGGCGGATCTGGACCCATTTTTTCCTTCTTTCGTCAGTTTCAAGTTATACTTGGCCCCTCTGCTTCTCATTTCGCTTCTCTTCTCGCTGTAGTCTTGTTGCGTAGTGTGGGTTTAGCGCCCTTGGAAGAGAGTGCTCGCCCACAGAGAAGAGGGGCTGGCAAAGCAGAAGTAGTGCTCGCCCATAGAGAAGAAGGGCTGGCAAGGCCAGCCCAAAAAGAATGGACAATGTCCAAAGCCAAAGGAAGAGGAGCTGGAAAAGGACTTCATTACAAAACACAAGATGATGCAGTGGGAAGCTCAAAGAAAGACAAGCACAGAAAGAAACATAGCAGCTACGAATTACTCAATACCCACTGCTAAGCAGGCGCAGGTCAGAGAAGCTAGGCTCCTGGAAGTGGGTGCCCTGACCAGAGCCAGAGAGAAGGCGCGCGGGGCGCATGAAATGAAAGGGAGGTCAAATCAAGCCAATACATTGTTCAGGCAGAGTCTAGTGCAAACAAAACAAGGCTACATATTATGGAGACCTAATCGAAGGTGCCTAAGGTGACATTGTGAGGCAGCAGCGAGGGCTCTGCACGCAGGTGTAGCGCGCGGGCCATGGACCGCTGCAGCGCTGTTCATGCAGCGAGACGGCCAGGCGCATACGGTACACTTGCGCCAGCGACCTGGCTGCAGGAAAGTCCACCGGCTCCCCATGGGAGCGGCGGTGATGGCGTTGCGGGCGAGCTGGTTGAGCCACCGAGCGCCCAACGCCCCATGCGTGTCAGTAGCCAGCGGGAAGAACTCGTCTTCACGCGGATGATCGGCGTGTTTGAGCTCCGTAGCCCGAGCGGCGCAGGCGACCGCATACCCAGCCTCGACGGCACACTGGGCTGGGTGGAGCGGTCGTATGCGTCGGTGGTCACCACGTCCAGGATAAGACGTGGCCCGCCGGCATGTGGGGTGGCCACAAGGTCTACGCGACGTGCGTGGAGACCGTCGGCCCTTTGCCGGAGCGGCATGACGGCGGAGTGCTCCGCCGCGCGCCCTCCCCCAACCCCCCCCGGCTCCGGGGGCACAGCTGGCACAGGCGCCCACCGAGAGCCGGCCGCGGCCCGCCCTGCCGCCACAACGCCCACGGCACTCGTCGCGCTGCTCCCCCGCGCCCGCGCCCGCGCCCGCGCT
>WELB01000069.1:252386-303411 GCA_009602725.1 Spirogloea muscicola | reverse complement strand
TGGCCGCTCCCGGCCCGGCGGCCAAGCCCAAGGCGGCCGCGCCCGGCCTGGCCGCCAAGCCGGCAGCCGGCAAGCCGACGCGGTCGGCTGCCTTTCTCAGGTAGGACATCCTCGAGCCTGCACATGCCTCTCCTCCCAACATCCTCGGTCTTGCACAATGCTGCTCCTGCTCGCCCTCCGCTCCGGGGCTCCCAGGCGCCTCCTATCGGAGCAGCTGACCTGCTCGGTTTCCTTGAAATTTGGGATGGCGTGTGCTGGGCTGCTCCGCCGGCGTAGTTGCCGCAGAGAGCAGCTGCAGTGTCTGTCGGTGCGATCCTATGCTGCCACTGATGTGAGGCACTCCATGTATGCCTTGCAGGGCACACGGCAAGGGCAAGCCTGCAGCCAAGGTGGGGCCACGGCGGTGACGGCCTCTGTGGATGCCGGAGGCCTGTACCAAGATTCCTCCCGTCCCCGACCGTTGTATAGACAGGCCTCCAACCTCAGAATCGACTCGGTGTGATGCCCTCCCCGCCCGCCCGCCCGCCCGCCCGCCCGCCTGCCATGCCGCGTGCAGGTTCTTTCGGAAGGAGATGCACAGGAGCGCTAGGAGGAGTGGAGTGGCACGTCGACGACGGATAGAAAGCGAGGCTCCTCTTCACTCCAGCTTCCCGTCACTTGATCTTGTATGTGCCATCTAGCGGCAAAAGTGCGTCACTCAGAAGAAGCCGAGTTCACTCTTATGTCGTGATGCATCAAGGGCTGACATGTCAGCGATGCGTCCTGACGCATCATGTCGCATCAGTACGAGTGCACACTTGACGCCTGCTATTGCATTTTCACTGCTTGGTGCAGGTGATGGATACTTTTTAAGGAGCGTTTGTGGACCAAGGGACTGTGTCGCCATTGTCTCCGTCGTGCTCCCAGCTTACATGGTTCATTCATACAGTCATCCATCCATTCATTCATACAATCAATCATCCATTCAGTCATCTTCATTCGTTCAATCATTCATCTTTTCATTCAGTCAGTCAACCATTTATTCATCCAATCATTCATAATCAGTATCATCACCAACACAGCAATATCATGACTACGACTCTCACAGCGGCAGTCCTCATGACAGCGCCATCGCTATCACCAACACCATCATGTCTCTCTGTGCTTATTCCTGGTATACAGTCCTTATTTACATTCGCTCAACAGTCGCTGAGATTTCGCTGAACGCAATCATCATAAGGTATGCATCTTCCACATTTGTGTCCATACATGTGCTGTTGCAGATGTGCGTGCTGATGGTGCTTGCTCGTATTATGATGCCCACCGACTTCAGGCGGGAAAGCAATTTGGGAAGCTCCTCTTTAAACCGTCATACATGTGCACACAAGGCATGGCGAATGTAAGTGCACATCGGGTGTGATGCACTTGAGAGCTTTCGATTGAATTTTTTGACTTAGTCATGTTTCAACCCCTGTACATGTGGATGATTTCATTTGTCTTTACTGCTGTGAAACGCTGACACTGTCAGACGTTGAGATTTGCTGCTCGATCACTGCCCTCGTCAATGACATGGGTAGTGAGTATATCCTGAATGTCTAGATTGTTTAATGGAAACCTAACGAATCGAGGAAACCTAATGACCGAGACACTGTTGCATAGTCACTCTTTATGTGTCATGGATCGTCATATGTCTGCATGCACACTGCTTGTGCCTCGCAAGAAGCAAATAGTAGGAGTGTATCCAGCTAGCAAGTTGAGGCAAATCAGAGTCTTGCCGAACATTTGGTTCAGAGGTTCATGCATTGGCTTGTCTTGTCGTCAAGGAGCGACTGAGTGAGAGAGTGAACTTGCAATGCCTAGGCCTTGCCTCAGCCCCACCGACTCATGCTGGTGTGGTGATACTTTCGCTGTGCCTCCCGGTCCAAGGCTGTGCCTTTGGCTGTGAAGATGCAGTCCTTTCAGTGTGCCCCTATCCATTTTGTCTACTCAACTTTCTGGGGTATAGGAACTCGCTGCTATATCAACTATTTCAAAGAAGCAGCAGCTAACAAAGGATAAACAGCTCCTGCAATATAGTGCAACGGCTGTGAGAGGCCAGCCCAAAGGAATGAACGGGGCCTGAGCGTGCAAAGTAGGCAGAACCGCTATCCGTGACTTATGCGAATGGACGCTCGACAACCTCTAGTCAGCAACTGCAGATCGGAATAACTAGATGGTGGAGAAGCGTCGCCCCTGCTGGAGCCCGGAGGAAGCAGCCAAGGTGCGGCCTGCCTGCAAGAGCACTGCAGAAGCTAAGGAATGCTGCAGGGTGATGGCAAGGCTCACCTCCCGTGCACCCGAGTGAGCGACTCGACGGAATGGAAGCCCGGCTTCTCGCTCTGCTGTCCATATCTACAAGGGCTGGCTCTTCACAGCCCTCGCCTTCGGAAGAGGACAGACGCTTCCAGGAGAGGGCGGTGGCTGGGAGAGGCCAGCCCAGAGAATGGAATGAACAGAGTCCGAAGGGGCCAGGGAAAGCTATAAGCACACAGGTAATCGAGTAGCTACGAAACACTCAGTAACCCCTGCTAAGCAGCCGCAGATGCCAGAAACTGGTCTCCTGGTAGCGGTTAGCGGGCAGAGCCCCCCTCTGCTGGGCTAGGAGACCAAGTAGCTCTCTTATCTGGGCTGGCCAATCACAGCCATTGCCCTCTACTGGACGAGTCTGTCGTCTCCAAGTAGCTTAGCAGCGTGTTCATTCTTTCCCCTGGGCTGGCATCTCCCAGCCACCGCCCTCTCATGGAAGCGTCGTTTTCTTTGCACTAGATTCTGCCCGAACAATGTACTGGCTTGAATTGGCTCCCTTGCTTTTCACGCGCTCCGCGTGCCTTCTCGCTCTTACTGGGCTGGCCTCTCCCAGTGAAAGAGAACCATCGGACCGTCGAACCTTTGTCACTTCCTTTCGGGCTGGCTTTTCAAAGGCCTTGCCCTCATTGAGAGAGCCACTTCTCCCAGCCACTGCTCTCTCCTGGCCCCTACGGACCTTTCTCAATTATTTCGGGCTGGCTTTTCACAGCCGATTATTTCAAATCAGCAGCCGCCCTTGGCCCCATTGGGAGAGCCACTTCTCCTGGAAGCGTCCTTCCTCTTTTTGGCTGCGGGTCACAGCACGCCGCGCAGGCGCGCGAGGAGCCGCGGGAGCCCGAAAGTGTCCGTTGAGGTTGCAGCGCGTCAGGCGGGGGGCTCCTCAGCGCCCCCCCCCGCAGCCTGACGCTTCCGCAGGGGAAATCCTCGACGCGCATTTTGCCCGCAAGCGAGGTCAGTAGAAACGAAGAACTGCGCTTCTTAAGGCATCGGCTGTAAGAGGCGAGCCCAGCCTCTCAAGCTCGTTTTAATGCGCAGCCAATGAGCAAGCCATGAGCCACCTCCAAGCTCTGCTCAAGGAGGATGGGCGTGGGCAATCTTGTCTCCACTCCATCAGCTCTCAGGGGGCGTCGGAGTGGTCCAATGCTTTGCCGATTTAAGGATCCCTCCAGCTCTCCGACGACCTCTTCCGGACAGCTGTCCACCACCATCTCTGTAAGGAACCTCGGGCTACACATGCAGTCAGGTTGAGCACTCCTTGTTTTTTTTTGAGTTCGGCTGTAGGGGGCCAACCCACTCCACGTGAAGCACTAGCAGCGCCTAGAAGAAAGGGCTCGCCCATTGAGGATATGGGCTGGAACAGCCAGCCCAAGAAAAAGAATGAACACACTTCAAGAAGGGGGCTAATCGAAGCACTTAGGTGAAGCACTAAGAAAGACAAGCACACAAGAAGAAACAAAGCAGCTACTGATCACTCAGTAATCCCTGCTAAGCCCGCGCCTAGCCTCTCTGATTTGCGGCTGCTTAGCAGGGGTTACTGAGTGATTTGTAGCTGCTTTCTTTCTTTGTGTGCTTTGGTTTCTTAGCGCTTCCTCTGGCTTCCTCTGGCCCCCTTCTCGTTCTTTGTTTATTATTTTTTGGGCTGGCTTGTCCAGCCCCTATCCTCAATGGGCGAGCCCTTTCTTTCAGCGCATAGTCGCAGCGGAAGACAAGCCCTGTGGCGCCGCCGTCCGGCGGCGACTCCACCTCCTGGGCGCAGGCCGAAGCAGCAGGCCCCGCAGCAGAGTGTGGCGGCGGCGGCTGCGGCGGCGAGCAGCGGCAAGACTGCTCCTGAGCTTCGCTGGCTTCGAACTGATTGTCGAGCCTCGGCCCCCAAGGCTCCTCGTGCTTCCCCGTGCCACCCCCCCTCCAGGGGCGTGAGCGGGTCGCCTCAAGGCCCGCCTTGCGGCGGGCTCAAGATCCTCCGTTGGAACGGGCGAATCCTCGAGGGGTATTTCGAACGGGCGGGGCCCACCTCCGGGAGGGCCCTTGCCCGGCAAGCAAGCCCGCCACCTGGCGGGCCCACTTGTCCCAAATAGTCGGTCATGTTATAACAGCAGAGCCGTGTGGCTTAACCAAACGGCCGGTTCATTACATACCTCCCCACTCTGCTGTTCATGTCCTCGGGAACAACGAGAGAACAACCGACAGGGATTGAGACGCCCGACGGCTGCTGCCTCTACCAAGCCTAGTGGAATTATCAACCTTGGCCAAGTTTTCTCTGAGAGCATCTGAACAATTTGCCAAATTGGTCGCACGCTCCCACGTGTTGTGCTCAGGCCCACACCCGAGCCACTTCACCAGACATTCACGGGTCTTTACGCCCTCGAGCTTGTCCCTGTGAGACAAGATCTCTTCCACTTCGGAGTCAAGATCATCCTCGACCAGTCGTGGAGGTGAAGGCGGTTGGACACGACCATCCGAAAGGAAGGCCCTCAGCTGAGACACATGGACGACGTTATGTACCTTCCAATGCACCGGTGTCTTTCAGCTCGTAGGACACCTTGCCCACAAGGCGCACTACTGCAAATGGTCCAACCCACTTGTGCAGCAACTTGCGCATACCCACAGCCCGCAAATGTGTGATTGCTCTCTGCAGGTATCAGCAGGCGACTCTCAAACGCTAACGGGTAACCTTCTTTCGAGAGCACGGCACCAATGCCGGTTAAAGAGGCATCGCAGACGAATTCATATGGCACGCCTTCACGAGGAAAGCCCAGCACAGGCGGAGATGTCAGCGCCTGCTGTTTTCCCTCAATGCCGTCTGGCGTTCGAACGAACAATTTTAAGGTACGTCTTTACGAGTCAGCTTCAGAAAGAGGAAGTGCCAATTCCCATAGCCTTGTAGGAACTTCCGGATATAGTTTGCGAATCCCAGAAAGGACCGCAATTGTGGCACATTTTTGGGCACAGGCCACTCCCGTACGACCGAAGTCTTCTTGGGGTCGACACGTATGCCGTCTTTGCCTAAGACATGCCCAAGGTATGTCAGCTCTGGCTGGTGCACTTGGACCGCTTGGCATATAATTGATTTTCACGCAGCAACTGCAGCACTTGGCGCAGGTGCTTCACGTGATCCTCAGGCGTCTTGCTGAACACCAGGATATCGTCCAAGTAAACCAGCACAAAATGGTAGAGCAGGGGGCTAAAGACCCTCGACATCACTGCCTGGAATGTAGCCGGTGCATTGGTCAGACCAAAGTTCAGCACCTTGAACTGAAAACGTCCAAGCGGCGTACGGAACGCCGACTTCGGAATATCCGCAGGCGTGATTCGAATCTGATGATACCCACCTGCCAGGTCCTTTGAGCTAATCACCGTAGCCCCTGCAAGCCGATCGAACAGATCATCTATTCGAGGCAATGGGTATCGATACTTGATGGTAAGCTTATCAAAAGCCCGATAATCAATGCACATCCGTAGAGTGCCATCCTTCTGTTTGACAAAGAGAATGGGTGCTCCGTATGGCGACTGAGAGGGCTCAATGTAGCCCTTCGCCAGCATGTCCTCGACCTGGTATTGCATTTTTCGAAATTCGAGAGGGCTAAGCAAGTACATGGGACGGTAAGACGGTTGCGCGCCTGGCTCCAAAGCAATTGTATGAGCCACGCCTCGGTGAGGAGGCAGACCGTCAGGAAGAGAGTCGGGAGAAACACATCCGCAAAGTCTTCCAGCAGCTTATCAAGAACCCAGCCATGTGAATCCGCAGCATTTACACACAAGTCAGGCTTAGACTCGTCATTGGACGCCACCATCACAAGAAATGCCATCTGCACAGAGTTTTTGTGGATCAATCGCTTCGTCTTCATGGCGGATAGCAAAATGGAAGCCCCTGTCGCCAGCGGCGGTGCACAGGGAAGCTGCTTGCAAAGGACAAGGCGCCGTGCGCCACGTTGTACAGTGCAAGTCTGGCGTGCAAAATCGAGGCATGCAGATGTGGCACAAAGCCAGTCATCACCCAATATCACATCGATGCGGCTGTCCAGGCAGTAGCGTAACAAGGTACCTCGGCTCTGTATTGCTGGATGCGGATGCGAATTGTGCATAACCCCAGCACATCGGTGGGGTGGCCATCGGCCAATGTCACTCTAGGTAGACCATCTGCTTGAAAATGCAAGCCAGTGGAGCACACCAAATCCCTACTAACGAAGTACACAGAGGCCCCTGAGTCTATGAGGATCCTAGCTGGTGCCTGAGCAACCAGCCCCTCAAACAGCATAGTGTGTCCCCCATGGACACTGCTACCAAGGAATGGTGTGAGAGCGACAAAGACCCTGACCGCGGTCGGGTAAGGCCTACGCTGAGAGGCATCGACGCTACGCCTAAGGAACCTGTGTCCCGCCTCGTGCGAGCACAACAGCGCCATTCCCCCGCGGAGCTCGATCAGTCACGCCGCGCTTCTGCGGCACAATGAAGAAGAGCATTCCTTCAGCCCGACGGCTCTCAGGCCAGCTCAGATATACATCGGCAGCCAATTGCAAGTCACTGTGCAACCCACACAAACAGAGCCCCCCCGGCCTCTAGACCTTGCAACAGAGCAGAATTGGAGTGCACAACCGGTACTTTGGTTGACGGGCAAGCAATGCCAGCAAGATCAAACAGATCAAGTGCTTCTGGCTGAATGAGATGGCTCCCAGGGGCAAGGGTCAGGCACTCACGCTTGCCCTTGAAGTTGCCCTTGTCCCGGCCCATAGGGCGCTGTGGACGTGGCCGCGATGAAGACGGAACTGCCGCCTGGCAATCTCGAATCTGGTGGGTCTTATCTCCGGGGCCATAACAGCCACCACCACCTTGCTCACGCAGCTTTTGGAAGCCGCCTTCACTGCCACGCGTGGCTTCTGGAATTTGCTGTGGGGACGAGCGTTCTGGCCCTCCGTGGGTTTGAATCGCTTTCTGCCCCGTTCTGCCTCCGCCGACCTGCCTGCCCCCAGCAGGGGACGCTTGCCACGCCCCAGATCCCGCTTGCTGACCATCTTCCGGGCGTGCTCGACCATCTTCGACAAGTCCGTGAACGCCTTGGTGGTAGCGGGGTCCGTTGCCTCCCATGAGCGCATGTCCAAAGGCAGCCCAGCCTTGAACCTCTGCACTGGTCAATTGCCTGCATAGGCTCATTCCGCAGCTTGGAGATGAGCAGCCTGAAGCGGCGCACGTAGGGCTCAAAGTCGGCGCTTCTCTCGCTTCCCATGCAAAGCGCATCCAGCTCGTCGCGGGCTCGGAGCTCCGCATGTGGATCGCCGTACGCCGACATCAACTGCTCGGCGAAGAACCCCCAATCGTTGTACTCGGCCGGCGTCTTGGTCTTCTTGATGGAGTCCCACCACTCGCGAGGTTCCAGCACCTGTCATGCGTGGCTGAAAGCCGCCATGGGAACGAGCGTTAGAGCCCTCCTTAGGGTTTAAACTCATCCTGCCCAGCTCTGCCTCTGCAGATCCCGCTACCTCCACCAGGGGACGCTTGCCACGCCCAATATCCGGCGTGCTGACCACCTTCCAAGCGTGCTCCATTAGCATCGGATGAGCCACTCCGACATCTTGCTGAGCCAGGGCTGCAGTCCACCCCGATCGCCCTGACCGGAGTATAGCCCTGGTGCGTGGGCCTTTGCAAGGCCATGCGCAGGGTTGCAACTGCTGCTGTGCAACAGATGTCCTGCGGCATCGGTCTCTTGCGCATGCCGCTGTCCCGCGCGGAACTGGGCAATGTGGTGCGGTGCTCCTCGCACATCCTCTCAAGGAGACGGTATAGCCCCTGCGGAACTGGGTCCATTGCAGCCTGGACTGCCGTCAGGTCCTGCGTAAGGAGTGCAACACGTTGCAGATCCCCAGCCGACAAGCCCTCCAGGCCTCCGGCTCTTAGCTCGCCCTGCCCCTCTTGGGCCTGTCCCTTCTGGGCGTGCCCCGCTTGGGCGTGCCCCTCTTGGGCGTGCTCCGCAGCAGCCACTGCCGCAGCAGCTGGCCCTGCAGCAGCCGCCGCCCCAGCAGCCGACCGCTCTACCTCCCGAGGAGGGCTTGGCTGCGCACTGGACCTGTGCGATACCATGCTGGCTGAAGGACACTGAGGGATCAGTTCAGGCTCCGACAGTCAGCAAATCACACACTCCATACTGTAATGCAGGACATCGCAAGACTGCTGCAGCAGCGAGCGAGCAAGCAAGGCAGCGCGCAACTCCACACCTCAATGAGCAGGCAGGCGGTCAGCGGCAGATATGACCAGGACCGATGCACTCGGTCAATGCTGGCCACACGACTGACCTTACCACACAAAGGCTGCAGGCTCAAGCCACACCTCAAAAGAAGCGAACGCAGCAAGTGGTCCTGAAGGATTAGGCAGTCAGAGGGCGCTGGTCGTTGCTGGCTCTGCGCAGAGATGACTCCGCACCTGGCGCTTCCGCTGAGCAGCCTCACGGACCAACGTCTGGCAAGCACTTTCTCTTTGACAGAATAAGGTCAGGCCAGCACATCAGGGAGATCCTTGCATCATCAGCGGCGAGCACGACAAGTCACAAGCGCGATGGATGCAAGACCGCCTCTGATACCAAATGTAAGGAACCTCCGCCCTAAACAAGCAGTTAGAGAGAGCAGTCCTTATTAAGTTTGAACGTAGTGGGTTCAGGAGCCAACCCACTACACAGGCAAACCACTAGCGCATAGGCGCAGCGGAAGACAGGCCCTGTGGCTTTGCCGTCCGGCGGCGACTCCACCTCCTGGGCGCAGGCCGGCGCAGCAGGCCCTGCAGCGGAGTGCGGCTGCGGCTGCAGCGGCGAGCAGCGGCAAGGCTGCTCCTGGGCTTCACCGGCTTCGAACTGCTTGTTGAGCCTCAGCCCTCAAGGCTCCTTGTGCTTCCCCGTGCCACCCCGCCCTCAGGGGTGTGAGCGGGTCGCCCCAAGGCCCGCCTTGCGGCAGGCCAAAAGGTCCTCCCTTGAACGGGTGGATCCTGCGAGGGGGTATTTCAAACGGGCGGGGCCCGCCTCTGGGCGGGGCACCTGCCGGGCAAGCCAGCCCGCCACCTGGCGGGCCACTTGTCCCAAGTGGCCGGTCATGTAATGTCAACAGAGCCATGTGGCTTAACCAAACGGCGGGTTCATTACAAGGCGCATCGCACCGCGCGACACCTCGCGCGGGTCGTTCGCGCGTCGCACGCGTTAGGCACGTGCGCGTCAGTGGTTACACGTCAGTGCTTAACTCGGACTTAAGCGTCCAGTAACGGCGGTGACGTTACAGATGCCTGGAGACTAGACACCTCATCTGGCTGACATTAGATTGACTGTCAGTGCCGCAGGAAGGGCTTAACAGATGCCTGGAAACGGACACTTCACCAGGCTGACGACTGGGAGGCGTGAACTTAAACGTGAGCTGAGAGCGGAACGTGGAGTTCGTGAGAGAGACGAGACAGCATGGTGCTGGCGCTGGAACGCCGACGGAAGGCGGCAGCGCTGTAGACTACCTTGACAGCGTCGTTGCGGTAGTCATTGTTGACGTGAATGATAGCCGCCAGGTCGTGGACGGGTCGTCAACGAGAGACTGGGTTCCAACTACATACCTGGGCCCGTATAGCCGGGCTCGCAGTCCGTCGGGCTACATAGCGGGAATCCGAATTGGAAAAGGCGGTGAGTTCTTCACCCACCCTCGGACCCCTGGACCCTTGACCCTCCAGTAACCGTTGCTCAGTTTACTGTTGCAGCCCCGTCCTAATGCCTTCCCCGCTTTTCCTTCCTCTGCCGGCAGCCCGGGCTTGGCGATCCACAGCTTTCCATACATCAGGTACGTCGAATTGCAGGCCGGCCTAGCCAACGAGGTCAAACAACTTACCAATAAGAGCACATACATCGAGTTCTGCGCATGTACTCACTCGTGCCCTTGTAGTGCCCTCGTCCCTCCCGAAGGGACATGCCGGCCGAGAGGTAGAAGGCCTGGGAGCATCCAGTCACGGATACAATGGTGCAATTTGCCGCAGCGAAAGCAACCACGTGGCTCCTTGCCACATACCTCGAGCCTCCAGCATGCAAACAATCAGTTGAAAGACAGTTCCTAATGTCACAGCGTACCTTTTGTGTAGTGGATTAGCGATTACATCAAAGCAGCGAGCTTAAATCATTAGATGGAGGCATTGTAAAATAAAGCTCTCCTGCTGAGGCGGCCGTCCTCCTCACCAAGGTTTGGTAGCTCGAACGAAGGTGAGGCTCACTGTGGGCCGACCTCCAGGCCTCGGATTCAGGTATTCGATGGGTGACAAAGCAAATCTGTAAGCTTGCGCCATGCGTCGCCACTGAAGGGGATTTCCATAAATGCCTCCGTTATGATGGTTTCTGCGCCAGCCCCCAGCTTGCGTACATGGATTAACCAAACACAGTGGCCAAAGAGGTCAGGAAAGCTCACATGTATTGTACGTTGCGGGAGTGGAGCTTGTTTACACACAGTCCCAGCAATGGTGAGGCTCGCCGGTGAGGTATGCGGCGGCAAGATGCACTCTTGCCGCCTCTGCCGTGCCAACATGCACGAACCAATCCGTGATCACGTCAGCCAGACGTGGAGGTCCTTACGCTCTATCCGGCCAGGCAACTTCCGGAGTGCGTACGGGCGACACGACCCGAGAAGACTTTTCGCCTGGCTCTGGCTTTGGTGCAACCTGGGCCCCGTGCAATCCATATAAGCCGTCGCTCGCTGGTAGCCAGCCAGCCGAGCGGGCCTTGCACCTCCCCCGTTGAAGGTTGTTCGCCTGGCCTTGGCCTTGGGCAACCAATGGACTTGGCCCATGACCCGCTTCAGCCGACGCTCAGCGGTACCAAAGCGATTGAGCGTGGCCTGCACCTCCTTGCACAACGCCCCCAGCAGGGCGTGTGAGGCAGGGTCCATGACAGCCATTGCCGCCTCAGATGCTCCGTGAGGAGTGCGACTCAGCGCAAGTTCTTCGGGGACAGGCCCTCCTGTCCGGAAGCCGTCTGCCGTGCCACTTATTTGACCATCTCCTCCACTGCAGCCGCTTATACGGCCGGCCGAGAAGGACTGGGGCGCGCACTGGAGTATTACGAGTCCATGCCTTCCAGGGGAAACACTGCTTGATCATTTCAGTTCCACTGGTCGGTATATTGCGCCTCCATACTGGATTGCAAGAAACCGCAGTGATAACGCCCACCGGCAAGCGAGCAAGCAGGACAGCGGGCTCCACCCGGACCTTCAAACAGCATGGCAGACAAGAAACTGCAGAGAAGGTCCAAGACTGGAGCACAAAGCCGAGCTTGGTAGAACGATGAACCTTTACCGCCCAGCGGCTGGCTGTTTCAACTCCCACTCACACTTAGGTCATCCGCCGACAGACGTGGTACGCATTAAAAAAAAAGATTCTGGCAGCCAATGCCGGATTGTGGCGCCCGGGAGCAATATGGCGATTGCCGACCCGACTGCAGCACCACGTACCGCTCTGGCAATATTCCACTCAACGAAGAAGGCACGCCAGAGCATCAGGAGGATCCTCGAATCGGCAGTCTGTATTAAAAATGACTCTGCAAGATGCAAGAACTCACTCCTCTGACACCAGATGTAACAACCCGCCCCTACACACGCAACCAGGGTGAGTGGTCCTTGTCAGGATTGGCTGTGTAAGGTATTTAGGAGCAAATCCCCTATGACGAAGAAGCACACGCGCATCTGCGCAGCGAAAGACTTGGCCCTGTGGCGCCGCCGTTAGGCAGCATATCCACCTCCTGGGCCCAGCCAGCAGCTAGCCAACCAAGGGCCAACCAAGGACGCCTCGCAGCGGCAGCGTCCTGCCGGTGACGGGCTGCCGCAGCAAGCAGCAGCAGGCTGCACCTCTCTCTGGGCTCCACCGTCCCAATCTCTGTCTGGTCTCTGCCCCAGACTCTAGTGCTTCATGGTGACACTCCCCCCTCTGGGGGCGTATGGGGGTCGGCCCAAGGCCCACCCCGAGGGGCGGGCCGCACGAGGCCCAGCCCAAGGGGCAGACCTGTCGAGGGGAAGTGTAAAGAAGAAGAAATGCTCGCCCATTGAGGATAGGGGCTGGAAAAAGTCAGCCCAAAACAGATAAAGAAAGGACGAGAAGGGGCCAGGGAAGTACTAAGAAAAACAAACACAAGAAGAAAACTAAGCAGCTACGAAGCACTCAGTAACCCCTGCTAAGCAGCCTCAGGTCAGAGAGACTGGGTTGTAAAGGACCTCGCCCCTACACACGGAGTGAGTTTGAGTCGTCCTTGTCAAGTTCGGCTGTAGGATCAGAAGCGAACCCACTACACGGTGAAGCACTAGCGCATAGGCGGCAGCGGAAGAGAGGCCCTGTGGCGCTGCCGTCCGGCGGCGACTCCAACTCCTGGGCGCAAGCCAGCAGCTGGTCCCCAAGGGGCGCAGCCACGGACAACCCCGCAGCAAGCCCCGCAGCAGGCTGCGGCAGCGGCTGCAGCGGCAGGCAGCAGCAAGGCTGCTCTTTAATTTCACCAGTCCGAACTTCTCTCGGGTCCCGGCCCATGGCTACTGGTGCTTCCTCCGTGCCACCTCCCCTCCTGGGGTGTGAGCGGGTCGCCCCAAGCCCTGCCCTTTCGGAGGACCTTGGTCCCCCCTTGGCAGGATGGAACCTGGCGAGGATATTCCAGGCCGGGCGGGACTCGCTCGCACCTGGGCAGACCACTTGTCTGTCAACCCACCCGCCCGCCACCTGGACGAGCCACTTGTCCATCAAGCGTCTAGCGGTCATGCAACTCAACAGCACCATGTGGCATAATCAAACAGTGGGTTCGTTAATACTTTCTTACACTGGTGTTCACGTCCTTGGGAACAGCGAGAAAACAGCCGGCAGGTATTGCATTACGCCCGATGAATGCGGCTTTGACCAAGCCTATGACGATCACCACCCTTGGCTAGGTGTTCCGAGAGAGCAGGCGGACAATGTGCCAGAATGGCCGCAGGCTCCACGTGATGTGCTCAGGCCCACACTCGAGCCACTTCACCAAACACTCACGGGTCTTGGATGAGGTGGTTCTCATCGCCGCAGCGAAAGCAACCAATTTCCCTCCATAGCTGGCTCTCCATGCCTCTCATGGGACGAATGTTCAGCCGCTCCTTCGGCCGAAACTTCTTTGGTCCATATCTGCCACAGCAGATACTCCCGCCTCAAACAAGGAGCAATTGCCCAATACACTTTGAATGAGTGTTCAGCACCTTCCTGGTGTGCTCCACCAGCTTGGGCAAGTTGGCAAGGGCTGCGAGGTCACGGGGTCCACAGCGACCCACCTCCGCATCGGCTCGGGCAGCCCAGCCTCAAAGCGCTCGCACTGATTGAATGCCTCATAGGTTCACTGCGCAGCTTTGAGACCAGCAGCCTAAATTGCCGCACATGGTCCTCTAAGTCTCCGCGCCACGTACAAGCATCCAGCCCTCCACGATTTAAGCTCCCCATGAATCTCACCAAATGTTGGTGAGCGAGCCCTTGAAGAACTTCCAGGTGTTGCACACCTTTGGCGTGGAAGTCTTCTTAATGGACTCCCACCACGGGGATCTCCGATGAGATAAGTGGCGGCAAGCTCGTCTTGCCGACACGTCCGTGCCATCCAGCACAAATAATTCACTTATCTCGCTGAGCCACGCTTGGAGTCCGCCCTTGTTAGATTGACCAGAGTATTGCCGAGATTAAGCGGCCCTGGCAAGTCCATGCGCAGAATTCCCCAGGCTCTGGCGCATCAGATGTACGTCAGCCCCGACCCCTTGCAAGCGCCTCTTGCCGGCCCGAAGCCGGCCGAGCAAGCTTTGCACCTCCTCACACATCGCCCCCAGTAGGGCGTGGGAGGACGGCTTCAATTCAGCCTCGGCTGTAGTGACTCCACTTCTGTACACAGGCAATCAGGAGGTCTAGTCCTGATTGGATTCGGAGTTAGGGATCTAGGAGCAAACCCCCACACCGTGAAGCACCTCGCGCCTCAGGGCGCAGCGGAAGTCTTGCCCTGTGGCGCCACCAGGCGGCGTCTCCACCTCTCGGGCACCAGCCCGCAGCTAGCCCACCAAAGGCCAGCCACGGACGCCTCGCAGCTAGTCGACAGCGTCCTGCCTGCGACGGGCTGCGGCAGCAGTCGCAGCAGCAGGGCTGCGGCTCTCTCAGGGCTTCACAGATTCGAAGTGCCTGTCCGTGTCTCTGCCCCAGACTCCTAGTGCTCCAGGTGCCGCCCCTACTCCAGGGGCGCATGGGGATCGCCCCAAGACCCACGCCGAGGGCGGGCCAAATGAGACCCCGCCCCGAGGGGCAGACTTGTCGAGGGGAAGGCCCGCCCGCAGGGCGGGCTGAACGAGGTCCACCCCGAGGGGTCTCGGAAGGCCCCATCCCAGGGGTGGGGCCGACCTCTCGGACCGGCCCAAGACGGGGGCCGACCTGTCGAGGCGCGCCAGTGTAGACACCGCGCCACCGAGGCCCTCGTGCGCGACCACCTGGCTAGGTCAGGTCGGTGACGTGCCAATCAGGTAAGCGTAAGCACCTGGGTTAGCGCTCACCGTAAGTGGGAACGTTACATTCCTCCCCACTTAGATGTTCACGTCCGCGGGAACAGGAGACAATGAAAGGAGCTTACATCCGACGGTTGTTGTAATGAACCAGCCGTCTGGTTAAGCCACATGGCTCTGTTGACATTACATGAGTGGCTCTTTGGGCCAGGTTACCCGCCAGCAGGCGGGCTGGCTGGCTGGGCAAGTGGCCCGCCCAGAGACTGTATCCGCCCAGAAACGGTTTCCGCCCGGAGACGGCTCCCGCCCGTCATGAATTACCCTTCGCCAAGGTCCGCCCATTCAAGGGAGGATCTTTGGGCCCGCCGCAAGGTGGGCCTTGGGGCGACCCGCGCTGTAATGTCCCCGCCGTTACGGGACGCTTAACTCCGACTTAAGCGCTACCGTGTAACCCACTGACGCGCACGTGCCTGACGTGTGCGACGCGCATGTGACGCGCGAGTGACTCGCGCGAGGTGACGCGCGGTGTGACGCGCCTGTCAGCGATGTGACGCACAGGCGCGCCGCCTCCAGCAGAGGTGGCGAATCCTGGACTTCCGGAGAGAAGCTCCTCGGCATATTCTGGTATCTGCGGACACACCCGTAATGACATGTATGTGACACGTGTGGCGCGCCCGTGACGCCGCGCCACACCCGTGACGCACTGGCGGCGCCGCAAGCCGGCGCCGCAGGGCGCCGCCGCTCGGCGGCGCCGCAGGCTGGCCGCCATTGGCCGCCACTGGCCGCCACTGGCCGCCACTTCCAGAAGGAAGCCGCGTGGCCTGGCCACGTACTAGATTCCCCTTGTCGGGCCCGCCTTCCCGAGGTGGGCCCTGAGACGGACCTCCTAGAGACCCCTGGGGAGGGTGGCATGTGAAGCACTACAAGTAGGGCTGAGAGCAGACTCGGGTAACGCGGTCAATCTGAGTGAAGCCCGCGAGAGAGAGGCGCAGCCCTGCTGCCGCCTGCTGCCGCAGCCCGCCGACGCAGCCCTGCTGCTGCCTGCTGCCGCAGCCCGTCGCCGCATCCCGTCGTGGCGGATCTTCATCGGCTCTCTGTGAGTAAGACTGTGACTGCAGTCGCTGGCCCGCACTTGAGAGGTGAGCTGCTGGATGTCGGCAGCATCTCAGGCCAAGACTTCCGCTGTGTGATACACGTGGTGCTTCGCTGTGCTGGGGGTTTGTCTCAAAACCCCAACGACCGAACTCAATCAGGACATAATTGACCCTCGACTGTGTCTTAAGGGTCAGGAATGCTTCACGCGCACACCCTGGAGGGGGGGTGGCACTGGGAAGCATAAGGAGCCTTGGAAGCGGAGGCTCAACAATCAGTTCGAGCCAGTGAAGCCCCAGGGGCAGCCTTGCCGCTGCTCGCCGCCGCAGCAGCCGCCGCACTGCTGCGGGCCTGCTGCGGGCGCCCGTGGCTGTGCCCGTCCAGGGCCAGTCGCTGCTCTGCGCCGAGGAGGTGGAGTCGCCGCCGGACGCCGGCGCCACAGGGCCTGTCTTCTGCTGCGCATTGCGCTAGTGCTTCCTGGTGAGTGGGTTGGCTCCTAAACCCACTATGTTCGAACTCAATAAGGACTTCTCTCTTAACAGACGTATTTAGAGCGTAGTTCACTACAGTTGCGGCCTCTATGTACAGGAGGGGAGGTACCACCCTGCGCGAAGTAGTCCCGAAGAGCAGCCGGGCAAGATTGGCGGCAGGCTCCCACGTGATGTGCTCAGGCCCATTGTAGTGAACTCGCCCCTACACACGCAGTTAGGGTGAGTCGTCCTTGTTAAGTTCGGCTGCAGGGGATTGAGGGACCAACCCACTACACGGCAAAGCACTAGCGCATAGCGCAGCGGAAGACAGGCCCTGTGGCGCCGCTGTCCGGCGGCGACTCCACCTCCTGGGCGCGAGCCAGCAACTGGCCCTTTACGGGCGCAGCCACGGACTCCCCGCAGCGAGCTTTGCAGCAGGCTGCGGCGGCGGCTGCGGCGGCGAGCAGCGGCAAGGTTGCTCCTGGGCTTCACCGGTCCGAAATCCCTGTCGAGCCTCAGCCCCCAAGGCTCCTCGTGCTTCCCCGTGCCCTCCCCCCTCCAGGGGTGTGAGCGGGTCGCCCCAAGGCCCGCCTTGCGGCAGGCCAAAGGTCCTCCCTCCAACGGGTGGATCCTGGCGAGGGTATTTTGGCACGGGCGGGGCCCGCCTCTGGGCAGGACCTGCCCGGCAAACCAGCCCGCCACCTGGCGGGCCACTGTTCGAAATGGGCGGTCATGTAATGCCAACAGAGCCATGTGGCTTAACCAAACGGCTGGTTCATTACACCCATAGCCTAGCCACTTCACGAGATACTCATGGGTCTTTACGCCCACGGAATTTGTCCCGGTGTGACAATATCCTCCTCCTCGTACTCAACCTCATCCTCGAGCAAGATAGGAGGTGGGGGCGGTTGGACGCGGCCATCCGAATGGAAGGCCCGGAGCTGGGATACGTGGGAGACATTGTGAGTCTTTCACTGTACCGGTGTACCGAGCTCGTAGGACACCTTGCCAACAAGGCGTACCACGGGGAAAGATCCAATCCACTTGGGTAGCGACTTGCGCGTACCCACTGCCCCGCAAGGATAGGTTCTTTGTACTTAGCAGTACCTGAGCACCAACGTCGTCGTTGGGTCTCCAAGAGGGCTCCAGCAAAGGCGAAAGCGGCGGGAACGCGTTCCGGCATCCCACCCTGCAAAGATGCTCGGGGATGCTGACCGTAGTTGAGGAAGAAAGGGCGTCTCGCTGGTGACTCATGATAGGCATTGTCCACCGCACACGCGGAGCTTCAAATTCATCCCAGTCCGTCTGACTTGGGCTGACTAAATGCCGGAGCACGTCCTCCAGGACCCTATTTATCCTCTCGGCTTGGCCATCGGTTTGGGGATGGAAGGCTGTGAACATGGCCCGCTAAGTGCCAATAAGTCTGCATACTTTCTCCCAAAAGTGACCCGTAAATCGAGAGGATCGCGGTCCGAGACATCCTTTCGGGTACTCCATGCAGCTTCCACACCTTATCCACAAAGATGCCAGCGAACTCCTTCGGCGATGCCCGCGTAGTCGTGGAAGCAAAATGCACCATTTGGTCAACGGTCCACAAAGACGATAATGGCATCGGATTCATTACGCATCTTAGGCAACTGTGTGAAAATCAACACTTAGATCAGCCCAATTTCTCTTAGAAACTTTCAGGGGTTCAAGTAAGCCGGCTGGCTTGCCAGTTATATAGCCTTGCTTCGCTGGCATGTGGCACAGCTTTTGACAAAAACATGTACCTGGGCTGGAATGCCCGGCCACCAAAAAAGGCGCCTCACAGCCTTCTTGGTCTTGCTGACTGCTAGATGACCGCTGTATGGCGTGTCATGCAGCTCCTGCATGATAGTGCTCCGCACGGCATTGTAGTCCGGAACCACAATGGCGTCGCCGTGCCACCAAAAGCGAATGTCATTGGAGAGTGCACGTACGTGGGTTGCCTCCGCGAACCAAGGGTCTCTTCCATACCCATCGCGAATACGCATGTATACATCAGAGAGGTTGGCAGTCTTTTGCCAAGAAGCGCCACGAGTAGGACGCATGCCTGCATCCGCATCTCGCAACGGGTTCGAAGCAAGCACTGCAGCAGCCCCTGCAATGTTGCGGCTCACAGGGTCCGCAACACTATGGTTTCCAGGGCGTACTCCCACTGGAAGCGGGATTGTGCCATGCATTCAGCAGACCGAGCTTGTCGCCTTGTCAGGTGCTGTTAAGTGTGGGAGTACGTCAACGGGCAATGCTTCGTGCCTATTGTGAAGTCCACACCTTCCATGGAACGTTCCCTCTGTTTAAGAGTGCCAACAGTGCCGGAGACATGGTAACTGCATTGCTGTCACTGAGAACATTGACAAGAACGGGATTGCCTAGCTAAGTGTCACAATAGCCAGGCGAGGCGGCAGGTGTGCCACCCTTTCGCCTTCGACATTCTCCACGCACCGAGTATATAGATGCTGAGTGGCTCTTCTTCCCGGCGGCAAGCTTCACTGCCTGGTCAGTATTTTGCCTGCGTAACCACCTGTGCCCGATGTGTAGCTGGCCTATGAAGCACGGCATAGCACCCGGCGCCGCAGGTGGGCGGCAACCTGACTGTCGGCCAGGAGCTGTTCTGGACTCTCGCCTGATGCCCTCCCTCAAGTCTGCTTTTACAACTTTGCTGTTTGGGGGTATGATAATGTTGTGAACGCCCCTACACACGCATTAAGGGAGAGATGTCCATATTGAGTTCGGCTGTAGAAGATTTAGGGACCAACCCACTACACAGACAAAGCACTAGCGCATCGGCGCAGCGGAAGACAGGCCCTGTGTTGCCGCGGTCCGGCGGCGACTCCACCTCCTGGGCGCAGGCCGGCGCAGCAAGCCCCGCAGCAGAGTGCGGCGGCGGCTGCGGCGGCGAGCAGCGGCAAGGCTGTAACGTTCCCCGGTATGTGAGCCCCTGACGGTGTCGTTCACGCTTACATGATGTTCTTTTGACCGTTCGTCCCGTTCGCCGGTACGACCCGCCCCGGCACTCGTGCCTTTGTCGTTCGTTCCGTCCGGGTTCGTCCGGGTGGCCTGGCATGCTCCCGTCATGCTCAGTCAGACATGCTCGGCAGCATGTGTGGCCCGGACGCCCCGGGCGGCATGGCCGCCCGCGGCCATGCTCGGCGGCATGCCCGCCGCGGCCATGCTGGGCGCCATGGCGCCTGCTGGAGACAGCTCATGGTTCCCTTGTAGCGTCGGACCTAAACAGGCAGGTTAGAGCCGAATGCGTCCTTATTGGACTGAGTGCTTGGGGATTTAGGGACAACCACCCGCCACGAGGAAGCACTCCGACACAGCAAAAGACTTGCCCTGTGGTGCTGCCGCTAAATAGCGGCTTCACCCACGGGCACACGCTGTAGCCTTACCTCCCGCAGGACGCCGCCAAGGTCCGCAAGAGCAGCCGGCAACGAGCCGCGCGGGGCAGCGGTCTACAGCAGCAGGCAGCCGCAGGGCTGCGCGCCTCTCCGAGCGTCACTGAGTCCCCAGCCCCCGGGTCGGGTCTCTCTCTGCTCGTGCAATAGTCAGTGCTTCTCCGTGCCACCCGCCCTCCCGAGTGTATGGGGGTCGCCCCCAAGGCTCGCTCGCGAGGAGCGTGCCTGACGAGGGAACCATGAGCTGTCTCCAGCAGGCGCCATGGCGCCGAGCATGGCCGCGGCAGGCATGCCACCGAGCATGGCCGCGGGCGGCCATGCCGCCGGGGGCGTCCGGGCCCACGCAGGCCGCCGAGCATGTCGGGGCCGAGCATGACGGGAGCATGCGAGGCCACCCGGACGAACCTGGACGGAACGACAACGGCACGAGTGCCAGGGCGGTTCGTGCCGTCCGGCACCAACGGCCAAATGAACACCAGGTAAGCGTTAACAACACTGTTAGGCGCTCACAAACCTGGGAACGTTACATCCCTCGTCAGGCACGCTCCTCGTGGGCGAGCCTTGGGGCGACCCCCATACACCCTTGAGGGGGGGTGGCACGGAGAAGCACTGACTATTGCACGAGCAGAGGAAGACCCGACGTGGGGGCTGGGGACTCAGTGACGCTCGGAGAGGCGCGCAGCCCTGCGGCTGCCTGCTGCTGTAGACCGCTGCCCCGCGCAGCTCGTTGCTGGCTGCTCTTGCGGACCTTGGCGGCGTCCTGCGGGAGGTAAGGCTACGGCGTGTGCCCGTGGGTGAAGCCGCTGTTTGGCGGCAGCACCACAGGGCATGTAGTAAATCTCGCCCTGAACACGCAGTCAGAGGGAGAGAGTCCTTATTGAGTTCGAACATAGTGGGTTTAGGAGCCAACCCACTACACCAGGAAGCACTAGCGCAATGCGCAGCGAAAGACAGGCCCTGTGGCGCCGCCGTCCGGCGGCGACTCCACCTCCTGGGCGCAGACCAGCGACTGGCCCTTGACGGGCGCAGCCATGGGCGCCCCGCAGCAGGCCCGCGGCAGTGCGGCGGCTGCTGCGGCGGCGAGCAGCGGCAAGGCTGCTCCTGGGACTTCACTGGCTCGAACTGATTTATGAGCCTCAGCCCCTGAGGCTCCTTGGTGCTTCCCCGTGCCACCCCCCCTCCAGGGGTGTGAGCAGGTTCACCCCAAGGCCCGCCTTGCGGCAGGCCAAAGGTCCACCCTTGAAAGGGCGGACCTTGGCGAAGGGTAAGTCGGGACGGGCGGGGCCCGCACCCGGGCGGGCCACTTCCCGGCCAGCCAGCTGGCGGGTCAACTGGCCCAAATAGTCGGTCATGTAACGCCAACAGAGCCATGTGGCTTCACCAGACAGCTGTTTCATCACATACCTCCCCACTCTGGTGTTCACGTCCTCGGGAACACCAAGAGAAATGTCACCTGGACAATTTGCCAAATTGACCACAGGTTTCCACGTTCAGTGCTCAGGCCCATACCCGAGACACTTCATCAGATAGTACTCCGTGCTTAGTAGCACTTGAGCACCAAGATTGAAGGACAGATCCTTCCGATGTTTGGCAGCATAAGCCTCTGGCGACTCTGGGCAATTTCCAAGAGATGCCCAGCTCAGCTCTGAGCCTGCAAGAGGGTCCCAATAAAGGCTACCGCGGCGGGAACTCGTTCCGGCCTCCCCCCCTGAAGTGGAGCTCGGGGATGCTGACCATAGTTGAGGACGCTGACGTTGGCGTGTTCAGCAAACCATGATTCTTTGCCACACCCTTGACGGATAGGACAGAGAGCTCAGAGAGGTCAGCTGTGAGTTGACGAGAAGCTCGACGAGTCGGACGCAGCCCTGCAGCCCGCACTCCAGAAGCGTTCAAGGCAGCCAACGCATCAGCTCCGCGAATGTCGGGACGCACAGGGTCCCCAACATCAAGCCGTCCAGGGCAATAAACCCATTGGAAATTGAATTGTGCGTTATGCGTGCACCACAGCCAGCAAAGCCCGATAATCACTGCACATGCGTAGACACTCAGTCTCCTTTTGACAAAAAGAATGGGCGCTGCGTATGGCAATTGAAAGGACGCCAGCAGGTCGTCGACCTGAGACTGCATTTGTCGAGACGATGGACAGTGCAAGTCTGGCGTGCAAATCGAGGATGCTGGTGGAGCAAAAAGCCAAGCAATTCACAATGATCACGCCAAATGCGACCGTAAGCGCAATAGCGTAACAAAGCACCTCGGCTTTATACTGCTGAATTGGAATTGAGCATAAACCCAGCACAGTGGTGGGCTTTCCATTGGCTATTGGCACATTAGATAGACCGTCTGCCTGCAGATGCAAGCCAGCGGAGCACACCAAATCCCTACTCACGAAGGATACTGAGGCCCCCTGAGTCTACGAGGAACCTAGCTGGTGCCGTAGCAACCAGCCCCTCAAACAGCATAGTATGTCCACCATGGACGCTGCCCAGGAATGGGGTGCGAGCAACGTAGACCCTAACCGCAGTCGGGCAAGGCCTATGCTCATAAGCATCGACGCTACGCCTAAGGAGCCTGTGACCTGCCTCGTGCGAGCACAGCAGGTCCATCCCCAGCGGAGCTCGATTAGGTACGCCGTGCCTCTGCGGCACAATGAAGAACAGCATTTCTTCAGCCTCACGGCGCTCAGGCCAGCTCAAGTGAACGTCAGCAGCGTCTTGCAAGTCGTTGTGGGCAACCCACACAAATAGAAGAACTCCGGCCTCCAGACCTTGCAATAATGCAGAAATTGTGCGTACAACCGGTACGTTGGTTGACGGGCAAACAAGGCCAGCAAGATCAAATAGCTCAAGTGCGTCTGGCTGAATGATGTGGCGCCCAGAGGCGAGGGCTAGGCACTCACGCTTCCCCTTGAAGCTGCCGTTGTCCTGGCCCATCGGGCGCTGTGGACGTGACCCAGCGGATGCCGCCGTGCACTCCCTGATCAAACAGCTCAAGTGCGTCTGGCTGAATGATGTGGCGCCCAGAGGCGAGGGCTAGGCACTCACGCTTCCCCTTGAAGCTGCAGTTGTCCCGGCCCATCGGGCGCTGGGGACGTGGCCCAGCGGATGCCGCCGTGCACTCCCTGATCAAACAGCTCAATTGCGTCTGGCTGAATGATGTGGCGCCCAGAGGCGAGGGCTAGGCACTCACGCTTCCCCTTGAAGCTGCCGTTGTCCCGGCCCATCGAGCGCTGTGGACGTGGCCCAGCGGATGCCGCCGTGCGTGAGCCCTGGCCAGGCCATGCTCAGGGGGTCCGTGGTTCTTGCGCCCAAGGTGCAGTGTAGCATCCACCTCTTGCATGCGCCGCTCTGTAGCGCGCAGCCGGACGAGGAGGGTGCGAAGCTCCGAGCAAAGCCTGCATGGAGACGGTGTTGGGCTGGGTCCGTTGTAGGTGCTGCTGCTGCAAGGTCCTGCATGAGGAGGGCGATTCGTTGCACCTCCCAAGCCGACAAGCCTTCGGCTCCCAGCTCGGCATACCCTCCCAGGGCATGCCCCGCAGCGGCCACTGGATCCACAGTATCGGGCCCCGCCACGGCCGTCGTGTCCACAGCCGACCGTCCTGGAGCAGGCGTCGTATCCACGGCCGTCTGCTCCGCGGCAGCCGCTGCTTCCGCAGCGGTCCGCTCCGCGGCAGCCGCTGCCTCCACAGCGGTCCGCGCCACGGCCGCCGCTGCATCTGCAGCGGTCCGCGCCTCCGCAGTCGCTGCCCCCGCAGCGGACCGCGCTGCCGTCCGCGCTGCCGTCCGTGGCCGGGCGGATCTTGCGCTAGAATGCGTGGGCGAAGTCATCTTGGCTGAGGGACACTGACGGATCAATACAGATCCGACAGTCAGCAGAGCCCACACGCCACACCGCAATACAAGGCGCGCGAGACTGCTGCAGCAGCGAGCGAGCAAGCAAGGCAGCGCGCAACTCCACAGCAGGCAGGCAGACAGCCGCGATGTGACCAAGACTGATGCTCACAAGCAATGCTGGTCACACGACTGATCTCACCACACAAAGACTGCAAGCTCAAGCTTCACCTCAAGAGAAGCGAACACAGCAAGTGGCCTCAAGGATCAGTCTGCAATCTGGCGTTGGTCACCGGCTCACAGCGCAAGGATGACGCAGTACCCGGCGCTTCTGCGGAGCCGTCCCACGGACCAACGTCTGGCAAGCACTTCAACTTTGACAGAAAAAAGTCAGGCCAGAATATCAAGGAGATCCTTGCATCATCAGCGAGCACAAGAAGTCACAAGCACGATAGATGTAAGACCGCCTCTGATACCAATTGTAGTAAATCTCGCCCTGAACACGCAGTTAGAGGGAGAGAGTCCTTATTGAGTTCGAACATAGTGGGTTTAGGAGCCAACCCACCACACGAGGAAGCACTAGCGCAATGCGCAGCGGAAGACAGGCCTTGTGGCGCCGCCGTCCGGCGGCGGCTCCACCTCCTGGGCGCAGACCAGCGACTGACCCTTGACGGGCGCAGCCACGGGCGCCCCGCAGCAGGCCCGCGGCAGTGCGGCGGCTGCTGCGGCGGGCGAGCAGCGGCAAGGCTGCTCCTGGGACTTCACTGGCTCGAACTGATTCATGAGCCTCAGCCCCTGAGGCTCCTTAGTGCTTCCCCGTGCCACCCCCCTCCCAGGGGTGTGAGCAGGTTCGCCCCAAGGCCCGCCTTGCGGCAGGCCAAAGGTCCACCCTTGAAAGGGCGGACCTTGGCGAAGGGTAATTCGGGACGGGCGGGGCCCGCACCCGGGCGGGCCACTTCCCGGCCAGCCAGCTGGCGGGTCACCTGGCCCAAATAGTCGGTCATGTAATGCCAACAGAGCCATGTGGCTTAACCAGACAGCTATTTCATTACACAAGATGTGACGATTATCCATAATTGGAATGTCAATGCAGCAGTTATGGGTTGGCCGATGCCTGGAGACTAGACATGTAACGTTCCCTCCGTTTGAGAGTGCTAACGGTGCTGGTAGCTTATATGGTCGTACGTTTCTACCGTTTGGAAGTCCCAGTCGGTATGAGTAGCTTTGCTCCACCGTATGAGCAGCTAAGTACGGTTCGAGGCTGTAGTGACTCGACCCCTGCAGACAGGCAACTAGGCGTTCAAGTCCTTATTGGATTCGGACGTAGGGGTTTAGGAGCAAACCCCTACACCGTGAAGCACCTCGCGCCTCAGCGCGCAGCAGAAGTCTCGCCCTGTGGTGCCGCCGTCAGGCGGCGTCTCCACCTCCCGGGCACAGCCCGCAGCTAGCCCACCAAGGGCCGGCCACGGACGCCTTGCAGCGAGCCGGCAGCGGCCTGCGGCGGCGGGCTGCAGCAGCAGGCGCAGCAGCAGGGTTGTGCCGCTCTCGGGGCTTTACTGATCCGAACTCGTGCTCAGCTCTCAGCCCCCAGACTCCTAGTGCTCCCGGTGCCGCCCCCCCTCAGGGGCGCATGGGGTCGCTCCATGGCCCACCCCGCAGGGGGGGCCGCATGCGGCCCCGCCCCCGGGGACAGACCTGCCGAGGAGAAGGCCCCGCTGGCGGGGCCGACGTGTCGAGGCGCCGGGGTGGAAAACGCGCCACCGCGGCCCCCGTGCGCCGGGCGCCAGGCGGGCGCCAGGGTGGACACCGTGCCACCGCGGCCCCGTGCGCCGGGCGCCAGGGTGGACACCGTGCCACCGCGGCCCCGTGCGCCGGGCGCCAGGGTGGACACCGTGCCACCGCAGCCCGTGCGCGACCACCTGGCCAAGCCAGGTCGGTCGGTGCGGGGCGCCAGGGTAAACACCACGCCACCGAGGCCCCCGTGCGGGACCACCTGGCCAGGCTAGGTCGGCCACGTGCCAATCAGGTAAGCGTAACCACCTGGGTTAACGCTCACAGTAAGTGGGAAGGTTACAGAGGCCCAGGCTTCGTACCGCACGTGCACCCACGTGCACCGCCGGGAGGCGCCGCTTCGCGTCCCCTTTTGTGCGACGCTTCACGTCCCCTTTTGTGCGACGCTTCGCGTCCCCTTTGTGCCGCCCAAGGTGCCGCTTCGCGTCGCCTTTGTGCCGCCCAAGGTGCCGCTTCGCGTCTCCCTTGTGCCGCCTTAGGTACCGCTTCGCGTCTCCTTTGTGCCGCCCAACGGGCGTCGCTTCGTGTCCCCCTTTGTCCGGCCCGCCTCTCCTGGGGAGGACCCTGGGGACAATCCTCGTCGCACCCTCAGGGGAGGGGTGGCAGGGGAAACGCTATAAGTAGTGGGCCTCGGCCGGACACCTCAGTCCGACCAACGCCCGAGAGAGACACAGCCCTGCTGCTGCCTAGCCAGCCCCGCTGCTGCCTGCCGCTGCCGCCGCTGCCACAGCTCTGCTGCTGCCGCCTGCTGCCAGCCCGTCGCCGCAGCTCATCGCTGCGGGCCCCGCCGGCTCTCTGTAAGTCTATTGGTAGGGTCACCGCCCTAGGGCGGTGCCTCAGGGTAAGACTTCCGCTGCGCTCTGTGCGCGTATGTGCGTTGGCGTTCTCCTGTATGAGGGTTGTCTCCAAAACACCCTCTGCTCGAATCCAAACAAGGACATTCTGACTCTGACTGTCTGATGAGATGCAGAGATGCCACAAGACACCTCATCCGCCTGATGAACATTGACTGTCAGTGCGGCAGGAAAGGCTTGACAGATGCCTGGAGACGGACATTTCACCAGGCTGGGAAGCGTGGATTCAACCTAAAGCTGAGAGCGGCGCACCCCGGAGTCGTGACGCGCGAGACAGCATGGTGCTGGCGCTAGAACGGCGACGGGAGGTGGCAGCGCTGTTGACTGCCTTGACGGGTCGTTAGCCGTTAGTGTTCACGGGAATGATAGACAGCTCACGACAGCCCGAGGGTAGTAGTCCGTGATTGAAAGGGCATGACGGGGGGGGACCGTCAGTATGGCAATGGTGGCCGATGGATGGGTGGTTTGTCGGTGGTAGCCCGCTGAGCCGTCGACAGATCGTGGACGGGCCGTCAACAAGAGACTGGGTGCCAATTATCCCACCTGGGCCCGTACGGGCGGGCTCGCAGTCCGTCGGGCTATATAGGGGGAACCCGAGATGGGAAAGGGGGTGAATTCTTCACCCAACCTCGGACCCCTGGACCCTTGCCCCTGCAGTGACCGTTGTTCAGTTTTCTCGTTGCAGCCCCATTCCAATGCCGTCCCGCTTTTCCTTGCGCCACTGGCAGCCCGGGCTTGGCGATCCACAGCATTCGTTACACAAGATCTCTTCCACCTCAAACTCAAGATCATCCTCGATCAGTAGTGGAGGTGGGGGCGGTTGGACACGACCATCCGAAAGGAAGGCCCTCAGCTGAGACACAGGAAGACGTTATGAAACTTCCAATGCACCGGTTTTGTCAGCTCGTAGGACACCTTGCCCACAAGGCGTTCGACTGCAAATGGTCCAACCCACTTGGGCAGCAACTTGCGCGTACCCACAGTCCGCAAGGATAAGTGCTTCGTGCTAAGCAGCAATTGTGCACCAACATCGAAGGAGACGTCCTTCCGATGTTTGTCAGCATAAGCCTTCTGGCGACTCTGAGCAATGCCAAGAATTGCCGAGCTCGTCTCTGAGCCTCCAAGAGAGTCCCAGTAAAGACTACCGCGGCGGAAACCCGTTCCGGCCTCCCCACCTGAAGTGGAGCTCGGGGATGCTGACCATAGTTGAGGAAGAATGGAGTCTCCTTTGTGAACGCATGATAGGCATTGTTCACAGCATATTCAGTTGGAGCCAAGACTCATCCCAGTCAGTCTGGCTGGGGTTGACGAAGTGCCTCAACATGTCCTCGAGAACTCGATTCATTCGCTCAATTTGGCCATCAGTTTGTGGGTGAAAGGCTGTGGACATGGCCTGTTTCGTGCCAAGAATCTTGCAAACTTCTTTCCAGAAGTGACCTGTAAAGCGAGGATCGCGGTCCGAGACCATCCTCTCAGGTACGCCATGCAACTTCCACACCGTACCCACAAAGATGCCAGCGCAATTTTTCGCAAAAACCTGCGTAGTTGTGGGAGCAAAATGCACCATTTTATTCAAGCGATCTACAAAGACGACAATGGCATCATAGCTGTTCCGCGCCTTAGGCAATTGTGTGATGAAATCCACACTGACATCAGACCAATTCCGCTCCGGAATCTGCAAAGGCTGAAGTAATCCGGCAGGCTTGCCAGAGATTGCCTTACTACGCTGGCATGTGGCACAACTGACCACAAAAGCGCGCACCTGGGCTGAAAAGCCCTTCCACCAAAAGAGGCGTCGCACAGCCTTTTGGGATTTGCTCACTCCCAGATGACCACTGTAAGGCGGATCATGCAGCTCCTGCATTATGTCAGTGCGCAAGGCATTGCAGTCCGGGACCACAATAGCGTCACCTTGCCACCAAAAGTCTTTGTCATCAGTGAGGGTGCTCACGTTGGCGGCTTCAGCAAATCACGGGTCGGTGCCATACCCTTGACGGATACGGACATAGAGCTCAGAGAGGTCTTCCGTGGGTAGCTCAGAAGCTTGACGAGTCGGACGCAATCCTGCAGCCCGCACTCCAGAAGCATTCAAGGTGGCTAATGCAGCAGCGCCGCTACTGTTGCGACTCACAAGGTCCGCAACATCAAGACGTCCAGGGCGATAAACCCACTGGAAGTCGAATTGTGCAATGCACTCCGACCATCGAGCTTGACGCCGAGTCAAATGCTGCTGTGTGTGGAAATATGTCAACGGACAATGATCCGTGACAACCTTAAATGCCACACCTTCCAGGTAGCAACGCCAGACACGTAAGGCGTGCACCACAGCCAGCAATTCCTGCTCGCCCGTAGTGTAATTTCGTTCTGCAGTTATCAGCAGGCGACTCTCAAACGCTAACGGGTGACCC
Organism: Spirogloea muscicola; assembly: GCA_009602725.1. Lineage (NCBI taxonomy): Eukaryota > Viridiplantae > Streptophyta > Zygnematophyceae > Spirogloeales > Spirogloeaceae > Spirogloea > Spirogloea muscicola. The sequence continues at coordinate 274,755 of WELB01000069.1, read as the reverse complement.
TCTTGCAAGAGCACGGCACCAATGCCGGTCAAAGAGGCATCGCAGACAAGCTCATATGGCACGCCTTCACGAGGAAAGGCCAGCACAGGCGGAGACATGAGCGCCTGCTGGATTCCCTCAAATGCACTCTGGCATTCGGACGACCATTCCCAAGGTACGTCCTTACGAGTCAACTTCGTAAGAGGAAGTGCCAAGTTCCCATAGCCTTGTAGGAACTTTCGAAAGTAGTTTGCAAAGCCCGAAAAGGAGCGCCATGCAGGAACCGTCTTTGGCACAGGCCAATCCCGTACAACCGAAGTCTTCTTGGGAACAACACGTATTCCGTCCTTGCCCACGACATGCCCGAGGTATGTCAATTTTGGCTGGTGAAAGGCGCACTTGGACCGCTTTGCGTACAAGTGATTGTCACGCAGCAGCTGCAGCACTTGGCGCAGGTGCTTCGCATGATCCTCAGGTGTTTTGCTGAACACCAGGATGTCATCCAAGTAAACCAGCACAAAATGGTAGAGCAAGGGGCCAAAGACCCTCGACATCACCGCCTGGAAAGTCGCTGGTGCATTGGTCAAACCAAAGCTCAGCACTTTGAACTGAAAATGTCCAAGCGGCGTACGAAACGCTGACTTCGGAACATCTGCAGGCGTGATTCGAATTTGATGATACCCACTTGCCAGGTCCAGGGAGCTAAACACCATAGCCCCTGCGAGCCAATCGAACAGATCATCTATTCGAGGCAATGGATAGCGGTTCTTGATTGTAAGCTTATTCAAAGCCCGATAATCGATGCTCATCCGTAGAGTGCCATCCTTCTTTTTGACAAAGAGAATGGGTGCTCCGTATGGCGACTGTGAGGGCTCAATGTAGCCCTTCGCCAGCAGGTCCTCGACCTGGGATTGCATCTCTCGAAATTCGAGAGGGCTGAGCCGGTACATGGGACGGTACGGCGGTTGCGCGCCTGGCTCCAATGGGATTGTATGAGCCACACCTCGGTGAGGAGGTAGACCGTCCGGAAGAGTGTCGGGAAACACGTCCGCAAACTCATCCAGCAGCTTATCAAGGACCCCGCCATGTGAATCCGCGGCATTCATACACAAGTCAGGCTTGGACTAATCATCATTGAACGCCACCATCACAAGAAATGCCATCTGGACAGTGTTCTTGTGAATTAATCGCTTCATCTGCATGGCGGACAGCAGAATGGAAGCCCCTGTTGCCAGCGGCGGTGCACAGGGAAGCTGCTTGCAAAGACAAAGCGCCGTGCGCCACGTTGTACAGTGCAAGTCTGGCGTTCATAGGCAAGGCACGCTGATGCGACACGAAGCCAGTCATCTCCCAATATCACATCAAATGCGACAGTCAACGCAATAGCGTAGCAAAGCACCTCGGCTTTATACTTTGAATGCGGATTGGAATTGAGCACAAACCCAGCACATTGGTGGGGTGGCCATCGGCCAATGTCACTCTTGATAGACCGTCTGCTTGCAAATGCAAGCCAGCGGACCACACCAAATCCCTACTCACAAAGGACACTGAAGCCCCTGAGTCTAGGAGGATCCTAGCTGGTGTCGCAGCAACCAGCCCCTCGAATAGCATGGTGTGTCCCCCATGGACACTGCCAAGGAATGGGGTGCGAGCGACGTAGACCCTGACCGAGGTCGGGTAAGGTCTATGCTGAGAGCCTTCGACGCTGCGCCTAAGGAGCTTGTGACCCGCCTCGTGCGAGCATAAGAGGTCCAGCCCCAGCGGAGCTCGACTAGGCACGCCGCGCCTATGCGGCACAATGAAGAACAGCATTTCTTCAGCCTCACGGCGCTCAGGCCAGCTCAAGTAAACATCAGCAGCCATTTGCAAAGCATTGTGGGCAACCCACACAAATAGAGGCCCTCCGGCCTCCAGGCCTCGCAGTAAAGCAAATATGGAGAGCACAACCGGCACGGTTGGCGGGCAAGCAATGCCAGCAAGATCAAACAGCTCAAGTGCGTCTGGCGGAACGATGTGGCTCTCCGAGGCAAGGGTCAGGCACTCACGCTTCCCCCTGAAGCTGCCAATGTCCCGGCCCATCGGGCGCTGTGGACGTGGCCTCGATGGATATGGACCTGCCGACGGGCAGTTCCTGGATAAGTGGCTCTTGGCGCCGCAGCCATAGCAGCCACCACCTCCTTCAACTCGCGGGCCAGCACCTGTCACGCGTGGCTTCTGAAAGCCGCCATGGGAACGAGTCTTAGAGCCCTCCTTAGGGTTAAACCTCTTCCTGCCCCGTTCTGCCTCTGCAGATCTCCCTGCCTCCAGCAGGGGACGCTTGCCACGTCCAATGTCAGGCGTGCTGAGCAGCTTCCGAGCGTGCTCCATCAGCATTGGAGTGAGCCACTCCGACATCGTGCTGAGCCAGGGCTGCAGTCCACCCGTGTCATCTCGACCGGGATATAGCCCTGGTGCGTGGCCCTGGGCAAGGCCATGCGCAGGGTTGCCACCGGTCCTGAACACCAGATGCCCCGCGGCATCGGTCTCTTGCGCATGCCGCTGTCCCGCGCGGAGCTGGGCAATGGTGGTGCGGTGCTCCTCGCACATCCGCTCAAGCAGGCGGTAGAGCCCTTGCGGAACTGGGTCCCTTGCAGCCTGGACTGCCGCCAGGTCCTGCGAAAGGAGTGCAACACGGTGCAGGTCCCCAGCTGACAAGCCCTCCAGGCCTCCGGCTCCCAGTTCGCCCTGCCCCTCCCGGGCGTGCCCCGCTTGGGCGTGCCCCGCTTGGGCGTGCCCCGCCTGGGCGTGCCCCGCTTGGGCGTGCCCCGTTTGGGCGTGCCCCGTTTGGGCATGCCCCGCTTGGGCGTGCTTCGCAGCAACCACTGCCTCGGCAGCTGGCTCTGCAGCAACCAACCGCTCTGCCTCCCAAGGAGGGTTCGGCCGCGCACTGGACTTGTGCGATGCCATGCTGTCTGAGGGACACTGAGGGATCAGTTCAGCTCCAACAGTCAGCAAATTACACACTCCATACTGCACTGCAGGACATCGCAAGACTGCTGCAGCAGCGAGCGAGTAAGCAAGGCAGCGCGCGACTCCACACCACAATGAGCAGACAGGCAGACAGCCGCAGATGTGACCAAGATCGATGCACACGATCAATGCCACGCGACTACCCTCACCACACAAAAGCTGCAATTTCAAGCCACACCTCACAGGTTGCGAACGCAGCAAGTGGTCCTCAGGGATCGGGCAGTCCGATTGGCGCTGGTCGTTGCTGGCTCTGCGCAAAGATGACTCTGCACCCGGCGCGTCAGCTGAGCAGCCTCACCAACCAACGTCTGGCAAGCCCTTCAACTTTGACAGAACAAGTCAGGCCGGAATATCAAGGTGATCCTTGCATCATCAGCAGTGAGCATCAGAAGTCACAAGCGCAGATGGATGCAAGACCGCCTCTGATACCAAATGTCGTGAATCCTCGCCCTACACACGCAGTTAGGGTGAGCAGTCCTTTTTGGGTTTGGCCGTAGGGTGTTTAGGGGCCAACCCACTACACGTGGAAGCACTAGCGCGTCGCGCAGCGGAAGATAGGCCCTGTGGCGCTGCCGTCCGGCGGCCGCCCCACCTCCTGGGCGCAGGCCGGCGCAGCACGCCCCGCAGCGGAGTGCGGCGGCGGCTGCGGCGGCGAGCAGCGGCAAGGCTGCTCTGGGCTTCACGGACTCGGACTGTCTGTTGAGCCTCAGCCCCCAAGGCTCCTTGTGCTTCCCCGTGCCACCCCCCCTCCAGGGGTGTGAGCGGGTCGCCCCAAGGCCCGCCTTGCGGCAGGCCCAAAGGTCCTCCTTTGAACGGGTGGATCCTCGAGGGGTGTTTCGAATGGCAGGACCCTCCGGGCGGGTCCCTGCGCGGCAAGCCGCCCCGCCGAGTGGGCCCTTGCGCGCCAAGCCGGCCCGCCACCTGGCGGGCCCACTTGTCCCAAATAGTCGGTCATGTAATGCCATCAGAGCCATGTGGTCTAACCACACGGCTGGTTCATTACAGGCCAGCTCGTGTTACACAGCAGCATAAGTGATAGCTGATACACAGGCGACGTCGTGGCTTGCAATGGCACACATGCCTCTTGTCCACAAGCGACAAATACGAGATCGGCGAGTAAGAACAAATCGTTCAATGCCCTCGGCGCAGTGGCACACAAGCCAATCGTTGCCCATCTACTTGCCAAGCGAATGGCATCCTGTACATATGGTCGGTCAAGGAGCTTGGAAGAAGTTCCCAATATCATGAGATCCCAGGGGTGAACTTCTTCACCGGAGCCTGCCACCAAGTGGGCGAGGGGCTGTGAGCAGCCAGCGAGGTCCGAAGGGGCCAAAAAAGAAAGAGAGTGCTCGCCCATTGAGGATAGGGGCTGGAAAAGCCAGCCCAAAAGCGGCTTCCTCAGAGCTTTCCCGGTAGGATGATCACTTGGTTAGGAGCCGCAGATTTGGAAAGTCTAGACTGGTCTGACGATCACACAGTGGAGACATTCTGAAGTGGATAAGCTGTGGCTGTGGCCAGCAGGGGACAACTGGAATCAGCAGAGGTCGCCCGCATCCAGACAAAAGAATATCGTGTCTTTGAAATAAACGTAGGCATCCAGAGAGAGGGATTGGGACAGGAGGAACTGAGTATGAAACGTTATTACAGGACTCCCGCCGCCGGGCGAGGGCCCAGTGCGGGCGCCCCTCCCTCCTCGCGCCTGCCTCCGCCACACGTCGACCTTGAAGAGCGCCGCGCAATCGCCACGTGGCGGGCTCGCAGCAAGGGAGCCGGCGAGGGGTGGCCCGCAAGCTTCCGCCGCGTGGCAGCTGTAGTGAATCTCGCCCTGAACACGCAGTTAGAGGGAGAGAGTCCTTATTGAGTTCGAACATAGTGGGTTTAGGAGCCAACCCACTACACCAGGAAGCACTAGCGCAATGCGCAGCGGAAGACAGGCCCTGTGGCGCCGCCGTCCGGCGGCGAGTCCACCTCCTGGGCGCAGACCAGCGACTGGCCCTTGACGGGCGCAGCCACGGGCGCCCCGCAGCAGGCCCGCGGCAGTGCGGCGGCTGCTGCGGCGGCGAGCAGCGGCAAGGCTGCTCCTGGGACTTCACTAGCTCGAACTCATTAATGAGCCTCAGCCCCTGAGGCTCCTTAGTGCTTCCCCGTGCCACCCCCCCTCCAGGGGTGTGAGCAGGTTCGCCCCAAGGCCCGCCTTGCGGCAGGCCAAAGGTCCACCCTTGAAAGGGCGGACCTTGGCGAAGGGTAAGTCGGGACGGGCGGGGCCCGCACCCGGGCGGGCCACTTCCCGGCCAGCCAGCTGGCGGGTCACCTGGCCCAAAAAGTCGGTCATGTAATGCCAACAGAGCCACGTGGCTTAACCAGACAGCTGTTTCATTACAGCAGCTCTATGTTGGCCGCACTCGGCCGGGCAACCCCGGACCAGCGAGCCATTAAAACGTGGTGAAGGACATGAGGCCCTTCCAGGGGAATAAGAGCATCTCCCGATCAAAGGCAATGATAGGCCAGCCCAAAGCAAGTTCCAGTAGAAGGCGATTGATTCCTGTGAACAATAGGACCCAGGTCAATGATGGACAAGGTCTGAAAGGCCCGGAAGGCGCGAGGGGGCGAAAGCGCTGTTAAAAGCGAGAGCCCACATAGGAATGAAAGAGTTCCAGAGGCGCCTCTTAGCGCTTCCTGTGGCCCCCTTCTCGTACTTTGTTCATTCTTTTTTTGGGCTGCTTTTCCAGCCCCTATCCTCAATGGGCCTATGGGCGCGCACTTTCTTTCTTTCAATGGGCGAGCCCTTCTTCTCCAGAGGAGCCGAGGGATCGAGAGGAGCCGTTAAGGGGCGGGCGCCCCAGCAGAAACCGCGGCGCCGCCGGAGCGGGCACCTAGCGGGGGCGGCGCATCGGGTGGCGCTCATCGGATCCCCGCCGCCCCTGCCGACGGCCCGGAGACGGGGCAGCATTCGTGGAGGAAAGCCTCGGAGCGACCAATCAGCCCCACACCTCCAGCCATCACAGCCGGCTTCTGGATAGCCCTCCCCCATTTTACTTCACTTTTCCGGCGCCCTTTCCCACCCCCCTTAATCAATGTGCTTGCCTCTGTACTTGGCCACTCAGGCGATCCATCAACTCCATCACTCAATCACACTGATAGGTGGTCTACAATCCCCACGTGGGATGTGAAGGGTTTGCAGTACAAGCAAGCCACACCACTATCTCAGATCCAGGTGTTGAGGCTGCTCCTATTTTCAATCCGAGCCAACACGGCAGGTGGAGACTACTGGGCACACCCCACTCGTGACTCCGGCAACGACAGTAACAGGTAGACATGGCTGGTAGAGACGGCTGGACACACCCAGTCGTGACTACGAGTGCAGCAGGTGGAGACAGTTGGGAACATCCAACCGTAGCCCCGGCAGCACCAGGCACTTCGCCTACTGGAGATACAGGGATTGCTCGCCCCACAACATGGGCGGGCAGTTTGCACATCTCATAGCACCCCCCACACACGGGGTTTACTTGGTCCCCTTGGACCAGCAGCTCATACTGTGCCATCAAGCGCACAACGCGCTGCGCCGCCTTGGAGTCAGATGATCCAGGGATGACGATTGGAGCCCGGATTTCTCATTAAAGCACTGCCTCGAACTTAGCAGGTTGAACAGCCGGCAGAGGAGGACTAGGTGGCGCCCTGAGTCAGCCGACTCTATGCCTTTACACCAAAACACTGAGGGATCAAGTCAGTGGCTGGATAAGACATATCTGCTGAAACAATACTACCAAGGTAGCAAGGCCCGTGCACTAGGCAAGCAAAGCAGAACATAGTAGCACGCCGTATCTGTAATGATCCAGCTGTTTTCTTAAGCCACACGGCTCTGTTGGCGTTACATGACCGGCCAGTTGTGACAAGCGGCCCGCCAGGTGGCGGGCTGGCTTGCCGGGCAAGTGGCCCGCCCAGGTGGGGCCCCCGCCGTCCAGAAACACCCCTCGCCAGGATCCACACCCGTTCAAGGGAGGATCGTTGGCCTGCCGCAAGGCAGGCCATGGGGCGACCCGCTCACACCCCTGAAGGAGGGGTGGCACGGGGAAGCACGAAGAGCCTGGGGCTGAGGTGAAACGGGAGTTCCAACCGGTGAAGCCCAGGAGCAGCCTTGCCGCTGCTCGCCGCCGCAGCCGCCGCCGCACTCTGCTGCGGGGCTCGCTGTGCTGGCCTGCGCCCAGGAGGTGGAGTCGCCGCCGGACGGCGGCGCCACAGGGCCTGTCTTCCGCTGCGCCGATGCGCTAGTGCTTTGCCTGTGTAGTGGGTTGGTCCCTAAACCACCTACAGCTGACAAGAAGGACTGCTCACCCTAACTGCGTGTGTAGGGAGAGGTTCTCAACAATTTGGTATCAGAGGAGGTCTTGCATCCATCGCGCTTGTGACTCATTGTGTTCGCCGCTGATGATGCAGGGATCACCTTGATGTGCTGGCCTGACCTTTTGCTGTTAGAAATGATGTGCTTGCCAGACGTTGGTCCGTGGGGCGGCTCAGCGGAAGCGTCGGGTGCGGAGATCTTTGCGCCGTGAGCCAGCGACCAAAGCCAGATTGCAGACTGATCCTTGAGGATCAATTGCTGCGTTCGCTCCTTTTGAGGTGTGGCTTGAGTCTGCAGCCTTTGTGTGGTTAAGGGTCAGTCGGGTGGCCAGCATCGATCGTGTGCATCGGTCTTGGTCACATCTGCGGCTGTCTGCCTGCCTGCTGATCGAGTTGTGAGGTGCGCGCTGCCTTGCAAGCTCGCTCGCTGGTGCACCATTCTTGCGATGTCCTGTATTGTGCTATGGAGTGTGTGATTTGCTGATTGTCGGAGCTGAATTGATCCATCGGTGTCCTTCAGACAGCATGGTGTCACATACCTCCAGTGCGCGGCCAAGCCCTCCTCGGGAGGCAAAGCGGTCGGCTGCGGATGCAGCGGCTGCTGTGGAGCGGTCGGCTGTGGATGCAGCGGCTGCGGCAGAGCCAGATGCTGCGGATGCAGTGGCTGCTGCGTGGCAAGCCCTTGAGGGGCACGCCGAGCTGGGAGCCGAAGGCCACGACGGCTTGTCGGCTGGGGAGGTGCAACGGATGGCCCTCCTCGCGCAGGATGTGGCAGCAAGCCAGCCTACGTCGGACCCGGCTCAACACCGGCTCTTTACGAGGATCTGCGCGGAGCAGCGCGCCCTCCTTGTCCGGCAGCGCGCCGAAGAGCGGCATATGCAAAAGGTGGATGCCTCGTTGCATCTGATGCGCAAGAGCATTGGCCACCCTGCGCATGGACTTGCCACGGCCCATGCACCCCGGCAGTTCTCCAATCACGACGATCGGGGAGGGTTGCAGCCATGGCTCGATGAGATGAATGAATGGTTCGTCTGCTCCAGCACGGACGCGGAGGTACGCGTGCGCCTCGCTTCAACCTACCTCACAGGGGAGCCCCGGCATTGGTGGAAAACCCTGAGGAAGAGCTCGACGCCTGCCAAGTACAGTGGCTGGGAGTTCTTCTGCAGCTCGCTCTTGTCCACCTATGGCGACCCCCACGAGGAGCTGCGCGCCCGCGATGAGCTGGATGCTCTCCGCATGCAGGGCGAAGGGAGCGAGGGCTTTGAGTCCTATGTGCGGCGCTTCCGTCTGCTGCTGTCCAAGCTACGCAGCGAGCCTATGAAGCCTATCGACCACTGCCAGCGGTTCAAAGCTGGACTGCCTAATCGCTATCGCAATTGGGTCGCGGTAGATTCCGCGACGGCGGAACAGGTCACGGACTTCACCAAGATGGTGGAACACGCCCGCAAGGTGCTCAGCACGCCGGACATTGCCGGTCCGAGCAAGCGTCCCCTGCTGGAGGCAGGCGGTTCTGATGCAGACCGAGACAAAAAGCGTCTCAATCGACGCCAGGGCTCGAATGCGCGTCCTCACGGCGGCTTCCCCAAAGTGGCGGGCGCTGGCTGCTTCAAATGCGGTGACAAGGGCCACCTGCTCAGGGACTGCTTGGCGGCATCTTCCGCAAGGCCACGTCCACAGCGCCCGATGGGCTGGGACAAGGGCAGCTTCTAGGGCAAGCGTGAGTGCCTGACCCTTGCCTCTGCGAGCCATGTCATTCAGCCAGACGCACTTGAGCTGTTTGACCTTGCTGGCATTGCTTGCCCGCCAACCGTGCCGGTTGTGCGCTCCATTTCTGCTTTGTTGCAAGGTTTGAAGGCCGGAGGGCCTCAATTTGTGTGGGTTGCCCACAACGACATGCAATTGGCTGCTGATGTATATCTAAGCTGGCCTGAGAGCCGTCAAGCTGAAAAAGTGTTGTGTTCATTGTGCCGCAGAAGCGCGGCGTGACTGATCGAGCTCCGCTGGGGATGTCGCTGTTGTGCTCGCACGAGGCGGGACACAGGCTCCTTAGGCGTAGCGTCGATGCCGCTAGGCGTAGGCCTTTTCCAACCGTGGTCAGATTCTATGTCACTCTCACACTATTCCTTGGTAGCCGTGTCCATGGAGGGCACACTACGAAGGGCTGGTTGCTCAGGCACCAGCTAGGATCCTCATAGACTCAGGGGCCTCAGTGTCCTTCGTCAAAAGAAATTTGGTGTGCTCCACTGGCTTGCATTTGCAAGCAGATGGTCTACCTAGAGTGACACTGGCCGATGGCCACCGCACCGATGTGCTGGGTTTGTGCACAATTCCAAATCGCATTCAGCAATGCAAAGCCGAGGTGCCTTGTTACGTCATTGCGTTGCCTGCTGCATTCGATGTGATATTGGGAGATGACTGGCTTTGTGCCACATCTGCATGCCTCGAATTTGAATGCCAGACTTGCACTATACGACGTGGCGCACGGCGCTTTGTCATTTGCAAGCAACTTCCCTGTGCACCGCCACTGGCAGCATGGGCTTCCATTCTGCTGTCCGCCATGCAGATGAAGCGATTGATTCACAAGAACACTGTGCAGATGGCATTTCTTGTGATGATGGCGTTGAATTACGAGTCTAAGCCTGACTTGTGTGAGAATGCTGGATTCACATGGCTGGGTTCTTGAAACGCTGCTGGAAGAATTTGCGGATGTGTTTCCCGACTATTTTCCGGACGGTCTACCTCCTCACCGAGGTGTGGCTCATACAATTCCATTGGAGCCAGGGCTCACCCGCCTTACCGTCCCATGTATCGTCTGAGCCCTCTCGAATCTCGAGAAATGCAATTCCAGGTCGAGGACGTGCTGGCGAAGGGCTACATTGAGCCCTCTCAGTCGCAACACGGAGCACCCATTCTCTTTGTAAAACGAAGATGGCACTCTACGGATGTGCATTGACTATCGGGCTTTGAACAAGCTTACTATCAAGAACCGATACCCATTGCCTCGAATAGATGATCTGTTGGATTGTCTTGCTGGGGCTACCGTGTTTGACTCCCTGGACCTGGCAAGTGGGTATCATCGAATTCGAAATGACGCCTGCGGATGTTCCGGAGTCGGCGTTCCGTACGCCGCTTGGACATTTTCAGTTCGAGGTGCTGAGCTTTGGTCTGACCAATGCACCGGCTACGTTCCAGGCGGTAATGTCGAGGGTCTTTGGCCCCCTGCTCTACCATTTGTGCTGGTTTACTTGGACGATATCCTGGTGTTTGGCAAAACGCCTGAGGATCACGTGAGGCACCTGCGCCAAGTGCTGCCGTTGCTGCGTGAAAATCGCTTTATGCCAAGCGGTCCAAGGTGCATTTGAGCAGCCAGAGCTGACATACCTTGGGCACGTCGTGGGCAAAGACGGCTTACGTGTCGACCCCAAGAAGACTTCCGGTCGTACGGGAGTGGCCTGTGCCCAAAACTGTGCCACAATTGCGGTCCTTTCTGGGATTCGCAAATTATATCCAGAAACTCCTACAAGGCTTTGGGAATTTGGCACTTCCTCTTTCTGAAGCTGACTCGTAAAGACGTACCTTGGAATTGGTCGTTCGAACGCCAGACGGCATTGAGGGAAAATAGCAGGCGCTGACATCTCCGCCTGTGCTGGCCTTTCCTCGTGAAGGCGTGCCATATGAATTCGTCTGCGATGCCTCTTTGAACGGCATTGATGTCGTGCTCTTGAAAGAGGGTAACCCGTTAGCGTTTGAGAGTCGCCTGCTGATACCTGCAGAGAGCAATCACCCAACGGGCGAGGAGGATTTGCTGGCTGTGGTGCACGCCTTACGTGTCTGGCGTTGCTACCTGGAAGGTGTGGCATTTACGGTTGTCACGGATCATTGCCCGTTGACATATTTCCACACACAGCAGCATTTGACTAGGCGTCAAGCTCCATGGGCGGAGTGCATATCACACTTCGATTTCGAATGGGTTTATCGCCCTGGACGTCTCAATGTTGCGGACCCTGTGAGTCGCAACATTTGCGGCGCTGATGCGTTGGCTGCCTTGAATGCTTCTGGGGTGCGGGCTGCAGGACTGCATCCGACTCGTCAAGCTCCTCGGCAACCCATGGCTGACCTCTCTGAGCTCTACGTCCGTATCCGTCAAGGGCATGGTTGGCTGAAACCGCCAACGTAAGCACCCTCGCTGATGACAAAGGCTTCTGGTGGTAAGGCGACGCTGTTGTGGTCCCGGACTACAAAGCCTTGCGCACTGACATAATGCAGGAGCTGCATGATACACCTTACAGTGGTCATCTGGGAGTCAGCAAAACTATCAAAGCTGTGCGACGCCTATTTTGGTGGAAGGGTTTTTCAACCCAGGTGCGCGCTTTTGTGGTAAGCTGTGCCACATGCCAGCGTAGTAAGGCAATCTCTGGCAAGCGTGCCGGATCACTTCAGCCCTTGCAGATTCCGGAGCAGAACTGGTCTGATGTAGGTGTGGAATTTTTTCACACAACTGCCTAAGACGCGGAACGGCTATGATGCCGTTGTCGTCTTTGTGGATCGCTTGAGTAAAATGCTGTATTTTGCTCCGGAATACGCGAGTTTCGGCGAAGGATTTCGCTGGCATCTTCTTGGATACGGTGTGGAAGCTGCATGAAGTACCTGAGAGGCTGATCTTGGACCGCAATCCTCGCTTTACAGGTCACTTCTGGAAAGAAATCTGCAAGCTTGTTGGCACGAAACAGGCCATGTCCACAGCCTATCATCCACAAACTGATGGCAAAATTGAGAGGATTTGTTGAGTTCTCGAGGACATGTTGAGGCACTTTGTCGATCCCAGTCAGACTGAATGAGATTAGTATTTAGCTCCAGCTGAATCTGCTGTGAACAATGCCTATCATGCCTCCGCAAAGGAGACTCCATTCTTCTTCAATTATGGTCGGCATTCCCGAGCTCCACTTCAGGTGAGGAGGCCGGAACGAATCCCCGCCGCGGTAGCCTTTGCTGGGACCCTCTTGGAGGCTCAGAGACGAATCCGGCATTTCTTGAAAATTGCTCAGGGTCGCCAGAAGGCTTATGCTGACAAACATCGGAAGGACGTGTCCTTTGACGTTGGTGCGCAAGTGCTGCTGAGCACGAAGCACGTATCCTTGCGGGCTGTGGGTCCGCGCAAGTTGCTGCCCAAGTGAGTTGGACCATTTGCAGTAGTACGCCTTGTGGGCAAGGTGTCCTACGAGCTGAAGACATCGGTGCATTGAAAGGTCCATAAGGTTTTCCATGTGTCTCAGCGAAGGGCCTTCCTTTCGGATGGTCGTGTCCAACCGTCCCCACCTCCACTACTGATCGAGGATGATCTTGACTTCGAGATGGAAGAGATCTTGTCTCACAGGGACAAGCTCCGAGGGCGTGAGACCCGTGAGTATCTAGTGAAGTGGCTGGGGTATGGGCCTGAGCACAACACGTGGGAGCCTGCGGCCAATTTGGCAAATCGTCCAGATGCTCTCAGGGAATACCTGGCCAAGGGTGGTAATTCTCGTAGACTTGGTAGAGGCAGCAGCCGTCGGGCATCTTGATACCCTTCGGCTGTTCTCTCGTTGTTCCCGAGGACGTGAACACCAGAGTGGGGAGGTATGGAATGAATTAGCTTGTTGGTTTTGCCACATCGCTCTGTTGGCATTATTACATGACCAGCAATTGGGACAAGTGGCCCGTCAGGTGGCGGGCTGGTTGCCGGGCAAGTGGCCCCGCCCAGCTGCGGGCCCCGCCCGTCCAGAAACACCCCTCGCTAGGATCCACCCGTTCAAGGGAGGATCCTTGGCCCGCCGCAAGGCAGGCCATGGGGCGACCCGCTCACACCCCTGGTGGGGCGGTGGCACGGGGAAGCACGAGGAGCCTTGGGGCTGAGGCTCGACAGGATTTCGAAGCAGGGAAGCCCAGGAGCAGCCTTGCCGCTGCTCGCCACCGCAGCCGCCGCCGCACGCTGCTGTGGGGCCTGCTGCGCCGGCCTGCGCCCAGGAGGTGGAGTCGCCACCGGACGGCGGCGCCACAGGGCCTGTCTTCCGCTGCGCCGATGCGCTAGTGCTCTGCCTGTGTAGTGGATTGGTCCTTAAACCCCCTACAGCCGAACTCAAGAAGGACTGCTCACCCTAACTGCGTGTATAGGGCACTTCTCCGCAGTGAAGGTCAACTAACGGGTTGCATTCTATTCCGTTCTTCTCATTCTTAGTGTACACTCTCACCACTCTTACTGCTTATTTGCCCTGTCCATATAGTACAGTAGTAGTCATTGTCGCTGGTGACCTTGCCACCCGTGCTTACTCTGTAGCCCTGATCCAAGGCTATCCTAACAATGGCGTCGTAGGTCTCCTTTAGGATTGCCACTGTGACATAGGCGATGCCGTACTTCCACACTCCTTACTCTTGTACACAGTTATGCAGTCTTTGATGTGGAGAGCGTTCTCAGACTATTCCTTACCAGATATATATATTAGCCACAGGAAAACTGGGCATTGTGCCGTCAAGGCAACTCTATCTGAGTTCCTTGGCGCCATGAAGGGTCATTACATCTTACATCCTAATAGGCATGTCTTCATATGCTGCTTCTCGGCCTCTTACATAGTCAAGGATCTAGTGCTACTAGCACGAAGCGGCTATAGAGTTGCAGGATGCTACATGTATGATGATAGTAGCGCGGATGGCACCCTAATAGATATCCAAGGAATTAGGATGGCTAAGCAAGGTTCCATGGCTTATTTAGAGTGGGCTGGTGACGAGGCATATAGAGAGCCTGCAGTAGTGGTGAGAGATTCTGAAGGACTACAATGCCTCAAATATCTTGGGCTAGACTTTGTTGAGGGCTCTTTGCGCCAAGTCCTAACCCATTACTACTATATGTGCACATCCGAGTTTATATACCGCATCAGTGCTCTATCTAGCACTCATACTTGAATGATAGTCCCTTAGCTACGGCCGAGGTGCAATCAGCTATCATGATGTTATAGCGTTATATAACTATGTCAGGATCACTCTCACCTCCGCAATGGCATAACACAGACTGCCTCTTACATTTGTGACACACAGTAGTAACTACCCCGTCACCTCTTTTCTTGAGCTCTGCCACTGTGTGATGCATCCAAGAGTTTGCTCCTAAATCCCTACAGCCGAACCCAAGAAGGATGACTCATCCTAAGTGCGTGTGACGGGCCGAAGTTCTCAAAATAATTTATGTACAAATTCATATCCAGAAGGAGATATGGTGTACTTCTTCGGAAGATGGGTCTGTCAATGTTGAGATCAATTCTGAACTTGGCACCTCGGTAAGTACCCAAGTCACCTGCTGAAAATGCAAATATGCCTTGTTGTCCTGTAGCATTTGAATTCGTTGTTGCTTATGTTCGGCATGCAGTCAAGATCTAAGCTGCCAGTCTTAATTGGAAAATAGGGAAGATGAAGCGTAAGCAACAAGTGACACAAACTTTTATTGTTAATTTTGTTCTGTATTCCCATCATTGGTGTAGTGAATCTCGCCCTGAACACGCAGTTAGAGGGAGAGAGTCCTTATTGAGCTCGAACATAGTGGGTTTAGGAGCCAACCCACTACACCAGGAAGCACTAGCGCAATGCGCAGCGGAAGACAGGGCCTGTGGTGCCGCCGTCCGGCGGCGACTCCACCTCCTGGGCGCAGACCAGCGACTGGCCCTTGACGGGCGCAGCCACGGGCGCCCCGCAGCAGGCCCGCGGCAGTGCGGCGGCTGCTGTGCCGGCGAGCAGCGGCAAGGCTGCTCCTGGGACTTCACTGGCTCGAACTGATTCATGAGCCTCAGCCCCTGAGGCTCCTTAGTGCTTCCCCGTGCCACCCCCCCCTCCAGGGGTGTGAGCAGGTTCGCCCGAAGGCCCGCCTTGCGGCAGGCCAAAGGTCCACCCTTGAAAGGGCGGACCTTGGCGAAGGGTAATTCGGGACGGGCGGGGCCCGCACCCGGGCGGGCCACTTCCCGGCCAGCCAGCTGGCGGGTCACCTGGCCCAAATAGTCGGTCATGTAACGCCAACAGAGCCATGTGGCTTAACCAGAGCTGTTTCATTACAATTGGGGTCGTCAAAGATATTGAAGATGCGAAAACCAAGCCTGGCAATGTAGTGATGCCATGCGCGGTTACGGACTACTTATACGTGGCTTGTATACGACCTAGAACGCTGGTCAGCCTTGTGAAAGCATTAAAATCGAAAGCCTGCCTATGCGACGATATTTGGTGACAGCAGAGAAGTGTGGAGGGGGAAATTACCGGTTCAGACTTGGACCTCTTTTACCTCTAATTCGACATGACATTGCGAGATATTAGGAATTGCCGATGTTGGCCTCTCATCAGACTGCCTTCCTCGTCAGCCTGGCCAGCGCGACCAGCTTCTGATTTAGTCTTGTGTATCACGTATCACGTCAAAGCGCCGGCCGCGCTTTGGCTGCGGCCTCCGGCTACCGTCAGGCCGACGTCTTTCCGCCGTCTAGCTATCAGACTTGCATCTTCTGACTAGAGGTTACTGAGAGTCCCCTTGCTGCTGTCTTCGTAATTAGCACCCAGGATTCTTCTGTCCTTGTCCATTCCTTTTGGGCTGGCCCCAGCCACCAGTCAATCTGGCCGCGCTTGCTCTCTTGTGTATCACGTAGTCTACATATGTCAGCAGTTGTCCATATGTACGCTTATCGACATGAACTGGCAGTCGACATCATCTCGCAAGACAGTAACGAATGCCTCGTGGCCACTTGATTCAACCGTAGCCTGTCTAGGACTAGTAATGGGGGCTCCCCTAATTTTAGAAACAGTGCTGCTACTCTGAGTCTTAGGATTGAGCCCAAGAAAGACATCCACTAGTATCAAGGCTATCAGTGATAGAGAGGCCGACCTAAGAACCGAACTAGCGGGCATTGTCCATCTCATCGATCTTCTTATGTAGTGGGCTAGTGCTTCACTTCTGTAGTGGGCTACATGGTGTCACATGCAGAGACAAGTAGTAGGCCAAGCAATAGAGAGTCTAGAAATAGTGCCTCCATCATGTGGCAGCAGAGAGAGGCCTTTAACCTCTATAGGCGCTTGGATTATGGATGATAGGATGGTATGCTTCCAATGTCCTATGCCTGTGGTAGAATACTGTGTGTGCGGACATTAACTCTGATTATCAATCGAAACTAACAGCAGCTAGAAGGAGATCTGGATTCTCTGAGAGAGGCATGGGTACCCCTTCAGTTCAGAGAGATGGGAATAAGAGGACTATGAAAGGGAGGATGCCACCACACTTGATAGAAGTGTGTCTTATACCACTTGAGAGTGTAAATCTAAATAACAGTAATATAAGCACCAGACTGACAGTCTCTACTCCAAGCTGTGAATGCTCAGGAGTGGAAAACAATTTATATAGTATCAGTAAGGCTATGACAAAGAGATTACACGACTATTTTTATAAACTTCCTGGCATATTACACATAAGTGAGGGTGGCATAAGGAGTGGGGTGAGAGTAGGTAGTCTATTAAGCAACATCAGTATAGATACGCCCGTGTTATCTAACATAGTAGAGCTAAGGATAAAGCCTGTCAGGGGAGACACAAAGGCTGTAGGAGTTGTGAAGACCCTAGTAAGAAGAGATAAGGACACAGCTAACACAGCTGCTGTCATAGATGAGATAGTAATAATTTGCATCAGAGCTGGTGATTAGGATGTTACGCTTCCAAGAAGAGTGACTGATGCATGCTTCTACGCAAGGAAGGTTGTACACTTCTCAACAGTATCTCAGAATACTGTGGGTACCCTTATAGACATAGGCTCTGGGAGAGGTCAGTCACTCTTGGTTATCGCTGAGCTAGTGAAATGCCCCAAAGCATCACAGAGGACTCTAGTAGTGGTAATGCTAGAGCCTGATTAGAACGAATATAAGGCACTATGTACTAGGCTATCTAGGGGATCTAGCCGTCCAAGTATGGATGGCAACATAAGGAGAGTTATGAGAGAGATATTAGCCATAGCAAGACTGGGCACTGTACCGTCAATGCAACTCTATCTGAGTTCCTTGGCGCTATGGAGGTCATGACATCTTACATCGTAATAGGCGTGTCTTTGTAGGCTGCTTCTCAGCCTCTTACATTGTCAGGGATCTAGAGCAATAGGACAAAGCGGCTATAGAGTTGCAGGATGCTGCTACTTGTATGATGATACTAGCGCGGATGGCACCCTGATAGATATTAAAGGAATCAGGATGACTAAGCAAGGTTCCCTGGCTGATTTAGAGTGGGCTGGTGACGAGGCATACACAGAGCCTGCATTATGGTGAGAGATTCTGAAGGACTACAATGCCTCAAATATACTGGGCTACACTTAGTTGAGGGCTCTCTGCGTCAAGTTCTAAGCCATCTCTACTATATGTGCACACCCGAGTTGATATACAGCGTCAGAGCTCTGTCTAGCGCTCAAACTTGAATGATAGTCCCGAAGCTACGGCCAAGGTTCAACAGCTATCATAGTGTTAATGAAGTATTCTAGAATCTGCCAGGATCACTCTTACCTCCGCAATGGCATAGCACAGATTTCCTCTTACATTTGTGGCACACAGCAGTAACTACCCCGTCACCTCTTCTCTTGAGCTCTGCCAATGTGTGATGCATCCCAGAGTTTCTCCTAAACCCCTACAGACGAAACCAAGAAGGATGACTTATCCTAATTGCGTGTGACGGGGCGAGGTTCTTCAACAATTTAATACAAATTCATATCCAGAAGGAATTACTGTGTTACTTTTTCGGAAGATGGGTCTGTCATTGTTGAGATCAATCCTGAACTTGGCACCTCGGTAAGTACCCAAGTCACCTGCTGAAAATGCGAAATATGCTATATTTTCCTGTAGCATTTGAATTCGTTGTTGCTTATGTTCGGGATGCAGTCAAGATTTAAGCTGCCAGTCTTAACTGGAAGGTATGGAAGATGAAGCGTAAGCAACAAGTGACACAAACTTTTATCATTAATTTTG
Source organism: Spirogloea muscicola (assembly GCA_009602725.1). Taxonomy (NCBI): domain Eukaryota; kingdom Viridiplantae; phylum Streptophyta; class Zygnematophyceae; order Spirogloeales; family Spirogloeaceae; genus Spirogloea; species Spirogloea muscicola. The sequence continues at coordinate 256,438 of WELB01000069.1, read as the reverse complement.
TTCTGTATTCCCATCATTGGGGTCGTCAAAGATATGTAAGATGCGAATACCCAAGTCTGGCAATGTTGTGATGCCATACGTGTGATCCGACTACTTATACTTGGCTCATATACGACCTAGAACGCTGGTCAGCCATGTGAAAGCATTTAAATCGAAAGCCTGCCTATGAGACGATTCTTGGTGACAGCAGAAAGAAGTGTGGGGGGGGGAGTTACCAGTTCAGATTTGGACCTCTTTTACCTCTAATTTTACATGACATCGCGATAAATTAGCAATTGCCGATGTTGGCCTCTCATCAGATTGGCTTCCTCGTCAGCCTGGCCAACGCGACCACCTTCTGATTTAGTCTGTGTATCACGTAGTCCACATATGTCAGCAGTTGTTCCTATGTACACTTATCGACACGAACTGGCAGTTGACACCATCTCGCAATCGCAAGACAATACCAAATGCCTCGTGGCCACTTGATTCAACTGTGTGCTGTAGAGCTTTCTCTGGCCCTTCGAATCTCGTGAGTCTTTGTTTTTGGGCTGGCCTCACAGCCACCGCCCTCAACTAGAAGCGTATTTCTGATCTCAAAATTTACTAGAATGTATTTAAACAACTGTTTGTTTGTCTGTGTCCACGCACATGCGCAGCAATGGGTCCGTATCCACGAACAGGTCATGTACATTATGCTGTGCTGGCCTCTCACAGCCATCGCGTTACTGTGGAAAGCTATTTTTATCCCGCGAATACGGTGAAAATCAAAGGTCGTGTTAGATGTTCTCCTGGTGCTATCGATCAAGTCCCCTCAATATTGAGATGCTTCTGCAAGATAGCACCACTTTCACTATCCATCATATATACAATCATCATTTTTGCAATTGTGCTCGATGTATGAAAATTAAGCAACAGGCACCGACCTTGCAAGTGCATTGTCACAAAGTGACTGGCAGGGCAAGCTACTGGGGGCATGCCAAGTCCTTCGTAGCTTCTTAATTGCCCCAGATCTACTCTTGAGTTTTCAATAGGTTGTCTGGGGCATTAGCAAAACTCGTCTGGGGCATTAGCAACAATGGCAGCATTGGCGAGCCAGGCTGGCAAGCACATCAACTGAGCTCACGGCCTTCTCCGACCATTACCAGTACTGGAGGGTACTTGGACAATATGGTTGTCACGGCCTTAAATGAAGGTCAAGCGCATGAACGACGCTATTAATCTCGTGTTCGACGAGTAAACAAGCTTATGCGAAGGTCGTAACCACCTTAACAAGTGCCAATTCTGCCATCCCCGTAGCACATGTCAACGTGGTCTTAGGATTTCGGCTTTCAAGAGTGATAGTATGAGGCAAAAACCCAAGAGCCCGACCAGCCAAATCTGGACTGAAGTATCAGACGGCTCGAGCAGCAGGTTGGCGATGTCGACTGCATTTCTTGCTCAGATGAATGGCCAGTAGTGAAGGCCGAATTGGACGATAAGTAGCTAAGCTCAGCAATTAAAGGTCACGGAAAGATAGAAGTACTGTACCGGCTGTGGAGTTTGTTTTGACAAGTTAAGTGAATTTGACGCCTTTTCCCCATCTTCTCTCAAACTCGGGAGGCATCTCAAAGATCACCTATGACAACGTCAAAACCGATGGTCAAGCCTTCCTGCAGAAATTGAAGGAATTCCTTGGCAAAGCAAAACAGCGCTGCTCCGTGCTGCACAAACGAGCCAAACTTCCAAATGAGAAAGCGAGATGTTCGTCATTGCAGGGGACCTAGTGTCCTACTTGCGGGTGCTGGCTCAGGGGTACTTAGCTCCCATTCGCTGTGATCTCTTGCATAGCCGTGTGGTCTTGGCGCCCTTCGGCCCTTGTCCAATAATTGGCTCGCTCGCTTTCACAGTCCCCTTTGCCTTCAGAAGAGCTCACCTGTCAATGTCCTTGATGAGAGGCACTCCGAAGCCGATGATTTGTTACCTCAGGCCATGCAATTGTATTTTCACAGTTCTCCTGCAAAACACTTACCTGGTCGAATAGTTAACGCCATAGGACATGCAGCTACACAGATGCTCGGAGAGGCTAACCGACTCATCAGGCAGGGCAAGGATTTGCTTGGCCTGCTTTTTTTAAGACGGAGAAAGTTACACAGAACAAGCACAGTCAAATCGCAACACGAGATAGTGTGGAGGTCGCGCGGGACGGGCGATGGAGGCGACTCTCGTCAAGGTTTGCAGGGAAGGGCGACATACTGTGTAGAGAAGGAGAAGCTAATAATGAAGTGTGTGATACCCGTGAAAGGCTAGCCCAGAGTATTTGCAAGGTCAACGGGGGAGCCTCTACAGCGCAAACAGTAAGCCAGATTGGTGGGTACACATATCAGCGCAAGTCAAGAGCCGCAAGTTGGTGTACTGCAACTGGCTCCGTGGAGTCGGCTAGGAATTGACCAATGAGCCAAAGTGCCTCAAGCTGTAATGGTAGCTTTATCCTGCCGAGGAGCAGGCAAGCGCATTTCTGTAGATTCGAAGTCCCTCGGTAGCTCTGGCACACGGTTGCCATAAGTGAATCGCGACGATGTGGAGTTGCAAGGGCAATCGGCCGCTTAACGAGGTGATGGGTGTGCTGACTCGTTATAACCAAGCGGGTCAGCTTAGCCACAGGTGATGTACATCTGTCGATGTGCTTGCCTTGTTCTCGGCCACTCAGGCCCTCCACCAATTACTACGCACTCCATTCCTCGAAAGGCCAGCCCGGTTGGCTAGGAGAGTGAGTACCAATTATCTTGACTATACTAAGATTATAACTTATTTTAAGAGGAAATGGCTGTGAAAGGGCCCGAAGAGAGTGCGTACCAGTCCTTTCGAGTATAAGGTAGTTAAAGAGGAGGCGACATTTGCAAGGGGCAGAGAAGAGTGGATGCTAAGGCCAGCAAGGTGAGCAGCCCGGGCCTTATTTTCTTTATTCTTTCTCGCGCCATATATTCATATATATCTCCACAAGACAAAGAGCAGTCAAGGGTAACAGCTCTTCCGGCTGCAAGCTAATCCGACTTGCGGTGCTGACTGGAAGCGCCCAGTCGTCGAGAGAAGCAGCTGCGGAAGCAAGCTCGTCCAAAGGGGGCGAGGGCTGTGAAAGAAGGTGGCTGTCTTCCAAAGAGAGGATGTGCGCTGTGCAAATGACACTTGGGTGGCTACCCACAATACCGTTCAGGCAAAAGCTAGTGCAGAAAGTGGGGGCTCGATGTATCGGAGCACTGTGCTAAGGTGGCTAAGGTAACAGCGTGACGTGAGTACCCACGGGTGTGCACATACAGATCCGACAGGCTACTTTCGGGAGTCGGACTGTCGCTCCAGAAGCCGGTGGCCTGACGCGCCCAGAACGCTCATGCACAGTCAGCGCTCTAGAGCGCTGTAAGCAAAGCGAGAGCCGCATTCTGTAACATGCAACTGATGCCAGCGGAATGCTAGCGTGCACCAAGCTGCCCCCCGACTGCTATGACGTGCGTCAATCAGCGGGCCAGTTGTTGGATGAGGGAGCACCGTCTCAAACCGTAGGCCCCCATTAAATGAACATGCATGGATAGAAGTGGTCTCCTGGGAGTGGTCCTGGTTTGTGCTCCAAGCTGGACCTAGCCCAGCCAATTGGCGTGCGTGCTCCAGCTTTGCATGCGTCAGTAAGTACACGTCCAGGAGCAGGCGAGGCTCACGCTCCGTCGGGTGGCAGCCACGTCCAAACGCCGCACGGATGGCCTGCCGCGCCTGTCGGAGACTGGCATGATGCACGACACCGACATTGCCGGAGGATACCCCGCCCAAGGGGCGAGGGCTGGGAAGAAGGGCTCGCCCATTGAGAATATGGGCTGGAACAGCCAGCCCAAAAAAGAATGAACAGAGTACAAGAAGAGGGGGGGGGAAGCCAGGCGAAGCCCTAAGGCGAAGCAGCAGAAATGACAAGCACACAAGAAAAACCAAAGCAGCTACTAACCACTCAGTAACCCCTGCTAAGCAGGCGCAGGTCGGAGAGGCTATGCTCCTGGAAGTATGTCCCCTGGCCAGAGCCAGAGGCAGCAGCAAGGGCTCGGCCAGCACGC
>WELB01000069.1:148428-202083 GCA_009602725.1 Spirogloea muscicola | reverse complement strand
CCGCCGCCACCGCCGCGGCGGGCCGTCTGTCGGCTGTGGAGAAGGCCATCGCCGCCGCCGCCGCCGCCACCGCCGCCGCTGCCGCGCCAGGTGGACGCCTCTCTCCCCTGCCCGCGCAGCGGCTGTCCTCGAGCTGCCGGCAAAGTCGAGCTGGGTCCGCCGCCCTCCATGGCCGCCGCAACGGCAGGCCTTTGCCGCGCCGCCTGATGCCGCGGCGCCGTTGAGCGCCAGCGGCAGCTGCAGAGGAGCTGGCGCAGCAGGAGCTGGCGCTGAGGATGGTGGCCGACGAGATCCGCGACGCCGACGAGGCGAACTTGCTGGAGGAGGAAGGTCAGCCGGGCGGCGCGTCCACCCACATGCATGGCTCGCGCTGCAGCTCCCGGCGGCGCTCGCGGCATGGCCTGGAGCGCGACGATGGCCCGCCTGACTGGCCGTCCTAATCAAAATTATGCTTTGGATTACTTGGTACTGTGGATAAGTCGGTTGCTAAAATTGTGTAAATATAAATATATTATCCTTTCTTGAACTTTTTTCAGCTGCTCTGATCAGCTTTCCCCTTTTTCTCGCGGCGCTTGGCTTTGCCAGACATGCACGCCTTCGACCACAGGCCGCTGGAGGACGAGCTCCCCATCGTGAGAGACGCAACTCCCTCTTCCAGCCCTCCTGACTCTGCACGTCTCCTCACACTTGCACAACTTTTGCCGCTCTGCTTGCAGCGATCTCTGAGGCCCGCTGGCCGCTGTGGTTGGCATTGTTGGACCAGCTGACTGACGGACTGACTGACGGAGTGACCAATTGACGCAGGTCATCTGCAACGCATGCCGCAAGCCCCTAAAGGAGAGCCAGTACGCCGCGCATGCCGGTGAGGCACCGCCCTCCGCCCACAAGCTCGGCCGCTCCGGCCCAAGGGCCATGTGGGTCGCCCGAGTGGCAACGTGTCCATCAACGGGATGTAAGGGTGGTTGCTGTTACCGACGCGGCTGTGTGAGCCCCAGCTTCTCGTCTCCGCAGAAAGGTGCAAGGGGACGGCTTTCGAGAGGGAGGACGCGCAGTTGCCCGTCAGGGGAGCCGCAGTAGGCGCAGCCACGGCCGCCGCCACTGCATCTGCCCCCCCGGCAGCTGGTACCTCGTCGAGGAAGCCGCCGCGGAAGGGCCGGCGCAAGTTCCCGCTCCTCCAAGATGGTAGTCCGCGCTCCGTCTTTCTTCCTCCGGCAGTGCTGCGAGCCGCCTCCGGAAGGCCGTGAAGGCAATAAGAGTTCTGAACGGCTTGCTCTGCTGCTCCACCATGCAGTCAGCCAGCTGGCGGGCGCCAAGATCGGGAGGCCACGCAAGTACGCCACGGTGGCAGATGCTGGCGGAGGTCCGCTGCCGTTGCCCGTCCTTAAGCGGCCCTTGTTCCTGCCAAGCAACTCGTTGTGGACCACTGTGGGATGCCACAGGCACTGCTCGCAGCGCATGTTTAGAATCGCCGTTGCTCCACCCGCAGGCCTCGTGCACGAGGACCGGGGGTGGCCCAGCCCGGGCAGCGCTGTGGACGCCGCCCTTCTCTCGCCGCGCAAGCGCATCAAGATGTGCGCTGCTAAGCCCTCTGCGCACCTCCCTGCGCGCTCCTGTCAACACTGGTCCCTCCTGGCACATGTCTGTCGCTTGACCCCTTGTGGTACAGCTGCCCTCGCAGATGCTGGGCAATGCCCACGTTGTCCTTCAACAAGATGGCAGCCTCCATGCGTGGCCCTTTCACCCATCTTCCTGCACTCACGCCACCGTCGTCGCTGCCTGGCACCTGCAGGGCCCGGAACCCGCCGTCGGCGCAGGAACTCAACTTCCTCTGTGGCGTGCTGCTCCACAATGGCGCGCACTGCCGGCGGCCCCTCACCTGTGGGTGGCACAAAGACGCATCAAGCTCTTAGGTGGCCCCTTGTTGTTGTGTCGAGCATCGCTATCCCGCTGACTTCGTCGAGCCTGATCAGCCTTTACTGTCACAGGCTGCTCGATCAAGCGCTAATCTTTTCCAATCCACATTCACTTGTACTTGCACCGCAGCCAGGCTTGTTGACCTGGGGTTCTCATCTGGACATTTGCCACCTTGGTGTGCATCTTCTTGCGCAGTGCTTATTTGACTCCTGCGCTTGCTGCTGCTGCTGTCGCAGGCAAGTACCACTCGGATGCCATCAAGCGCACAGTCCCTGGCCGGCACCGCCCCTATGACGCCCTCTTGGAGGCGTTCATTGCTGGCGGCTCTCGCCTGCCGGGTGAGCCACTCTGGGACGCACCCTACTCTGGCACATTGGGTGCCGACTGCTTCAGCTGCCCTACTGTTTGTGGCTGCTCATTGACAGGCAGCCATTGTGGCGGCCTCTCCAGAGGGCATCGTCTACCGCGGCGTGGGCGACTCAGCCAGTCGTCACAAGGTGTTTGTCACGGATCACTACGGTGAGCAGCCGTATCTCAGCCTGGCGCGCTCTCGCTCTCGCTCCCCCCGATTGCTACCAGTATTGACTTTGTTGCTGTGTGATGGCTAAGCATGACTTGGGCTCGCCAGAGAAGGCTCTAGATTTGGCTAAGTTAATATCATTGTGCTCGCGCTAGTGGTGCGCCGAGCCATTGCTGATATCTGCGAATCTGCAAGGCTTGCGAAGCTCCACTGCCGCTGGCGGTGAAGCTGGAGTGCGTGCGGCACAGCCACCGGATGCGGGGTGTGCTGTCCACAATGTTCCGCGAGGCCTGCGTGCGGGCCACGGCGGCGGCCAGCGGAGCGCAGCTCGCAACAGCCGTGCCGTCGCTGCCGCCTGTGCCAGCTGGGCCAGCCCAGGCAGTCAGGCTGCCGCCGCCGCCGCCGCCGCCGGCCCCTCGGCCTGCGCAGCAGCCCACACCCCTTGCTCTGGGCTCACCAAACAAGGAGAGCAAGAAGGTGGGGCATCGTATGCAGCCATACCCATATGCTGGAGTGTTGTACGTGTGCAAGTCAAAGCAGAGGCACGTTCTGAAGCAGCTATTGTCACCAGAGCATCTCGCGTGCAGCCCGTTAACTTCAAGCCGGGCTTTCCCCAATGATGTTTAGAAGCCCTGAGTGGTGCCAAGGTCATTGCCTTGTGTACGTTGACAGCCGGCAACAGTGTGCAGCGCAGGTGGCGAAGCCCAGGGAGAAGAAGAACGGCGCGGGCCTGGGGGGCCGCATCAAGGCCGCGCAGGCGCAGGCTGGGCTGCTGCAGCAGCCGCGGCTGCCGCCGCCGCCGCCGCCGCCGCCGCCGCCGCCGCCGTTGTTGCCGCCTCCATCCCCGTCGCCACTGCAGTCGTCGCAGCAGGGCCTGCACCCCCAGCAGGCCCAGCCGCCGCCTCTGCCGGCGGCTCAGCCGGTGCCAGGGGCCGCGGCGGCTCCTGTGGGCCTGCTCCAGCAGCAGCAGCAGCAGCAGCAGCAGCAGCACCTGCCCAAGGTGGCGCTCAAGCCCAAGAAGCATCAGCCGCTGCCAAAGCCGCACAAGAAGGTGCCGCCCCCACCGGCCGGCCCTCCCCTGCCGGCGCTGCTGCTGCCGCAGCAGCACCAGCAGCACCAACCGCAGCTGCCGCCGCAGCAGCAGGCGTCTCCGCAACCGCCGTTGGCAGTGTGGGCCGGGGGCCTGGGGCCTTCCTCGCCGGTGGGGGCTGTGCCAAGAACGCTCGGTCCGCCCAAGAGCAGCCAGCTGCGACCACCACTGGGCACCTCACAGCCAGGTCCACTGGTCTTCATGCCCGTGTGCAGATGTGATTTACTTACAGCCAGTGTCCTCCATGTCAAGCAACTCCACGATAAAAAGCTTCCCGCTAGAAGCTTGCCGCTGATCTGTACATTTCTGGTTCTGGTGCTGCAGCTTCCGGAGTGCGAATTCTCCCGCTGGCTCCTCAACAGCCCCAACTGCCGCCGCCTGGCGGCGCAGCCATGCTTGCGGGCTTCGGCGGCTTGCCGTAGTATTCACGAACCTATGCAACTGGACAGTAACTGGCCACCAGTCCTGCTGTCTAGGCAGCTTCTTGTAGCACATGGAACTACAAAGAGCCTTAAGCTCATTCAATCATTGGGGCATCAGCATTGCTACGCCTCGTACGAGAAGAGCGGCTCTCCAGCCCTCCTCTATGACACGTCAGGTCTCTTTCCAGTTGACTATGGCCGTGTACAACAGGAAGCCCAGGGTGAGGCTCAGGCACAACATAGGCTGCCTGTAGAGTTCTTGGCTTGTGCTGCTTGATTCCTGGCTGAGCACCAAATGACCGCGTTTTGTCCAACTTATGTGCACACTGGGCACCACATTGGTGCTTCTGTCATGCTCGTCACTTGGACTGGAAACCCGACCCAGGGTCCCACGACGGGCGTGACGTGTCACTTGCTTGAGAGTATGATTGCTTGGCTTGCTGCACTTGGACATGGGCCAGTCATGTCGATTTTCGCGCTTTGCTGCGCTCGTAAGTCATTGAGCGCATCACATACTCCGATGCCCACTTTGGATCTGCTCCCAGGTGCACCAGGGCCTGCAAGATGACACAATTGTGGCTGAGCACAGAATAATGCCAAGAGGAGAGTCTCGTTGGACTGTGCTCACCCTGCAACTCGGTAGCTGTTAGGTGATGGCCCCCACATACTAGGGCCGACATCGAGCAGATAAATTGACCAGTGCTGTACAGTGTGACACCTGCACGAGGGCTTCAACACCCGCCTTCTGCTCCTTGGCGGGCTTAGCAACAACCACGTACTGCTTCCGAATCTTCCGGCAGTGCGCCTGGCAGAGCAAAGCCACGATCAGCCTATGTTGATGGCTCTCGGCTCTGGAAAGTAGCTGAGATGTTGCTCTATCATTTATATGATGATCAAAGGGTCACTGTGTCTACGTAGCACATTCTAACTGTTTTATGGTTTTTGTTTCTGATGGGCGAGTCAACATATCATCACAGAGTGAGGCAGGACGTGGGTTTGTCATCACCATCAGCTCCTTCTCTGTGAGAGTGCGCTCTGATTCACGCTCTGGGGCCACAGAGGCCTCAAGGCCTGCTGCAATCACCTCCTCTGTCTTGGCAACCTTTCCATCCAAGTCGCTTTGAGAGGCATCAGCTTCCTCTCGTCGTTGCTCATCCAAAGATTGATTGCTAAGGGGAGATGAAACAGCCTGTGATGACATCTGTTACATTGACATTCAGTATTGTGACTATTCCTTGTTGCCAATGCTGCATCGAGTCTACACAATAGCTCCTTGAAGGTCGGATGGCCATCACTATGTGTCTTGAGTACACCCATCAGTCAGTAAAAAAGTAGATGCAGAGGACTGTCTACCTCTTCCTTTAAGGCAGCCAATGGTAGGGTAGCTCCTCTCTTCACAGCAGCTTGATCCACATCCAGCTGTAACTTGCATGTGAGTTGGTGAGCCTAGAATAAGGAACTGGCTATCATGGTTAGATACTGCCTGGATTCAGAGCATAGGCTCTCACATGCCGAAAATGCAGGTGTTACAAGCCATATCCATGGATGTCATGAGAGACTGAGAGAAGTTTACAGCTGAAGGATGGGCCTACTCTCAGATTGTGCAAGTTGGACCCTGACCTTAGCCAAGGCTGTTTCAAGGCTGTCAGCTCTCTGCTTGTGAGTAGCGGCCTTGAGCTGCACTTCTTGAAGAGCGTCTGTGTGCTGTGACTTCTGCTCATCCAAGGATTCCTGCAATCGATAGAGATCAATAGCATTGACCGATGACGGAGGTGAAGCAGCCAACAGTGTCAACCCTTGATAGTATGAGAAGAAGGATACCGAGGATGTCTGAGGATAGCTCAACCAGTCTGTGGTACCGTCTCCTGTTGCCAGATGGATACAGAGGCCTTTGTGCCATTTGAAGCAGGTAAGCTGGACATCTGAAAGCTACCTTGTAAGCTTTGGCAGCAGCCATCGCGTCATTTTTGGCTGCTTCCAGCTTCTGAAGAAGGTCCAATTGGCTCATTTTCAGTTCGTCAAGGTGCTTGGTCTGGGCTGCCTCACTGCCAGCGATCAGGTCTGCCTTCACCTTCTCCAGCGTGCGTACTTGCTCAACAAGTTCTCTGCTGCTATTAGCAATCTCCAAGGCGGTTGCCTTCATCTGCTCATAAGAAAAGACTTCATGAAGTCTGTAGCTCGTTGTCACCAGAGTGTGCCTAATAATGTCAACGAAGTGGCACAAGCCCATGTGAGCCTGAGGTAGACTAGTGTACCTTAGCGGTTTCTTCCTGAGCTTTTGCAAGGCATGCAATGAGTTGTTGAACATCTGCATCTGTCTCCTTGACTTTGGATACTGCTCTTGCACACTCCTCGGTCTTCACTCTCAGTGCCTCCTGCAAAGTACAAATCAATGATCAATGGATACCAGGCATCAGAACGTCTCTCACCTTTCTAGCCAACGAGAGAGAGTCCACACTCAACCTTTGAGGTTGCATCTGTGCTGCAGTTACAGGCACTAATACTGATGCTGCTGAAGATACTGTCTTGGTAGTGCTGTCAAGGCCACACATTGACATAATGATTCACAAACCTCAAGTGAGCAAATGGCAAGCTGGTGATCCTTCTTGACAGCTTGCATCTGCTCCTGCAGGTCCTGCCTGCCTCGCGCAAGGTCAGTATGGAGCCTGACCTCAGCCTCAATCAGGGCTGCCTCTGCCTCTGCCCGTCCCTTCTCTACCACCTTTATCTGCTGACTGAGCACCTCCTTTTCCACAACCAGCTGTGATGATTGCTCCTGGAGCTGCAGACAACGGCCTTACTCGTGTTAGCTCCAGTGACCACAGGGAAAGCTCAACCAAAGAGGAAGTAAGCCACTTGCAGCAGTTGCTGGAAAGAAGGCTTCATTGCTAGAAGCCGGTGTATCACTTTCATTGAATTGCTAATTTACTCTTTCAAGACACAGCTGCTCTGCATTGTTGGATTGCAACATCCATGTATGTGTCTGATTGAAGAGGTGACCATCTAACCTTAGCCTCATCAATCCTGTAGTGCTCTATGGATGCTAGCAAAGTGACTGCTGAAGCATTCTTCTCCTTGATCATCATCTCCATATTGCTGATGGTCTGGAGGTACTTTGCTTTCTCTGAATCTGCTGCAGACTGCACCGATAAGCATGTCATGAGTACATGTGCGATATTCCTCTACCCTTGGAAATGCAAAGATCCACCTTAATTGTGAAATCAAGAATAATTATCGCAGTCAAGATGCTGTAGTGCACCATCACCTTGCCATTAAGAACTTAACTTCAACAAAAGAGACAATATTATTGTTAGACACATCATAGCGGACCTTCCTGGACTGCATCAGAGCAGCCTGTTCTTCCTTTGACTTTTCCGATTGATGGAGGAGCTCAGCTCGGACTTCATGTACTTGTCTGGCATAGTCTTCCTCCGCTTCCTTCGATGTGGCCTCAGCTGCACGAATCCCATCCTGAAGAGCCTTGTTTTCTACGTCAGCTGCCAACATACGTTCCTGCAGCTGCATCACATAAACAGCCGCCAAATGCGTTAAACATAAATGATGACCAACTTCGATTAGGCCAGATGGTTATGCAGGAGGCCTTGACAGTCTCCCCATGACTTCATCTCAGTGGGTTCATACATCATGCAGAAAAATCACCTCTCTATTGACAGCCTCAAGCTCTTGCATCGACTGCCTCATACAACCAAGCTCACTGCTGGCTTCAGTCAATTTCGCTGTGAGAGATGATACATGTTCCAAGGCATCTTTCTGTTCCCCCTGCAAATATTGCAACCGCGTATAAACACGCATTTGCGCAAACAAGCATGCAAGAAGGGCAGACGAAATAGGAATGAGCTGCAGTGCTTTCTAGTCATGAAATGCCCACTGTCTTACTGATAGCAACCAGCCACAAATGCAGGAACTGTGCAATAGCACTTGAAAGAGCTCAGCACGAGTAATCACCTTCAACGAACTGATTTCAGACTGCAGCTGGGAGACCTTCCTGTCAGCAATCATGACCTGCCATGGGCTGCATGTGCTACCTCAGTCTTTGCAAGTGACTTGACACTCTCCTCAGGTGCTGTGATAGTGCAAGGCAAGTTCTTTGCTTGGAGATGCTACATGCTATACGTGGTTATACGCTGACAGGCTCACCTTCTCGAGTTGCAGTTCTTGGATGTCTTTCCTGAGTACTGAATTTATCTGTCTAGCCTGGAAGGTACATAAACGTACATTAGCGATTTAATCTCAACATGCCTGGAGGTGTCAGAGCCTGACTGAGTCAATGACACTGGAATTCTTGACTGCAAATACAATCTAGCAGAATAAAGTAAGGAAGAGCAAATGAGCTGTAAAAGCTTCCCTCTCCACCTCCTCTTCTTCCTGGTGTTTATGTAAATTTCTTCGCCTGCTATTACATCACGTGATATTTGCAGGATTGAACATCTGACCACCGAGGCCTCTACTGATTCCCTGTGTCCTCCAGCATTGGCTCTCATCAAAGGCAGAGAGCCTACCTTCCTTTCTCGTGAAGATACAAAATTCTTGAGTTCAATGAGGAGAGACTGCTTGTCAAGAAGCTGAGCGGTAGCAGGTTCTCCGCTTCCTGTCCCCATGGTGGCAAGGTGCTCGTCAACAAGAGCACGCAGTTGAACCTGCAGTAGTTGCCCTTGACTCCCATAAACATAAGAAGTCCTCAGAGATATGGTAGCATACATGCATGGGGATGCATATTAGCATGCACTGGCCAGCGCGGATAGCAGCTGGTCATGGGTCATCAGGTCATGGGGGCATGCTTGCTTGGCAAAACGTACATCCAGCATGCTAGGTTCCGGCTCAGACAACTGCTCGATGCTGATGCCAGCTATCTGGTCCCATGCACCTTCAAAGAAGGACAGCAGTCTAGCCCTTCCTGCAACAATTTGACAGATGTAAGCTTCCATGACTCAGAGCCTCTGACTGGCAGACCTACCCTGCAAAGATACGCTTACCAAGTGTCTTTGCACTTCTGCATGCAACTATATCATTGATCAGAATGTCAAGGGTAGAGTAATACCTTCTCCTCCAACGAGATACTTGATCATGAAGTTTGTACTGAAGATGCTACCCAAGAGGAGTTCAAATTGCGGAAGGATTGGCACAGCATCAACGGCCTACAGGAGCACAGCGTCTATGAACCGTGGTTGCAGAAATCACGAGTAAATGACGAATACGGTAATCACTGAATCGTCCATTAGCATCACAGCAAGGTCTTACTTTGCATCCATGTTCTACACAAGCTGTAACCATCTGCGCATTTGCTACAGCTCGTTCTAGAATGCTCGCCCTCTTGCTTCGCCCAAAACCAGAGTGGAACACCTAGATCAGCCTCCAGAAACGCCTCACCTCCAGTATCTTGACGCCAATCTCCATGCTGCAGAATGCTGCAGTGACGCCTGTGGCCAGCAGGCCCAGTTTAGCCAGCTGCAGCAGGCGAGCAACAGAAGAACGCGCCCTTAGGTTAGCCAGCTTTGGTGGATTGCGACGACCAGGCCTGGCCACCAATGCTGCCAACTTGGTCAGCTCATGAGCTAAATGGCTCCTGACTGCTAGCACCAGGCTCCTCATTGAGCTACCTTGGAAGGCCCACTCAGGACGTTGAAGCTCGGGTAGAGGAGGTTCGGCCCAAGGGATTTGAATCGCCTGTCACGACTCTGCTGTCCCTTCTTGTTCTCCTCGTCAATGCTGTCAGAGTCTCAGAAACATGGCGAAAGCCGGGGCTTCAGTCGACAAGGCGGCAAGACATGGGCAGCCTCTAACACTCTTTGTGACTAGGAGCAGTGACATACGGCGCCGGGCAAGGCTCACCCCGTCAGGCGCTCTGCATTGGCCTTGGCTCGCGCACGGAGGACAATGTTGCATCGTGATCGGCCTGGCATGCAGATGGCGTCGCAGTCAGGCAATGCAGGGAGCTCGTCGGGCCCGCAGCGCTGCCGGGGTCCCACTCCCAGCGCCACGACGCGCGACGCCGTGAGCGCAGCGAGCAGCCCGGCCACAAGCGCAGCTCGGCTGCACTCATACCGAGCGTCACGGGACAGGGTGACGACGACGACGACGACGGAGAGCCGCCCCGCGCGCCGCGCCGCAGCGCCGCCGTCGCCGCTGCCGCCGCCGCNGGCGGCGGCGGCGGCGGCGGCGCGCGCCATCGCTGTCGGCGGCCGGAGCTGGCTGATGGCTGAGTCGGGCCGGATCGGGCGGGAGCAGAGTGGTGTGTTCCACATCGGACTATCGGCGCCGTGCGATGCGGACAGTCTCAGCCGTCGGTTTCGACATGCAGGAGGTCCCCACCGAGAGACGTGGGGCCGGGCCTCCGTCGCCCAGCTGCAGTTATGGTTAGAATAAGTCCTTAATTTAATCGCGTTAAGGGAACTTTATCGTGCTTCACATCGTATATTCGTGCCTTGGTCTTCTCCTCGGCAGAAGGAGCAGCCAGATGTCGATGTCGCGGGCTTCCCTGCCCTTGCATGAAGAATTTTGTCTGTCCAATATGCTGCAGCAATGTCTGGCGCTTGCCTTGCATCTGCGTGCTGGCCGTGCCCCTGGCTGCCGCCACACGCTATCGGCGGAGTGAATTCAGTGCGGTAGCTATTATAAGGTAATTGTGGGTGTTGACTTCGTCATTGAGCTGCCGCCGAGAGTAGCCACTCGCTTAGCCGACTGGTTTACGCTTTCCAGCCCCTTTGACGTAGTCCGTGTTGTTGGGCTTCCCTTTCCCAAACTTCGCCTCCTCATGAGAGAGTGTCTCCCCTCTAGAATGGCCTCCTCGACTCCGGCACCGCGCTTGACTAATGTCTAATGACTGGTGACTAATGACTAGTGACTGTTCACTAGGGGTTATTAAACAGCCATTCAAGATTGGCACCGCGCTTCTGCAGCTGCGCTTGGTCGCCTAGGCGCCGACGCACTGGGGACCACTGCCCTCTCGGATGACCATCCCCTCTGCCTCTCGTGTAGGCGGTTCCTGTGGCTGGCTAGAGCACAAGGGCATGGCGAAGCCAGATAAGCGTGGACGGAACCCACAATTGTGCGGGTCAGTGGTGCGAGCCCGAGACCAAGACAGACAGTAAGAGCACGGCAGCACAGGACAACGTAGATCATCCACCCAACTCCCGTTCATGTGCTCCTAGATGAACAACACTCGCGCTTTGAAAGGAAGATCCAATAAGGATGACGTAGAAAGACACATTTTCCTTGGCCTTCGGCAGAAGTCTGTTACAGTGCACATGCACCTCATCAGGCAGCTGTAACTCACTCTTGGCAATCTTTGCACAGAAAGCTCAAAGAGACATGTAATGACGAAATTGTCAGATCACGTTCTAGTGGATCAAGATGGCTTGACATGAGTAGTGGCATGTCGTGCTTAGACCACTCAAGGGCACAAGTTGCAAATATAGCCGGTGAGATTCAAGAGCACGTATTGTTCATGACGAGCATTCACAGATCGCTTAGGAGCATCATTGCACGGTGTGTGGGACCCTGCCCTCATGCTGCTTGCTGGTAACGCCCACTATCTGTCGCACAGCACTTATGCCTGTGCAAGGGGAGCTGGAAGCTCGTCGCTTTCAATTGGCCACCATGAGGTTTCTTGGCGACCATCCCCTCTGCCTCTCGTGTAGGCGGTTCCTGTGGCTGGCTAGAGCACAAGAGCATGGCGTAGCCGGATAAGCGTGGACGGAACCCACAATTGTGCGGGTCAGTGGTGCGAGCCCGAGACGAAGACAGACAGTAAGAGCACGGCAGCACAGGACAACGTAGATCATCCACCCAACTCCCGTTCATGTGCTCCTAGATGAACAACACTCTTGCTTTGAAAGAAAGTTCCAATGAGGATGACGTAGAAAGACATATTTGCCTTGGCCTTCGGCAGAAGTCGGTTGCAGTGCACATGCACCTCATCACGCAGCTGTAACTCACTCTTGGCAATCTTTGCACAAACAGCTCAAAGAGACATGTAATGACGAAATCACGTTCTAGTGGACAAGACGGCTTGACATGAGTAGTGGCATGTCGTGCTTAGACCACTCAAGGGCACAAGTTGCAAATATAGCCGGTGAGCATCAAGAGCACATATTGTTCATGACGAGCATTCACAGATCGCTTAGGAGCATCAACTGCACGGTGTGTGGGACCCTGCCCTCATGCTGCTTGCTGGTAACGCCCACTATCTGTCGCACAGCACTTGTGCCTGTTGCATACTTCAAGGCGAGTTGGGCCTCAGGTAACTAACTGTCTTTCCAGAATACAAATGAAAATTTTAAAAATATCTCATAGATGTCTTTACCTGAATGATGCAGACACCTACCTAAATGGCACCATATGACAATGCTAAGCACCCAACGACAAGCTCAATTTGATAAGTATGCCTGGAACCATACGCAATAATGGCAAATTGATACCCTTTCAGCACAATTGAACCCGTATTTCCTGATCCAGAATTCAACATATGACAAGAGGAACAGCTTATGATGTGTCTTTTCCAACTTCTACCAGGCGAGCCAGTGACACATGTAGTTGACTTGTTTTTTACGTGTACTTGCTAGTTGTTACTTAGCCTCCCTTGTGCAGTCGCTTAGCGTGTCCATCCAAGTGTGGTTGATCATGTGGTCTTCTGCAATTGCATACATGAAGGCCCATACATCATCATCATCTACAGAAGATGAAGATCATTTGTAGATACACGTCTTAGAGGTCTTAAAAGCCTGAATCTTGAAAGCCAGGAGAACAAAGGGACTGAATGAGAAGGCGCGGCAAATCTGCGAGCTCGACCAGATGAAATCTGCGCAGTGTCAGAGCGTCTTCAAGTGGACAAGAAGGGAGGGACATGAAGGCCCAGCCCAAGCGCAGGGCGTCTAGCTGCTGCAAGTTATGATTGCTACTGGAAGCCTGGGATGGAGAAGAATGATGCCACTGCAGCATGACCTGAGCTGAACGTTGGGCTCATCTGTAAGAGTTCAATGTTGTTGCTGACTATGGTTGGCCACATTTACGAAGGCATCTCGGGCCCTCCTCCTGATATTCTGTTCTTGAAATCCAAGCTTCAGGCATGTCCTGGAAGTGAGCACATGCGACTGGATGAGCAACACCTTTATGGTCCACCCAGAAAGCTGAAGACCGCAGCAAGCAGCACAGCTGATGAGAATTGGGATATCACAAGTAGCACCTTCATAAGATCCGCAAGGATTGCGCCACCAAGATACACCATGTGCTTTCGCCCAGGCGGATCCTCTAGCTTCATTCGAAGTTTCTGCAGAAATACAAGTACAAGTGCAAGCTATTACCACTCTGTGAACAGGCTTCTTATGACAGCCTGACCTCCTTTGCAGCTTAAGAGGAGCTCATACCTCTATGGAGACAGTCGGCAAATGAGCCGTTGATTGATCCCAGCATCAGTCGTTCGTTACAGTGCAGCACATAGTGGCCAACAATTTGGCTACTAGGTGCAAGAGCTGACCTTCATGCCTTCTCTGTTCCCCTTCAGCACATGTGTCACATACAAACCCTTGAGCTCCTTCTCAAGTCTGTAAAATGAGAGTGTGCATATCAAGTGCCAAGTCAAGTATAATAACTGAAACAAGCAGATGTGGCACCTTATCAAGCTGCAACTTTGTATATTGCTGCGAGGTGATAGGCCCACAGTACCTGGTCGGCAGGCCAGGAAACATTGTCGTCCCTCCACTCAACACAATATGCTGGTATAGCTGGCACGACCAAAACGAGTAGCGGTACCAACAACATTAGCTGGCAAGCCCTGAGCGCTCCTCCTTGTCTTCATGTCATCTACAATCTCCTTTGCAAAACATCCAGGGTTGCTACCATGACCTCAATATCCAGAGGAAATTTCATATGCAGCTGTACCTCCATGCGATTGTCAATGTCCATCTCTTGGATGCATCTGAACACCATGTCAGCCAGGCCACCCCCCTCCACCCCTATAAGCTCCTATCATTACAACAGAGCATCATCACAATGGAGAGGGTTCAGGCACCAAGTGTTGTGAAGGCCTGAGAAGGACATCAACAGAAGAACTTTGCAATATTCTCATCCCAGGTCTAGCTCAAGGCCAGCGCACTTAGAAGGTCAGTGACACACAGGGTTGAAGAGGATTTCTGGTGCTTGAAATCGCTCTGATCCGACCTTGATCACTCTTCCATCTGGCAACTGGCAGAGTAGACACCAACGAACAAGGACAACCACTTAAGCTGATTCCTCATTCCCAATCTCAAACAAGCAATCAGTAAAACATCTGGACTTGTGCTGCAACAGCTGCATGGGTGTGTTGTCGTCATCCGGTTTTTCTAGCTGCGAGGAATTCTTGCAAACCGTGTATGACTTCATCAATACAGTGGTCTCCATTGCCAACTGCATTTCCCGCTTGATATCATAACTGCATGCTCCAACCGCGCCCCAGAGTCTTCTTACAAAGGGCTTAAATCAGCCAGCACTGGGCTGCGTCCAAGCGCTCTAAATAAGACATGCCCTTCTGATGACGAAGACCCTTGCAAGTGAGCCGTTTTGTTATGATGTGAATGTGCTAAAGATGATGGTGTGAACCTGATGTAGCACAGTTGCTCCTTCAGGTTTCTGACTGTCTCATAATCAGCTGTCTGACTAAACGAGTACCTGCAGCACTCAGGCATATCAATTCAATATTGGAAGGACAACTGAGGCACTCTTAATACAGCAGGTCAGCATTTCTTAGACTTCACTCCAGCTACTTTTTGAGCAGTTCCAACCCACAACAGAAAGGGTTCACGTGACCCTTCAGCCTGTGATGCCAGGATAAGCAATGTACGTTCCCTTACCCCCGCTGAAAGAGGAGGTCAATCAGGTGACTAGTAATATGTCTGCCAGCAATATTCAAGCGCTTGGTAAGGTGGGGGAAGGCAAACCCATCAACAACTGCAACCTATACGATACAAAGGAACGTCGGAGTGAGCGAGTACTACATGAATGAAATCCCACGCTTAGCTGTGCCCTATTTTAGGGAGGCTGCCTACTAAGAGCACAATGAACGCTAATATGTCCATGTGGTTGGTGGTTGGACCCTGTGGAAGTTGTACGAGTCTAGTGCTCAAGTTAATGTCCTGCCACCTACAGTTCCCAAGCAAATCTCCATCTCTAGAAGGCAGTTACGTGCACCTCATTCACCTCCCAATAGTATGAGGCTCACCACATGCGTCACCCCATCTCCTGAATTTACTACTAGTCCTGTCAGCAGACCTGTCAAAACTGAGATCTTATCAGGCCATGTGATGGCAAGACTTCTGGTTACCTACTTCCTGCTAGATCTCTACAAGACAAGCTATGCACGAGCCGAGATGATGGCGAGCACCAGACGTCATGTAGGCAGGAGCTAAGGACATTTGAGCTAGGAAAACAACATGGTGAGCACTCATATGATATCCTTCAACCATTACAATGTGGTCTGTTATGCTTGATATACTGGGGCAAACCTTGAGCATACAAGCTCAGTATTGCTTGATTTTGAATAAAGACTTGCTCAAAATTGAAGTTCTCAAACATAATCTGGATCTGTTTACGAGGTACACAGCAACGTCAACTTCAGAAATAAGTCTTGCACATGGGCAAAGCCCCTTTGCTAATTGTGCTGCTCACATTCTATACTGCGTGCAAAGCACCTTTCTTATGTGGCACTAGATTTTCTCAATGCAACAAGAATTGCCCGTCCTGGCACTATTATCTGGTGAACTCCTTTCAGCAATCCAGTACCTACTATGCGCTCCCTGTTGGGCCGCGGATTCAGAAGTGGATCCGTCAACAGGATCTTGCTTTCAGATGCATCTATCTGCGCGCGAACATGGAAGCAGGCCAGCCCATATCAACACATGGAAATACAGACTGCAGATAGATTTCACCAAGCTGATAAAGACAGCTTTAGTCAGATGAGCAACGTATCAATGTAAGCAAGCAGGAATGGATTGCAGATGTAGCTTACTTTGAGATGGTAGTGAAAGGCATGCTCCCAGACCAACTCCATATCCTCCCAATTCTGCACAACTCCATTGGCAACCGGGTAGCTCACGTCCAGCTGCTGTTGAAGATTTGCACACTCTTCACCTATATATATGTCCTGCATAGTGGCGTAAGGGAATGCGGAGGCTGTAAGCCAAAGACAGAGGCACGCTTCTGGCACCTTAGTACTTGTTGAGGCTTCCCCAATGCATGTTGAATCACGTGTGCGCTGATCTTAATTATACATATATGGCACCTGAACAACCACATTAACAGCACAATATGCAAGTTACAGAAGGCACTCACTTTGCCTGGCTTGCCTGTCGATTCATCTTCAAATGGCATGACGGATCTCCCCACGATGCAAGGGAACACGGCGCGAGGGAAGTTGCTCCCAGCATAACCGCATTTGACAAACTTCACACAATACGGGTCCAAGGAATCAAATAATGCAGATTGGCAAATTATTGCATCTATATGACTTTGCAATTACATTAGTCAACTTGGAGATGACACATATGCCCCGACCTCGCACAAGCGTGTCCACCATATTCACTTATCCGACACACTCGTCTACTCTTTGCACCACCCTCACAGAGGTATTATTAAGGAGCGTGCATCGACACGAGCTGAACCAGAATACACTTGCTACTCTGCCATGCGGCGCGCTCAGCAAGCTCCACGTCTTGACAAAGGCGCCTGGCTGCCGATGCATTCTAGTAGCGGACAAGTGATAGTTCGGTAATGCCGGCCACAGCCGAACCGGCGTTAAGCCAGCAGCTGCAGAGGCGCGCGCTCGGCGCTCGCTCAGCGCTCGGCGCTCGGGGAAGGCAACGCCAGGCGAAGGGTCCAGGTGTAGTGGAAAAGCTCACTCCGGAGCCGCTGTCGCAGACAACCACCTTCTCCCTGGCCGTCATCGCCATCGCATGTCGCCGCTTCCACGTGCCGTCGCCGATTGGGGACGGGGCACCGCCGCTGCCGTCGTCAGCAGATGTGATATGCCTTTCAGCCGCCGCGTCAACGGCCGCTGCGGCCGCCCGCGCCGGCGCTGCCGCCGTCGCCGTCGCCGCCGCCGCCGCGCTCCTCCGCCCGAGCCGCGGCGCGCGCGGCGGGGGTGAGGCACGACCTGGGAGGCGGCGACGCGAACGTGAACGCAAACGTGAACGTCGCGGCCGGGACGAGCCAGACGAGGTGTACCGTGTGCTGCTCATCAGGAGATATTGAGCACCAGTGGCCATTTGAGTCGCAGTGTGCTTCAGTGCTTCTCTGGCCTCTTCGAACTTTGTCCATCCTCTTTCTGGGCTGGCTTATCGCAGCCATCGCCCTCTGCTGGAATAGTCTTCCTTCGTTGTATACTTGCTTCTACAGACTTTGACAGGTACAACGAGAGCAAGATCAGCGAGAAGTAGACAACGGCTGTGAGAGGCCAGGGCCAGGCCAGGCCAGGAAAAGGCCAGCCCACAAAAGATTAATTAGTGTCCAGAAAATTGTTTCTGGACACTAATTAATCGGCTCTTTCAAAGGGATTTGCGTGTACTTATACATTGGAGGGCCAAAGTGGCCAATTGCAACGGCAAGCAAAGGGGGCGATGAGCTGTGAAATACCATCTCAATGTCCAAAGTGCCAAAAGCAGCTAAAACCACAGAGTGCAAGTGGCTAGAGCAAATGGGAGCTCAGTGACCCCTTCGCTCAGCAGCCGCATCTCGGAATAAGTAGCTGGAGAAGAGTCACCCTTACGCAACCCGGAAGCAGCAGCCAAAGTGCGGCCTGCTTGCAAGTGCACTGCATGAGCCTGCAAATGCTATAAGACGGAGAGCTGCTTGCGGAGTACCTGGCAAGCGACCCGGCGGTCATGAAGCCGGGGCAGCTCACCTTGCTGTCCCTAAGGACGATTGATGGCGCGCCGACCAAGCAGCTGCAGGAGGTCCAATGTCAAATGCCTCGTGCACCGCCAGCGCACAAACTTATCGCGGGCAGGGTTGTCCACGTACTTGCACCAGAAGGAAGAAAGCTCTTCCAGAAGAAGAAAGTGCTCTCCCAAAGAAGGTAGGGGCGAAGGCTGTGAATAGCCAACCCAGAAAGAAACAGCTCTTCCAATGCAAGGCACGTATGGCTGTGAGAGGCAAGCCCAAGGAATGTATAAGGGTCTGAAAAAGGGCCGGAAAGAAGGGCCAGAAGGAGCCGAGAAAACATGTCACCTTCCCGTCCCCAGGGTGCATGAGGTCGCCCTCGCAGCAGCCGTGAAGCAGACGAGGGTCGACACACTGATGCCCCATCGCCATCTACTGGAAGAGTCCTCTGCTCATTCTTTCTCATTCGGGCAGGCGTGGCCAGTCACGGTGGTGACACCTTGGCCAGCGTCGGGCAGAGCCTCGACGCCAATCACGTGGGTATCGATCACGCCAGCCGCTGTCACGGCGCCGGCAGTCCCTGCGACTGCCCACGTCGAGGACGTGAGTACTCCCCGGACCTCCTGCCCATAGTTGAAATAACGCCCTTAACGCGTGAACGCCTATGTAATTTTGTTAAAATAAAGTAACCGTTGAATTAGCCCTTTGAATTAAGCCATTAATTGACAATTACAACGCCCTGCAGTTATCTCCACGGCTGCCGTCAGCGTCGTGTGACGCTGAAGCTGAGAGCCAGATCGGCGGCCGCCGTCGCCGCCGCCGCCGCCGCCGGCCTCGGCCTCGGACNGCGGAGCCGACGGCGGCCGCCGAAGTCGCGGCGGCGGTCTGCGACGGCGGGCCTGCCGCTGCCACTCCCTGGCCGTCGACGGCGTCAGCCCTCCGCCAAGCCGGGCGGCCGCCAGGACGTCCGGCGAGGCCGCCGCAGACCTCGACGATCTCGGCGGGCGGAAGGCCGCGTGGCCGTGGATGCCGGAGTGGCAGGCAGCAGCAGCGGCGTCGGCGGCGGCCTTCGTCGTCGTCGTTGCGGCGTCGGCGCTAATCGTTGACGGCCGCGCCTTTGGCTGGGAGGCCGGCGGCAAGCTCCTCCTGATCGCGCTGGGAGCCATGACGGGCGCTGCTGCGCCCGTCGGCGGCCTCCTCCGCCGACGCCTCCGCGTCTACTCGCTTGCGCTCGGCATCTTCCTTGACTACAAGGTTGGCCGTCCATTTCCTGTGGTTAACAGGGAATGTATCCTGACCATGTTGTCTTTGATTATTGAAGCCTTTTTTATCCTTACTGAAGTACATAAGTTGTTCACATTCCAGGAATGTCATGAGAGCTGTCATAGTACCAGAGTAGAAAAGGGAAGGAAAACGTAGTACCAAAGTAGAAAGGAGAAGGGAATCAGCTAGACTAATTTCCAGAAAGAGAGTCAAATTACAGTAAGAGCTGTGTGTTTGGAGAGTTTGCAATAAGTTTGCATGGCTGGCTGGCCTGCAGTCGGTGTCGGTAAGTCAAGCACTGTTGTGACGGCATGGGCACCGGCTGCGCATCATGGTAGCGTTGATGCGACGGCATGGGCGCCGGCTGCGCATCGTGGGAGTGTGTGCAGCTGACGCAGAAGCGGGAGAAGTGGTGCCGGACGCAGCAGCGGCGCGACGCGCTGTGGGAGGCGGCGCACGACCGCAACGCCCGCCGCGTGTACGCCGCCGTCGTCGCGCTGGAGGGCCTGTGGGTGAAGGCGGGCCAGTACCTCTCCACGCGCGCCGACGTGCTGCCGGAGGCTTACATCCGCCGCCTCAAGCTTCTGCAGGATGCCCTCCCGGCGAGGCCATTTGAAGAGGTGCTGGCTAATCAGGACATGTTGACATCCATTACGGATAGCGACACAGACTAGGATCCGGAGATTTAATTGAATGCAGGGAGGCTGACGCGCTTGTTGCTGCTTGAGCAGGTCCAGGAGACTGTGGAGCGCGAGCTTGGCTGCGGCCTCGCAGACATGTTCCTGGAATTTGACAGGGTCGCCCTTGGCACAGCCTCAGTGAGCCACCGCCCCTGCTCGCGTGCCTGGCCAGGCCTATGTGGCTGCAAAATGTTACACTGTAAAGAGCTTTGTGTGCAATTTTGATCTCCCGCTTTCGCTTCCGTTGTTTAGATTGCTCAGGTCCACCGAGCATCCCTCCTGGACAGTATCGACGTTGTCGTCAAGGTGCAGCACGTTGGTGTCAAGGAGCGCATCCTGCAGGTACACATGTCCAGCTGCAGCGTGGCGCGTTCGTAGGCTAGCCACCACATGGAAACATAGCCGCCTGGAGAACATCACCTAATGTGGCGCTTCTTGAGGGTTGCTGTCTCTGCAGGACCTTCGCAACCTGCGCACGATAGTCCAGTGGGTCGCTTGGGCTGAGCCCAAATACAATTTCTCGCTTGTGCTTGATGAGTGGTGCCTCGAGGTCCCCAAGGAGCTCGACTTTGTCACTGAAGCAGGTGGGCAAGATGCGCTGCTCCCGCCCACAGCCTGTCGTGCTCATTAAGAAAGACGCAACGTTATTGATCCAGCACCATCAAGCTCAGTCTCAAGCGGGCAAGAAGCAAAGATGAGATTTGTGCTGGAAAATGCATGCTATTCCAGCTGGGTATGTTATTGTCCACAACATTGCAACACAATCACTACATGGTTTTTAAATGGGTCATCACTGCTTGTGCTCATGACACCAGTATGTCTTCCTCCTTGCTGTAATTGCAGAAAATACCCGGCAGGTCGCAGACAATCTACTCAGGAGCCGTGCACGGAGCTGCACGGAGGTTGACGTTCTCCTCCCAGAAGTATTTAAGGTACCCAACTGTCACTGTACCTGATTTGCTGGTCCCCTTGATTCATGGATCTGCGGGGAGGGGTCAGTGGCAGCTCGTTATGAGAAACTGAGTTGCTTGTGGTCAGACGATAGGATCTGAGCTTCACATAGAGACTCTGGAGCAACTAAGTGAGCGAGCGGATCATGTCACAAGAGTTCAGGTTGCAAAATTGAATAGGGCTTTATCTTATAGATCCACAAATTAATCCCAGCTTACATGGCAACTCCTGCATGGTGTAGCCCAGAGGGCCGTTGTTGTTGCTTGTTGTTGCTTTACATGATCCTCCCGCTCACTAGGCTTCAGATTTTCCACATGTGGCATGACAGCTGGGCTGGTTAGCTGACTTCAACCCCCCTCACAGTCGAAGCTGTCAGACTCAAAAGGCAACTGTTTTGAGTGGAGCAGAACATTGGTAGTGGGGTGCTTTTAAGCAATACGTGGTTGGATAAGTCATAGAGTAACTATGCTTGATACCCATATAGTCAGCAACGTTTGCAACCTACGTATGCTAGCCTCATTCAAATTCATATTGTATTGGAGCCTTTGGACATCCGTGACTTAGACACAGAGTCGTCTGTCCAGGATAAGTTTTCTGGGGTGTGAACACAGGGTATGGCTGCCATAGTGTGCAGTGCCACATAACAGCAACTGCAGTCACATTATCTCTTGGCATTGGAGTAGCTCAAGTATGCCTGACAAGCATGCCTGACAGGCTGGTCGCCAACCACACATTTCGGCTCGTCATTTGGCCCCTTGCGTATGCAGTCCACGGAGAAAGTCCTGATCATGTCGCACATGGATGGCGCCCGCCTGAACGATGCAGCGGCGCTGGACAAGCTCGGTGTTGACAAACAGGCGCTAGTTGAGGAAATTACTAAGGCCTATGCACACCAGATATATGTGGACGGCTTCTTTAATGTGGATCCTCACCCAGGTATGACATTGTCATAGATATCTCTCCTCCAAAACAGCTCAAATACCTCTTGCCGTTGAGCTCACACTTTGCTATGTTGTGGTTAGGTGCCACCATCTTTGGCATTGTGTGTTAGCAGCACACTGTTATGTTAATCATGGATAGGCACTGCAAATCTTGCTCCATCGTTGAAACATTGAGGCGACAGCAGAATCTTGTCCATGTCAGCGGCTCGTAATTGCATGTCGTATACGGCATTCCAGGTCTGTTGTTTGGAATCATAGAGACGCCACTTTTGTAATTCTAGGTCGCCCACCACTGTCTGTGTAGGCCTCAGTGTCCAGGAAGCTGAGCTTCCTTTCTTTTGGCACAGGAAATTTTCTTGTTAGCAATGACCCTCCGCATCGTCCAGTCCTCTTGGACTTCGGCCTCACAAAGAAGCTGTCGCCGCACATGAAAATGGCCCTGGCTAAGATGCTTCTGTCTGCTGCTGAGGTTGGTGACGAAAGAATAGTATGTGTGCTCTTGCCTTTGTTGATACAGAAAGAGGTTCTCGTGAAGGCAGAATGAGGTTGACTTGTAGGCTTATTCAGGCTTACAAATGGAAAGTTCATAGAGATTCCTTGGTTGAGAAGAGGCAGTTGAGAACTCGTAAGTAATGTCGCAGCAGGCTTACAATCACCTGGGTCAGTTCCAGATTTGTCCAAGGAAGTTTGCATCTTAACTGAAAATGGACGTATGTGTCTGCGCATCAGGAGACCCCCTGCTCACCACTGGTTTGAGCTTGCATGCAGGGGGACTTTGCAGCACTCCTGAGCGCATTCGAGGAGATGGGGCTGAAGCTGAAGACAGATATGCCGGACGAGGCCATGGCCATCACCTCTTTCTTCTTCCGCAGGGCTGCTCCTCCGCAGGAGTCACTGGTATGCAGCTTGTCATGCCTAAGCCACAGAGCTGGCACTTTAGTATGTCATCTCTGATGCATCATGCCATGGAGTGGAGGTATAGTGGGCCCAGGCGCATTTGTGCTCTGACCATGGCGGTGTGGCAAGCAATGACCCTCGAATGGCATGCTTTTAGGAGGAAAATAAGGCGTATTTTAAGAACAGGGAGGAGCGGAGGAGGAAGTTGGAGGAGGATGCGAAAGGCGACAACTCTGATGCCAGTCTCCGACGCAATCCTGTGAGCAGATTTTGGTGCTTATTATGTAGACTACACAAGCGACTCAAGATGCGTGTCCCTGCCGGTGGACATATGTCAGACTTGTGTTGCTGTGTGCTTGGTTGCTTTCCATCAATCAAGCACGTGATTGTCAACTGGATGTGCTTACTTTCTGATCTGGTCTTCTCCTCTTCATTGCATTGTGAGAAATCTTTATGCAGCTGTCCACTAGTGCATGAGCCTGACCCAATTGATTGGCAGGTGGACGCTTTCCCAAGTGAGGCTGTCTTCTTCATTCGAGTATTGAGCCTCCTTAGAGGTATGCTTGGACCCTTGCACATTGGAAGCAGTGCTACCTTTTCTCACTTCTCTCCACTTCCGTACATACCTGTGCAAGTCCAGCAACTTGCTGTCAAGGCAAATTGGCTTGAGCACCTGAAGTGTCAACTTTGTTATGTGACAACTTTGTCTATATGACTTGATGGCAGGGCTCTCATCTACGTTGGGAGCTCGTGTGTCATATCTTGAGGTCATGAGGCCATTTGCAGAGGCTACTCTTCTGAGGTGAGCATGTTCAGTAATGTGGTAAGCTAATAGGGAGTGGGCTATCAATAATACTCAGTACCCACATAACATACCATCTGTTAGCAACCCTTATATTCGCCTCGGTCGTGCAGTGGTTCTCCCCAACCTGACGGGTTGGCACCCAAGGAGAGCATTCCCTGGATCTTCGACTCTCCAACTGCAGGGGACCTTGACGCAAAAGTGCGCGAGCTTTTGCTGGAGTTAGGGCGGCAGAAGAAGATGCTTGGAATGCAGGTTGGATTCCGCTCCCTAAACCCCAAATTCACAACATTGACTTGGTATTAATGATTTTACTTTGCCTCATGGTGCATTGGCTATGTATTGCAACCTTTTGGGTGCTCGTATTGATGATCCTAATGGCATGTCATAGTGCCTCTCAGGTATGCGTATACAAGGATGGCGAGGTTGTCGCGGACGTGGCTGCCGGTGTACTGGGGAAGTACGACCCACGGCCTGTGCAGCCCAACAGCTTGTTCTCTGTCTTCTCCGCAACGAAAGGCGTCACTGCTGGCCTGGCGCACTGGCTCGCGGACCAGAGGTATGCGAGCTTGTATGAGAGCTCGGGGCTTTGAAGAGGCTGCCTACATACATGTTGCCTTTCCAGTCAATGTACCTCAGCACTGGCGATCATGACTCTATGGCAGTGCCGGGTTCTGTGGCCCTTGTTGATGTCGTAAGACATGTTGCCTCCAACTGCCATAAAGGAGAGTGCCATTGCTGAAGACATGCTGCCTGCAACTGCTATTGCGGAAAGCGCCAGAGCTTACAATGAAGTCTGATGATAAGCAAGACCACATGTTTCTTGCATTGTATATCAGGAGGCTGTCCTTTGATGCACGAGTTGCTGAGTACTGGCCCACCTTTGGTTGCAATGGGAAGGAGACCTGCACGGTAAGTTCACACTGGCAGCCAATACCCTATCTTTTCAGAATCATGGGCGGACTAGATCATGTTAGGCACGCATCTGCGAGAAGCTCAGACCTGTCTTGGCTGTGAATCAAGTAAATTGCATATTGAAACCGCAAGTACTTTACTCGCAAATACCTTGAGCAGCTGAGCTGACTGCCAGCTTTTGTTTCTGATATTTCTGTTACCACTGATCCATCGTGGTCTCATTGCTCTTGCATGACACATTATTGCAGGTGGCGCATGTGCTAACGCATCGCGCAGGCCTGCACGACGCCCTCACAGGAGAGGTGATGGCCGAGCCAACAATTGCTGCAGATTGGGAGGGAATGCTGTCTCGCATCTCTGAAGTTATGCCAACGTGCTCACCAGGCGCAGAAGAGATTTACCACGCGCTTACATTCGGCTGGCTGGCTGGCGGTGTAGTTGAGGTCAGTTGGCTTTTTGGCCATAGCTTCTGGGCATTGGAAGGATTCTTGGCCAAAGCTTCTGAGCATTGTACTACTTCTACAAGAATCTGCTCATCCACACAACAGGCCAGCACGGTTACGTCGTATACAGACTTGCACTTATAAGCTCCCAATCATTGTTGTGGGTTAGACATGTGATCTTGGAGACTATGTTGTCTGTCTGTCCACAGGCAGCAGCAAAGCGGCCCTTTCAAGAAGTATTGGAGGAGGCATTGACTCGCCCGCTGGGCGTTGACGGGGAGTTCTACATTGGCATCCCTCCCGGTAGAGCGCTAAGTGCCTTGCTACATGAGGCACGCCAATCGTTATGGACCACAAGTAGATGAGGGGTCGAGTAGCTTTCACCCAGGCCATGGCATGTTTACTACATAGCAATGTTTGGTCCAGTCACATCAGGTCATGTCATGGAAACCTTTGTTTGCAGTCAGTGAGCTGGTTCCTATGTGATAACGCTTACCCTTTACATATTCCTTCGCTTGTGGGTTACTCAATCTAGGAGTGGAAACAAGGCTAGCCACTCTGGCGCTCGACCCTGCCATCGCCACCTCATCAGCGGCAGTGGCCATCGCACGTGCCGCCTCTCAGACCACCCAGGGCTCAGCCACAGGCACGGTGGATGCTGGCAACAGTGGGCACCAGGTGGGAGGCGGCGATGGTGCAGCGGCAGCAGCGCCTGACAGGACCCCCGGCGGCATCACGCAGGCGGTGGCCTCCACCTTCAACGCGCTGTACATGCGGCGCGCCATCGTGCCGGCGGCTAATGGGCACTTCTCAGCGCGAGCGCTCGCGCGGTACTATGCGATGCTGGCTGCTGGTGGCGCCGTGCCGGACGTTCCAGCCACACCTGCAGGCACGCCGCCGCTTGGGAAGTCTGCGCCAGCGCTGGAGGCTGTGGCGCCCAGCATGCGGGCGGAGCGGCGGTGGGCGCTGTGGCGGCGAGGGGAGGTGGCCAAGGGCCACAGCACCGCGCGGGTGGACGCAGACTTCATCGACGTGGAGGCGAAGCGGCAGCCGCTGCTCGGCTCAGCGGCAGCCCGGCCGTTTCCCGCTGATGTGAGCTCGACGGCTGTGGTGGCCGCCAAGGTGTGGCCAAACGACGGTGACGGCAGCAGCGGCGCAGAGGATGTGCCCAAGCTGCGGATCTTCCGGAACAACGATGTGGTGGATGCGTGTGTCGGTGCTGGCGCGTATGCAGCGCTGTGCCTGCCAGAGGGCAACTTTGGGCTCGGCTTCCAGCGATTCCGTGCCAACGACGGCGTCGACGCTGCTGGGCCACCGGCAAGCGGTGCTGCATTTGGGCACGTTGGGCTCGGCGGCTCAGTGGCGTTCTGCGACCCGGGCCATGGGCTGGCGGTTGCTGTGACGTTGAACCTCCTTTCTGAGTCGCTCGAGCCCACAGCGGAGGTTGTGCGCTTGGTGTGCTCAGAGCTGGATGTACCAGTGCCGGCTATGTTCATGCCCAAGATGGAGACATGTGTAGCGGCCGTGGAAGCAGATGGATCCACATGAGTGGTTCCCCTGGCCACAAACCGCTGCTTCTGTGAGTTGCAGCCCATGGTTGACGTGCATGATGCAGCACACCATGCTGAATGGCAAGGTAGCCAAGCAGGAGCACCAAGAACAAGCATGCACACATTCAAGCCTCTACCATCCAACATTGGAAGTTGATTATGATTGTATGAAATGTGCTACTGTATGAGCCCTCTTGCTCAAATCATTCATATTAGTCGGTCTAGGAAGCTAAGTAAAACTCTGTATGCCAGCCTCTATTGCTGCCAACAACCCCTGGTTGTTTGCAGGTCCATGGATCTGATCATAATCCGAGCAGCTGTGGCTTGCTGCCAGCAACCCCCGGTTGTTTGCAGGTCCATGGATCTGATCATAATCCAAGCAGCTGTGGCTGTTCCGATGTCCATGGTGGACGCTGCTGCAGCTAGAGTTGGGAAGGCATCCATCAGCAGAAATTGATGGTCTAATTTGTGTGGTAAAGGCCTGCTGCTTCTGCAGCATTGGGCTGGGTTGTTGCCTGCAGTTACTTGGAGAGGTTGCTGCCGATGTGTGAGGCTTGAGAGGTCGGTGGGGACACTGCATAGGTGAAGAGGGCTGGGGGGCAGGGAGGGGGATGCCTGAAGGCCGCAACAGAGTAAGGACCGACTGAGGAAGAGAGTGGGAGAGTGGAAGAGAGGGGTCTACATAGAGAGGAGGCGAGAAAGGGGCACTTAGGGTTTAGGGTTTAGGGGTTGGGGTTTAGCAAGAAAGTGCTCGCCCATAGAGAAGAGGAGCTGGCAAATTGAGAAGTGGCACTCCCAATGGGGGCAAGGGCTGTGAAAAGCCAGCCCGAAAAAGAATTGACAAAGGTTCGAAGGGGCCAAATGATGGAGGGGCCTAAAGCGCTAAGCAGCTACTAAGGGGCCTGAGGATGCTATGCCAGAACGGGGGAGGATAGACCACTCGTTAATTACGAGTGAGCAGCCTCAAATCCGACAGACTAGCTGCCGGAAGACTATCCCCCTGACGAAAGCCGGAGGCCGCAGCGAGAGCACGGCCAGCACGCAGATGCAAGGCGTGGGCCATGGACCGCTGAAGGGAGACGGACAATTGCATACGGTATACCTGAGCCCACGAGCCAGCGGCGTTGAAGTCAGCCGGCTCAGTGCGCCTGCGGGACACAGCGCGCCGCGCAAGCCTGGCCAGCAGGTCGAGGCACAGGGACCCGAGAGCCCCGTGTACGTCCTCAGCCAGGGGGACGAACTCATCTGCAGCCGGGTGGTCGGCGCGTTCGGTCGCCTTGCTGCGAGCGGCCTTCACCGCAGCATGGCCAGCCCGCGAGGCAGAAATAGAAAAGCGCGCCCATAGAAAAGAGGGGCTGGCCAAGCCAGCCCAAAAAAGAATGGACAATGTCCAAAGCCAAAGCAAGAGGAGCCGGAGAAAGGACTACACTACGACATACTGCAGAACACAGAAACGATGCAGAGGAAAGCTCAGTACCCACGAGTGAGCAACATCAGGTCTGAGTAGCTCGCTGCAGGGAAAGAGGCGCTCCGCCGAGACCCAGAGGCGGCGGCCATAGCACGGCCTGCGCGCGTATGGACGGCGTGGGCAAGGGAGCGTTGAAGCGATGCGGCCAGGCGCATGCGGAAGACTTGTGCGAGCGACCCGGCGGCGTTGAAGCCGGGCATCGCCCCTGGCAGACCCGGCCGCCGGTCAATGGCCTGGCGAGCAGGCCGCTGAATGATATCCAGCCAACGGCTGCCGAAAGCCCCGTGTACATCCATCGCCAGGGCCGCGATTTCATCCCCCACCGGGTGATCAGCGTATTTTCGCTCCTTGCCGCGGGCCGCCTGGCCGACCCCGTGCCCTGCAAACGACGCCGATCTGGTGGGGTTGGCGGAGTCGATGGTCTGTTGTCACCACATGCCGAAAGCCCCGGGTTGGAGCGGTCGACCACATCAGTGGTGACCACATCAGCAATGATGCGCCCGCCGCCGCCCGGCGTGGACGCCACCAGGTCGACGCGGCTCGTGTGGAGTCCGTCGGATCTCTGGAGGATTGGCATGACAGACGTATTCTCCATGGCCACCGTGTATCCGGCCTCCTGGACGATTCCGAACATTGCGTCTCGGAGGAGGTCGTGAGCAAAGCCAGCCCAAAAATGAATGGACAATGTCCAAAGCCAAAAGAAAAAGGTGCCGAAAATGGACTACACTACAAAACACAAGACGACGCTCAGTACCCGCGAGTGAGTAACATCTACTCAGAGTAGCTCGCTGCCGGGAAAGAGGCACTGCGCCAAAAGAAGAAGAAGTGGCTCTCCCAATGGGGGCAGGGGCTGTGAGAAGCCAGCCCGAAAAGAATTGACAAGGTTCGAAGGGGCCAAAGTACGAGCTAAGCAGCGACTGCGGGGCCTGAAGAGGCTATGGCAGAACGGGGGAGGATGGACCACTTAGTAGTTATGAGTGAGGAGCCTCACATCCGACAGACTAGCTGCCGGTAAACTATCCCCCTGACGAAAGCCGGAGGCCGCAGCGAGAGCACGGCCAGCACGCAGATGCAAGGCGTGGGCCATGGACCGCTGGAGGGAGACGGACCAGCGCATACGATACACCTGAGCCCACGAGCCAGCGGCGTTGAAGTCAGCCGGCTCACCGCGCCTGCGGGACACAGCGCGCCAAAAGCCAGTGGGAGTTTAGGGCTAAACTATCAGGGAACTCTCAGTAACCTCTAGTCAGAAGATGCAAGTCTGAATAGCTAGCTAGCGGAAAGACGTCGCCCTGACGGAAGCCGGAGGCCGCCGCCAAAGCGCGGCCTGTGCGCAAGTGAACCGCGAAGGCAAGGGACCGCTGCAAAGAGCTGGCCAAGCAGAAGAAATTGCTCGCCCATAGAGAAGAGGGGCTGGCAAAGCCAGCCCAAAAAAGAGTGGACAATGTCCAAAGCCAAAGAAAGAGGAGCCGGGAAAAAGACTACGCTACAAAACACTGCAAAACACAGACGATGCAGAGGGAAACTCAGTACCCACGAGTGAGCAACATCAGGTCTGAGTAGCTCGCTGCCGGGAAAGAGGCCAAGCGCATCCGGAATACTTGCTTTTTTAGGCCCCTCCGTCATTTGGCCCCTTCGAACCGTTGTCAATTCTTTTCCGGCTGGCTTTTCACAGCCCTTGCCCCCATTGGGAGTGCCACTACTTTCCAAAGCCCTTGCCCCCATTGGGTGTGCCCCTTCTCTCTGAAGAAGACTTGAGCGAGGGACCCGGCGACATTGAAGCCAGGCTGCTCGCCCCCATTGGCTGATGTCTTGAGTCTTCTTTTGTGGGCTGGCTTTGCCAGCCCCTCTACTCTATGGGCGAGCACTTCCTTCCGCGCTCCGGCTCCTTCAGACCTTGTCCATTCCTTTTTCCCCTCCATCATTTGGCCCCCTTCGAACCCTCTGTCAATTCTTCTTCGGGCTGGCTTTTCACAGCAAGCCCGCCCTTGCCCCCTGTAGGAGTGCCACTTCTTCCTTATTCCTTCTGAGCTTCTTCCAGCCACCAGTCAATCTGGCCGCGCTTGCTTTCTGTTATCGAAAGAAGTGCGCGCCCATAGAGAAGAGGGGCTGGCAAAGCCAGCCCAAAAAGAATGGACAATGTCCAAAGCCCAAAGAAAGAAGAAGTGGCTCTCTCTATGGGGGCAAGGGCTGTGAGAAGCCAGCCCGAAAAGAATTGACAAGGTTCGAAAGGGCCAAAGAAAGAGGAGCCGGGAAAAGACCACACTACAAAACACTGCAGAACACAGACGATGCAGAGGGAAGCTCAGTACCCACGTATGAGCAACATCAGGTCTGAGTAGCTCGCTGCAGGGAAAGAGGCACTCCGCCAAGACCCAGAGGCGGCGGCGGCGGCAGCGGCGGTTGATCAGGAAGTGCGCGCCCATAGAGAAGAGGGGCTGGCAAAGCCAGCCTAAGAAAGAATGGACAGTGTCCAAAGCCAAAGAAAGAGGAGCCGGAAAAAGGACTACACTACAAAACACTGCAGAACACAGACGATGCAGAGGGAAGCTCAGTACCCACGAGTGAGCAACATCAGGTCTGAGTAGCTCGCTGCAGGGAAAAAGGCTCCGCCGAGACCCAGAGGCGGCGGCGGCGGCGGCGGTTGATCAGGAAGTGCGCGCCCAGAGAGAAGAGGGGCTGGCAAAGCCAGCCCAAAAAGGAATGGACAATGTCCAAAGCCAAAGAAAGAGGAGCCGGAAAAAGGACTACACTATAAAACACTGCAGAACACGTAGACGATGCACAGGGAAGCTCAGTACCCACGAGTGAGCAACATCAGGTCTGACTAGCTCGCCGCAGGGAAAGAGGCACTCCGCCGAGACCCAGAGGCGGCGGCCATAGCACGACCTGCTCGCGTGTGGGGTTAGGGTTTGCCGGGTTTGCCGCCAGGCAGCATCTCTCTGCCTGGGGGTACAGGCTGCCCGCGGCTCCGCGACACGTGGCGACCGAGGGAGGGGGGGCCTCCGCGGGACGCGGCGAAAATCGCGGCTGCACGTGTCGGCGCCGGCCCGCCTGCCGGGGGCCGGTGGGGGAGTTGACCGCCCCCCCCTCCTCCCGACCTCCCTCCCCCGGGCCACACGGTTCCGTGACCGCGCGCCTCGCCCAGATCCCCCCCTGCCCNGCACGCCCGGCCGGGCCAGCCCACCGAAGGTCCCCTTTCCAGTACGCCTCCACCTCCATGGCCCGCGGGCCACGCGACCACGCGCGCCGCCGCCGCCGCCGCCGCAGCGGCGCCGCCGCCTCGCCTCTCCCGCGCTCCTCCTCCTCCCGCCTCTCCTCCTGCTCTCCGGTGCGCCATCCCCTTATCCACGCCACGACGGATGCGTCATTAGTACAGCCTGCGACCGGGTTCGAAGCGGAGAACTCTCCGTTGCCTCGCCGCATCCTGGTGTTTGGCGTGGGGGTCTGTCGCGTCGAGCCCCAGCCGGCCGTGCTTGGCAGCCTCCGTGGGTGAGCCGAGACCGCGAGTCGCGGCTCGCCTCCTCCCCCTCCTCGGCCGTTCTGGCCCTCCATGGCTTACCACACACGCCGTCCTGCCTCCTCTCGAGCGCTGCGGCGCCCGTGCCGTGTCGCCGACGCGGGGATGAGCTGGTGTCCGCCGTCGCTTGAGGCGCCCGCTGAGGTGTCGCGCGAAAGCGCATCCATGGCGACCGCGTGCAGGCGTGGCTGCGGTCCCCTGCCCGGATGGCAGCCTACAGTGCGACGCCAATGCCGAGTGCACCTTCGCTGCCACTGGGGCGGTGATCTGCGCCTGCTTGCCGGGCTACACAGGCGACGGCCACACCTGCGCCCGTGAGCGAGACTGCCTCAAAACACTGCCCATAGCCTTCCTCACTCGTCCTCCCTCCTTGCACTCCTCTTGCAATGCCGTCGCTGGTTCTGCTGCTGGTGCTGACGCCAACCCCCCCGGCTACCTCTGCTCCGACTCCAGAAACAGTCGACTTCTGCGGGGCCCAGCCGCCGCCATGCTCGCCGCACGCCGCGTGCACGAACGTGGCAGGCGGGTACAACTGCACCTGTCTTCCAGGCTTCCAGGGCGACGGTATCACCTGCGCTGGTGGGCTGCCAGCCGCTGCTGCCCGTGATCGCTCCTACCTCCACTCCTGCTCCTACCTCCACTCTTAGCTGTCCTGCTGTCCATCCTTTGTGTCCAATGTGTGCTTCCTCCTCTCCTTGCCTTCCCCTGCTCCCGCTTCTGCTCTCGCTCCACTGCCAAAATCCAAAACCTTCGTCCTCTCCTCATTGGAGGTGAGCTTGTTGTCAGCTCATCCTCCGTACGCCCTTGGTACAGACGTCAACGAGTGCACGGCAGGCTTGAGCAACTGCTCGCCGCTCGCGACCTGCACGAACACCGTAGGCAGCTTCCTGTGCAAGTGCCGGCAGTACTACACCGGCGACGGCGTCACGTGCACCCGTGAGTGAGCATGCCATCAACTCTAGCAGTGTGCAGCCACTGTTGTTGTGGCCCAAGGGCTGAGCAGATGGTGACGGCCGCGGCAGAGGCGGACCTGTGTACCAGCAAGGGCATCGTGTGCCAGGAGCATGCGACGTGCGTCAACACGCTACCGGGGCAGTACCACTGCATCTGCGACGCGGACTACCACAGCAAGAACAGCTCTAGCTGCATCCGTGAGCAATGCACCCTCTCCATCCTACTTCCATCCCTCCTCCCTCATCCTCCGCCACTTCCTTTGGGCATGCTCACGCCGGCTGCCCGATTCTCGGCCACGCCTCCACTGCGCTGTTACCTGATTGCGGTCGTGGTGGGGTGGGCGTGCAGCCATTGATTACTGCACCAACCACACGGTCAACATCTGCTCGCGCTACGCCGCATGCACCAGCGTGCCCGGCGGCGTCAGCTGCGGGCCCTGTGCCGCCGGCTTTGCTGGCGACGGCATAACGTGCACTGGTAAGTGGCCCCGCTATCTATCTTCCTATCTCTTCCTGCCTCACCCCCTGTCACGCCAAACCTCTCTACCCCCCAGTCGCTGCCTTCCCCTCTCTTTTACTCACAGCGGTGTGCTCTGCTGCACTGTGGCGGCCACCACCGTTGCCTCCCACGCAGATGTGGACGAGTGTGCCGCCAGCCCAGCAGTGTGCTCACCGGACGCCGTGTGCACCAACACCGTCGGCAGCTACCGCTGCAAGTGCAATGTGGGCTTCACCGGCGACGGCGTCACGTGCACCCGTGAGGCAGCCCGCTCAACCCTGCCGTTATTTGAGTGAGTTCATGCGTGTGCTGCTTGCCTCCTGCCCTTCCGCAGCTATTGACTTGCCTGCCTGCGGAGGCGGTGCCGCAGGCGTGGATGTCTGTTCGACCTCGGCAAACAGGTGCTCGGTCAATGCAACGTGCGCCAACACAATGCCTGGCAAGTATGCGTGTGCCTGCAAGCCCGGCTTCACCGGAAACGGTTTCACGTGCAAAGGTGAGCAACGCCCATGGCAAGGCCTGCCCCCGTGTGCCCCCGAGATGCTATTGGGCATGCAATTATTGCTCACATCTCCTGCTCTTCTTCCCCCGCTCCCCTGCACACAGTGCTCGACTACTGCAAGTCGGCGAACAACTGCTCCCGCTACGCGTCGTGCACCGACACCGCAGATGGTACCGGCTTCATGTGCGGGCCTTGCATCCAAGGGTATGCCGGCGACGGCGTCACCTGCACCCGTAAGTGCCTCCACAGCTCACCACCTGCTTTTTCCTGTGCTCCCTCCTCCCTCCTTGTTCACTCCTTCCCCATGAAGCCATGAAGCCATGAAGCCAGTGTGCTGATGCCTGTGCTGCGCCACACACCCAGACGGACTGTGATCTGCAATGGCAAAACGTCCTGCAGCGATCAATGCGTGCGCCTCGGGGCCGTGCTTTGCCAATTCGGCCTGCGCCTCCACCGGACCAGGGACGTACAAGTGCACGTGCAATCCAGGTTACCAGAGTACTGCTGGTGGCACTGCCTGCACGCGTGAGCTCTGTCAACCCATCTCTCTTCCTCTCTCCCTCCTCCCTTTCTCCAGCGACATACTCTCTACTCCTCCCTCGAGCCACACAAAGCTTGCAATTTCTGTGGAGGTTCAACGAGCCTCTGACAAGTCCTGACACTCGCGCGGTGCAATGCAGCCATCAACTTCTGCACCGGGCCGACCAAGTGCTCCAAGAGTGCCGCCTGCACGCCGCTTGCCGGCGGCTACAGTTGCACATGCACCTCGGGCTATACGGGCAACGGCTTCACCTGCACCAGTACGCGCGGCTCACCCTCTCGGCTGGGCTGTGAGACTGTTTGCCCTGCATTCGAGCATGGCCGATGAGGTCGCCAGATCGCCCAGTTGCGCCCTTCACTCAAAGGGCCGCACTGTGCCGCGCAGATGTGGACGAGTGCGCGCTGGCGCTGGACAACTGCGACGGGAATGCGACGTGCACTGACAAGCCGGGCTCCTTCTCGTGTGCCTGCAAGCCCGGCTTCGCAGGCAATGGCCTCAAGTGCACCCGTGAGTGGCCTCCGCCGACGGTGCCGAGTTTGCCGCTGCTGGTTCAGCCCATTGGCACTGCCACCGCTGACGCTGTCGCCGCCTCGGTCGCAGTGACGAGCTCCTGCATGGCGGGACTGGACAACTGTGCGCCAGGCGCGACGTGTGCTGATACGCCTGGCAGCTTCACTTGCACGTGCCCGCCGGGTTACGACGGCGACGGCACAGCCTGTGTCGGTCAGCAACTCTTGTCCTCTCCACTGGGTGCACGTGACGCCTCTGGGTAACTTGCAGAAGAGTACTGCGCGCTCCGTGTCGGCAAGCCGCCACCCCTGCTGCTTCTCTCGAGAAGCTGCTGATTGTACTGTTACTCCATGCTCCTTGCAGACATCGATGAGTGCGCGCGCGACCTCGACAACTGCTCGATGAATGCGGCCTGCACCAATACAGTGGGGTCGTTCACGTGCAAATGCAACAAGGGGTATGCCGGCAATGGGCGCTTCTGTACTGGTGAGCCGCACTGCCACAGTTGCTGCCGCCGCCACCAGCGCTGCTGCCATATCAGCCAGCAGTACTCACGTCGCTGATGCTCTGCCATGCCCGGCGCCGCAGTACAGACATCAATGAGTGCGCGCTTACGTTGGACACATGCGACGGTAATGCGACGTGCAACAATACGGTGGGAAGCTACACATGTGCCTGCCTCCCGGGCTTCACCGGCGATGGCAGGACTTGCACGCGTGAGAGCCGGCAATCCTTGTAGAAGAGTCTGCCGGATAGCGCTAGTCGAGGCTGCCTACATGCTGGAAAGTCTTTGGAAGACCTTGCCGACTGCTGGAAGGCTTGGCGAAGCTTATTGCTCCAAGTGCCACTTGTTCCTTTAGTCGCAGCTTCATATCAGGCTTCTGGCTGCGTGCGCTTGCCTGCAGTGCTGGACCTCTGTGCGAACGGCCAGAATAATTGCTCCGCTGCGGCGATGTGCACGCCTGGTCCCGGCAACTTCACATGTGTGTGTAGTGATGGCTACTTTGGCAACGGCACCACGTGCACAGGTGAGGCGCCCTCTGTGAAGGCAGGCCACTGTTGACAATGTGCTATCCTGGGGTAGCGCTTTCCTTTTTGGGGTCTTCTCACCTTGAAGCTGAAAGCTAATCAGAATTGAAGCTTAACTTCTACCCCTTACTGCAGACTGCCGAGGCTGCGCTCGCTGACAGTAGAATCACTTCCCCCCTTGGTACTACTGTGACGGATGCTGGGCTGCAGAGCAGAATCAGTGCGGTGCCAGCAATGTGTGCGGGCCCAACGCCGCTTGCCGCATCGTCAATGGCGCCGCCAACTGCTCGTGCATTACCGGTTATGTGGGCACCGGCCAGATGTGCAGCCGTGAGCATCTTTCCTTATGTCCCCCCCTTCAAACACCGTCTTGGATTTCTTTCATCAAATGACGGAATTGAAATACAAGCACGTCTTGCCTGGCAGGTGGGAAGAAGGAGAGATGCCTTTCTTTCTATTGCATTGGTGCCATGCTGTTGCATGCTGCTTTGTGTTGCATGTTCATTGCAAACGTGGAAGCATTGCAAGGAAGCATTCAGCTGCTCACGACGTTGCAGGCTGCTGTTCCCCTTGCGTGCCTACAGCTATTCTGCCGTGCGAGCAGGGTTCAGCAAGTTGCCCAGGGAATTCGACATGCAATGACACCACACCTGGAAGCTACATCTGCATCTGCAACACGGGCTTTTCTAGTGACGGCAAGATCTGCACAAGTGCGTGCTCAAACAATGTCCATGTCCTGCACTAGCTGCGCCCTCCTCCTCAAGAATGCATGTTGTCTACATACGGTTCATGGTTCTCATTGTCCTCAGACAAGACGTCAATTCCTTGTGGAGGTGGTGATTGACCACCATAAGGAAGCCTTTCTGGTGCAGAGTCGCACGTTGCTACAGCCTTGAAGGATCACTAATGATTTTCATGTCCTTGAGAGTCTGCAGCGGAGCGTCTGGGTTTGCGGCTCATTAGTCTGTCATTGCGGCTATAATTTAGGTAGTCTATGGATGAAGCTGATAAGGGCAGTGGGCAAGAGGCGCAGGTGTAGTCATTGTTTTGCCGGCGAGTTTTCTATGTAATAAAAGGCTGATGGGAATATTTACCGGGTGCAGTGATCGACGTGTGCGCAAGTGGTCAAGCCACGTGCGACCCCAATGCAGTGTGCATCAACTCTGTGATTCCTGGCCAGTACAGCTGCTCATGCAAGGCAGGTTACACGGGCAATGGCTCCACATGCACACGTAAGGCGCTAAGTTGCTGATGATGCCAGCTTGGAATCCAACGGCACCACTCGATGGATGCAGTTTATGTCATCTATTCATCTCTGACTCCGTGCCATGCTTGTCTGTCCTGCTCCTCATGAGCCCTTTCAAGTTGTGCTCCAAGCGCTCCAAAAGCGAGTGACTGCACTTTTGTAGGGAAAGGCAGCTGAACTCTCCGCTTATCAGCTGACTGTGGTCCTCCTGTGCACCCAGAAACTAGCACAGCCTGCTCGCCGCCCTGCAGTCAGAATGCGACCTGCTCGCCTGATGACAGCGGCAACAACGTCTGCACGTGCAAGCAGGGGTTTACTGGCAACGGAATTTTCTGCCGCGGTCAGTGGTTCTCCAGGGAGGAGGGCATGCAACTTATTCATGGTCAAGGAAGACAGAGCTTAGTAGACGTTGACAGAGACTTTGCAGGAGAAATGCATGCTGCATTCTGTTGCAGCTGCCGTGGGGCTGAGGAGATGCTCTGTAATCTGCAGCTGGTGGCGGACCTTGTGGTGGCCCTTGCGGAGGTAACGCCACGTGCGAGATGGACAATTCCACGGGCCAGTCGCAGTGCACGTGCAACCAGAACTTCACTGGCGATGGCTTCACCTGTGCCCGTGAGTGGACGAGTCCACCTGATTCGAGCATCGTCTCCGTTTGCAAAACGAAACTCCGCTACTCCACTTGCCTGTGATGGACCAAGTTCTATGATCACAGAGGCCCCATGGCTCTTGACTTGGGCAATCTAGGCATGACTTTGAAGATATTATTAGCAACCCCTAGCATTGTGACCAGGGCACCATGGGTCGCAGGTGCCTATCAAGCATTGTCCAGCCACGGATTCGCGCACAGCTCACAGAGCTCTTCTTGATTGCAATGTTGACAGAGCTGGACATCTGCACGTATGCGCTTTCCACTTTCAAACCTATTTGCTCGCCATTCGCAAACTGTACAAATCTCGGCCCTGGAGATGTCAATTGCACCTGCAATCCACCATACGTGGGCAGCGGATATGCTTGCAGTAAGATTATTTTCTCATTTCACCACTTCACACTGCCACGTGCTCTTGACTCACATCACTATGCTCACCAGATGCCTGACAGCTTCATTTGCTTGCACAGAGCTCCAAGGTCATACTTTCTTGAGGTGTCTTGCCATTCTTCATCGGAGTGAAACTGCTAGGTCTAGCTGCAGGCAATTGGGTGCCCTATTGCATTAATAGGAGCCGTGACTTGGTCTTGACGAGGGTGTAGCTTAGACACTTCAAAGATCATTGAATATCCCGCTTAAAGCTTGACTACCGCGGATATTTCGAAGGCAGCAGGGACCTTTCATCACCTCTCACCCATCACTGTGGGATGCAGCTCTGCCGGGCCCTCCTGGCAAGGTGATGAAGCATCCGTGCACCAAAGGCAGGCGCTGCAAGCCGCCGCCGCCCCTAGCGGGAAGACCGCCGCCGCCGCCGCGCAAGAAAGGCCATCACCTCAGGTACCCGCCGCCACCCAGTAAGCTCGCGACGCCACCCAGTAAAGGTGGCCACCACTCAGCTGGCCATGGCCACCATGTTAAGGTTCCTCCGCCACCAGGGGGCCCCAGGACTCCTGCCGCCCCTCCGAAAGGCGGCCACCACAAGGGGGGGGTCGGCATGCACTCCCGCCCCACCGCTTTCCGTCCACCGCCACCTCCTGCGCCAGTCTCCAAGGTTCCGTCTCCCTCCTCCATGAGAAGGAGATGATTAGCTCGGCTGTGTGCTCAACTACTTTTTGTTAAGACCATTTCCAGCACAATTGTTGGACAACCCCACGACACCGGATTGTTGTGACATTCTGCTTTCTTGATCACCCATGTTTGTGTCTGGACCAACTTTGTCCTTGGCACACAAGAGGTCATATAAACACCCCCTCCTGTAGCTTTGGGCTGGCCTTTGGGCTGGCCTCTCCCAGCCACCTGTTAATCTGGCCGCGCTTGCTTCTCCTGTAGCGTTGAGGAGCTTCGGTAAGGAGCCACTTGGAAATAGCAGGTTTGGCAGAGATGTAAGAGGCAGGGTCTAGCTTCTTATATTACCTCTTGCCATTCGTGAACACTGCATGAATTCTGTATAGAGGCTCTCCTCCTTTTGCAGCCTTGCTACCACAGAAGACATCGATTAAACCCTAGGCAAGTTGCCTCGCCTTCAGAGTGAGACATTTAATACCATTGTCTTTCCAATCTCTTCCACTGGCAAAATGAGCGCCATTTCAACTTTTGGCACCTTCCAAAAGCATGCAAACATGGACGGCCCAAAACTGCTTATGCTCGCATTCAGATTTTAAGACCCGTGTGCCATTGCTTATGACCACAGAACTGAGTTGCCAGCAAGGCTGCTAGCAAATTACAAAGATGACATGCAGACTCGTTCTCTCCTTCATTAGCAGCTTGACCATGTGCTCTTTGATATAGAATTCCACAAATGTCCCATATTTCTCTCTGACAAAGAACTTTGCTCAATCTTGTGCACATGGTCAAGCTGCTAATGAAGGAGAGAACGAGTCTGCATGTCATCTTTGTAATTTGCTAGCAGCCTCGCTGGCAACTCAGTTCTGTGGTCATAAGCAATGGCACACGGGTCTTAAAATCTAAATGCGAGCATAAGCAGTTTTGGGCCGTCCATGTTTGCATGCTTTTGGAACCCTGCAGTGACAATGCGCCAGACGACTGATGCATCCTCGACTGATAGAAGAGTGGCTACAGCCGGCTTCTTCCACGCGGACGTGATAAACAGAAAACGGGGCACACTAAAAGCTGGACGTATCTATATCGTTTAAGTACAAACGAGTTGTGTGCGGCTCAGGTGCCCAAGATTGTGCGTAAGTGCGAAAATTGGATGACTGCAGAAGTGACGTTAGATTTCCTCTGCATGATAAAGTCATGATGGCCGCATTTGGAATGGAGCTAATATTGTGCACTCAACACGACATGAGTAATTGCGTAAGTGTAGAGTTTCCGCACAATCAAGTCATGATGGCCACATTGCGTGTTGCAGCACTTCCTTAAAGAGACATGAACTTAATTGAAAGAGAAGAGGTACGTATGGATCCTTGGACCCCACTATCTACAACAAAAGAGTCCTTGAGTTTCATGTAGTTGTAGCATGTAAACTTAGGGCTCTAATGAATTAGCTTGTGATAAGGCCACAACTTATGCCTCTTATAAGTGAAGAGGCTGGGGCTGAAACAGCCCAGAAAAAGCCATATGTTTCCAAGGACAAGCATAGCTAGCAAGTAGGTGTGACCTGCCACTGCCTGCAACAAGTGGCCGCTGCATCTATGCTTAAGCTTCAATTAGCCTCACGATAGTTCTATCACTGGCCTCCATGTGTCTCATTCTTCCTGTCAAGAATATGGGAGGCATGTGTATTGCCCTCAGGATAGACACAAGCCTTCAGGCAGATACCCTTGCTTGTGTTCTTGGCTCTAAGAGCAATCACCACTTGCTCTCCTTGGATGTACAGTGGAGTGTCTCAGCTCAAGGCAAATCTTGCCCATGAGTCAAACCACGGCCTACATGTACTTTTGCCTAGGCTTTGCCTAGACGTTTGAAAATGGAGACAGCTGCACTATCTGCTGTACCCGTTTGTCAGAAGATGTGTTGGATGGTACATACAGTACACTCGGCACAGAAGTTGAGTACCAGCACTATACGAAGAGAACCATGTGCAGGGAGCCAGGGTGTGAAGTACATTGGCAAATCTCCACATATCGAAATGATTCTCCCTCTCTCATGCGTGCCCATGCTG
The DNA here is from genome assembly GCA_009602725.1 of Spirogloea muscicola. Classification (NCBI taxonomy): domain Eukaryota; kingdom Viridiplantae; phylum Streptophyta; class Zygnematophyceae; order Spirogloeales; family Spirogloeaceae; genus Spirogloea; species Spirogloea muscicola. The sequence goes on along the minus strand of WELB01000069.1, from coordinate 161,788 downwards.
CTCAAAGGCTGATTAGAGCTCGCTGAGCAACGTGGTAGGCTTGTTCCCATAGCTTTGCAATTGCACTCAGGGGTGGTGCACTAGCCACTGCTCACACATGTCCCACACAGCCAGGGCCCCCGACTCCTTCGCCTGTGCAAGTAAGCATCAGTACTAGACCACAATGGGTGTCGATAAACAAAGAGTCAGGGACCAGAAAATATTGCTTCATTGAATTCATTTACATGGTCAATGAAGCAAGAGGATTAGATTGTTAATCAGCAGCAAGAAGTCCGTGCAGCAGCAGAGAGAAGCACTGACCTGACGAGACACATACTCCACATCTGCTGTGGAATTTGCACGTGCCGCGAACTGGAAGGCACTTTTCAGCCGCCCGACCATGACATAAGCAAGCACCCTCCTGGACCAACACGATGACAAGTCACAGCAGCACGAGCATCGCTCTTGAGCAGGAACAGGAAGGCCAACCAACTTCCCATAAACGTGTGAGAGTTTGATGAGACCAGACTAGGAGTGAGTACTGGCTCAAGTCTACCGAATTGTGATGCAAGTTCCGTGCTGTGGTGACGCAGAAATCCACCTGTGGTCAGAGGAAAGCTGGTCGATGAGCTTGTCCGGCTGTTCCCTATGCGTCCGAGCATAGACAGCAATGGCAGCACCTAGGACAGAGTCCCAGTCGGCCTCGTCTAGCGTGCCGCGGATGCCTGCCAGGAGCTCCGCAAGCTGACGTGACAGCTGGCGGCCAGCCAAGTTGGCTGCAGCAGCAGCCCAGACATGCGCTGCCGGTAACGCCAGTTCGTAGACGACCCGGAAGGCCAGGGGGAATGCCCGCTCCGCTAATGCCTCAGCCACCTCGCACTTTCTCCTGTGATGGTAACAGGATGAGCTTCTCATTCAGCAAATGAGCGTCTCACAGCCTGCACAACTACTTACTTATTTACAGAAGCTGATGCAACGAAGCACCCCGACTCCTGAAGCCACACTCTTAGCAAGTCAACGGGGGAAGCATCACTATTTGCATGTTCTTATAAAGGATACTGGTAGCACACTACACGGAGCAAGCAAACACTGAGAAGCCATCCGGCTGGCGAAGGTGGGTGGGAAGGGTTCAGACACGAGTGCTCACTTTGTCGAGTCACTGTCGTTTGCATTACCAAAGATGGAATGCATCCATGGAGGACCTTCTGCATCTGTGAAAGCTTTCAGCACCTCCACCTGTTGCCAAGCTTCGAGAATTACAGAGCAGCCTGTAGCCTTATCTCGCTTCACCCAAGACATACATGATTTCTCCAGCAGTGATGAACCGTCAACAATTGAGGCAGTACTGATGGTGCTTACTCAAGATATCTCATAGGCACTTGCCTGTAGAGATGTGCGAGTGCTCAGGCGGATGAGGTCTTCATCTGTCAGCTTGGCTGATGCCGTTTTACTTCGGGCCCCGCGAAGGCCAGCACCCGTACCCGGAAGCCCTGCTTGTTGCTGCCGTAAGCTGAGACCCTCCTCAATGTGCACCTATTAAGAAGATGTGATGGATGAGTGACACTGTCTTGATATATTATCATAACAGTGTCTTCATAAAATGTCACGGATTGAAGACACAAGACCATGCCAGGTTCAGCAAGCGCTACAAATGTATGCAAGAGCCCACAAGAAAGACTCTGGCATGGAACTTAGCTTTACATCTGACCTCGAAAATGATCATACAATGTACTGACTCCATGTGATGGCTGACCTTTGCCTGCTCCAAAAAGCGAACTGCGTGGTCCGTTGTTGCCATACCATGGAATAGCTGGATGGAGGTCAAGCCTGCAGCTATGACATCCTTCTGCAGGATCTGCAGAGATTGTCACGCAACAGGACCATGTCGGTGAGGAATGAGCAGGTTTCACTTACCAGGCATTTTGCAGCAGATAAAGGAAGTGCAATTATAGACCACTCCTTAATGCTTATGCAGTTTTCCTCCAGAACCTCATTTGGACGCTAAGCAGCTGCCCCTTGCATGTTATGCATCAGCGCCGTGCCCGACATTGCCCGAAAAAGTACTCATGTTTGCTCCTCGAAGCAATGGAAATGGCACATATGCAGGGCTCCTGAGCAGGTTGCTGCACCTGAAGGCGGTAGAGGTGACTGAAGTGGCGGTGAGCCTCGCAGTACGCAGCCAGCCTTGTCAGTGCCAGGGCGGTGGCTCCGCTGTCTGCTGCAGACCCGTCTTCGCCACTGCTCTCCCAGGTGCTGACGACGTCTTCCAGCTTGTCCATGGCACCGAAAGCGACACACAGCTCGCACAAATCCTCGAGGGTGCCAAACTGCGTGCCAAATGGGTCTAGCTTCTGCTGACTCGAAGCTGGCCCTGTGACAGCGGGAGCTGAGGTCTGGAGGGAGGTCAGTGAGTTGGTGGAGGACGAGAGCGAGGGCGGGAGGAGAGACGCGAGCGACGGCGGAAGGCCCCCCACTGGGAAGAAGAGCCGGCAGGCCTCCACGACCCTGCCGTGCCGGAACTGGAAAGCTGGGAGCTCTCGCTTGGCACACTGGCAAAACCCGCAAAAAACGTGCAGCTTTTAGACGTTGCCTTCGCCTGGTCTGCATTGATTTTCATAACCTGCTCTTGACCCTCTCCTAATATAAGTCGCTATTCAGGATCAATTACACCACTCGATTACACACGTGACCATTCTTCCAGGCGTTGTTGCAGTGAAGCGTTGTTAAGCAGGTAAAGCTCAGCTCAATGTCAATGATCAGGCACCCCACGTCCATACCTCACGAAGATAGCGCTCGCACTCTTTGTACCGTTGGTCATCCAGGTGACTGGCGGGTAGCTCGGCCCCTGTCACAAGAGGCGTGCGATAGGAGCCTTCTGGCCACTCTCCCGACACGCGGCGGGGCTGCAGGGACGATGACATCGGCGGCGGTATGTGGAGCACATCCAGGTAGGAGTCGGCTGAGAGAGCATCTTCTGAGGCAGAGTTCACACTGCGCTCCATGTGCACATACCTGGCAAATGCAAGCATGTCATGCATTTTATCCATTAGTAACTACTGGGTTCCAGCAGTCCTAGCAGTCCTGGCAGTCCTAGCAGTCCTAGCAGTCACGCTATTAGTGGTAGGCGCCGAGCAGAGTGACGTGCACTTAGTGGTCTGGCATCCCATGTGAACATGGACAATCGTCCACATGGTGCACTTGGCAGTGCACTTACAGTTGGCGCGTCCCCTGCACGTCAGTGGGTGGGCTGGACACTATACAGTGGACCATTGTGAGGGCCACCTCGGCAGCTCGAGAGACTTCGCCTCCCCTGAGGACGTGCCTGCACACACTTGACATCGCCTAAAGTCATAAAGCAGGGCTGACGACGCAGCCTCCAGCTGCATGTTGCTGGCGGGACTTGCAATGTCAAGCTGGAGCAGAGGACCCAATGAAGTTGCAGCTGCAGACTATCATGATTGAAGGTTCTATTCTAGTCAAACTGAAAGAGCAATTGAACAGCAGTGTCTATGGGATTGTGGTGTGTAACCCGAGTTTGATCCAGGCCTCATCATAACGACCGATGAGTAGCAGAGACTGGCCCCACGCAATCCACACCGGAGCCTCGTCCAGCTGCTAGGACAAGGCATGACCCCACACATTAAGCACCAAAGGCAGCCATAAGCGGTGATAAGTTGCTGCTTAACTGAGACATGGAAAGCTTGTCTGATCCAGATGAATCCACAAGTGGCCAACTAACACTTCCAAGCTGTCCCGGTCAATCACCTGGCACTTAACACATGTCTGCAAAGCCAACTCAAAGCGTTCCTCTTGCAGGAGCTGATCCCTCAGCGCCAGGGCCCTGGCATCCGAGCTCAGGTCGTCTGCCGATGCCGTGTATCCCGCCTTGAGCAACTCGCACAGGAGCTCCATGTGCGATCGCCATTGGTCAGCTAGCCGCAACACCTCACCAAGAGGTGCCTCCTTGCTCGCGATGGTATTACGTGATGGCCCAGAAGCCTTGATGCCAGAGCCTTGCCTGGCTGGAAGCTGACCATCGATTACGTTCTCGTCACCATTCGCCACTGAGTCGTCTGCATAGTCGGCTTCACTGGCCTTGCTGCTCCCTTCTGAGTCCTCCTTTGTCTTAATTGACGAAGGACGTAGCCCTTGTAGTAGCCTCTGCGCAAAGGATAGGACCTGTAGCAACAGCAGAAAACGCAACATCATTAGTGAACCAACCAATAAGTTTGACCATTACGAAGTGGCATTATGCAATGGGCATGGGGCCCCAACCTCGGCAAAAGTCAGAGCGGCATGGTAGGCCTTCTCCAAGTTGATTGAGGCAACCCCGTCCTTGCCCGATAGCTGGCGAGCGATCTCCGCTTCGGACAGCGTCACGGCCAGCCTGGCCGCGACCTCCTTGGACGAGCATAGTGCCAAGATGGCCTGACAAGGGCAATGCTGGTGTCACTTCTGGCGGAAGCCCAGGTAGATGTCCTATTAGGACACGTCTTAGCATTTATAAGATCACGTTATGCATCCTTGTGTCAAGTCCAAAACCCCAAATCCTGTCACCTTGCAGTGCACAAGAATCAGCTTGCCTGACAATCAGCCCCACGCTTGACTAAGATCTGTAGAAGCTTGCTAAGATACAGATTCCATATACTTTGGGGATGAGTAGAGTACCTCGCAAAGAGCAGCGCTAGGAGCATTCTCATATGTGTGAGCCAGTCGCTTCGCAGCGTCCCTCTCCACATTCCCTGTCAGCACGCTCTCCTGCCCTTGCAGCCCGACATCAGCGACCTGCCGCCCAGGCCCGGCAGTGCTGACGGGGTTCCCAGTCATGGCTTCCCAGGCCGCCTTCTGAGAGGGAGGAAGCCCTTGCGAGACGGAAGGCAGGCTCCGCCTCGGCTTCGCAGAAGGCGAGAACGGGGATCGTCGTGCCTCGCGCGGAGAGGACGCCAACGACCATGCGAAAGTGCGGCGCATTACGCCGACCCCCCTGCCTGGAGGCGCAGGAGTCGGAGGCGGTGAAGGGGCTGCTGGCCGCGCACTGAGTTGTGCCACAAAGGTCCTCTCCCCACTGCCCTCGGACGCGATCGCTTTGGCCGCGTATACTGCCAGCAGGTCGTCGTCCTTCAGCTCGGGGAAGCTTTGAAGGAGCTGCAGACGACATAGCATTGCATTCACATGGAGCTGCTGCACAGTACAGAGAGACGACACCCAAAGCGAAAGACAGTCTGAGGACATTGCTATTTGAGGACGCTGCCAAGGGGCTGAGACGCACTTGTGCCACATGGGCAGTCTGCTTCCACATGAGGAGGCTCTCCAGTATCAGATGTGGGTGCTCGTGCAGCCGCGCACACCGGAGCTGCCACGGCGGTGGGAGCTTCGCCAGCATGCCCAGCACCAGTGCAAGCCTCTGCAGCCTCTGCCGCTCGTGCACAGCCAGGCGCTCACCTTGTCTCTTGAGGAGGAACTTCACCTGAATTTGCACCAGAACATCTATGAATGTCAGTCAGGGCACTCAATCAAGTTGGTCTCCAGATCGTACGCTCAGCATTCAAGTTGAAGACAGCCCAGCTCATATCCGCACACTTGCAATATCAGGATGAGGATTGAAAAAGGCCAGGACTGGACTGCACACTTCGAGCTCAGAGCCGTAGTTGGCTTGCATTAGTGCGAGATTATTATCGTGACACAAGAGAGACCAACAAGGAGTTGCTTGGTGTGGATGCTGGTGAGCTGCTCCAGAGCAACCAGAAGAATGGCCAGCACATCCTCTGGCTCTTGAATCCTTCCCAGGTACTGCAGGGCGGCAGCGCTGCCCTTGCTGTCCAGCGGGCTGCCCTTAACTATGTCCACCAGATGGCGGCCCTGCAGCTCACACCGAAGTTCCTTGGGCAGCTGGCACAAGTTGCCGACCTCAATGGCTGCATCAACTTTGCCGCGCTCTGCCAGCCGCAGCGCCAGGCCTTCTGGGTCGGTGTTGCACTGCAGCTCAACCTGCTCCAGTACATCTCACAGTGAGCACAAAATCAAGACAACCTCTGGCTAATCAGCGGTTCCAACATGGAGGCAGGACTGTGCAATCCATATAAACTACAGATCTTCGGCACAGATTCCCCTGGCTGCTGCTGCTTATATTGGGCGTGCCCGTGTAGGTGATGATAGAGCAAGTCCTGCAGGAAAAGAGAGGAATTACCTCCTGCCACGTACTCGATTGGTCATCCACTTGCAGAATCATTTTGAAGCGCTGCAGCTTCTGCTTAGCCTCCTTCACCTGGCCATCAACTCAAGAAATGCCAAGGCTCAGGCTAGAGAGTAGGGTCAAGGTACTTGCAGAAACATGTGAAGGTTTAGATGGTGAAGGACCTGCGGCAATGACCACTTTTTCAGATTATGTGAAAGACACGAGCTTGCTTCTTGCATGTAGAAATACACTGACCAATATTGAGACAGAGGTGCGCACTGAACAAGTATTGCAACAACACCAGCTCAAGGACAGCCCACCTCACTCCACAGGGAACTGCCAAGCTGAAGGTAGTGAGTGCACATGGTCAGGACTTCCAGCGCTGGAAGCAAATCCCATTGAGCTAAACTCCTGCGCAGAACAAGTGATTACACGCTGTTGTGCTATGTTGACACATGAACCACCAAACTCGAAACCGAGACAACAGAGCTCCAAGCTCAATAGCCACGAAACAGTTGTTAGAGGATTACTTGAGTGCTAGCTCCGCGGCGAGCTTCCGATCGTGCAGCCTCATGCAGTACTTCCAGGTGTCAGGACCCGGCTGGGACGCAAGTGCCTTCAGCATGCTGTCTGGGGCCCCTTGCAGGTCGAACTTGTCCGCCAAGGCCACTGCTTCTCGGAGCTTGCCTTCAGCCGTCAGCCTGCAGCAAGGGCTGAATTTTATGTCAGGGAATACGTATATGTTACTCATGCGGTAAGGCTAGTCTGCTCTTGAGCTTATTCTTTCAAATTTTGCTGTGGAGTGTGGTAGCAGCTGTGAACAACCATACGTGGTGAACGAGGGGTTATGCAAGGGGCACCTCATAACCACAGCGGAGTCAGCTCGTAGAATGCTTTCTCTAGGAGCTGACTTGACGGCCTCAGCTCGACCTGTCAAGGTTGTCCCTGTCGGCACCTGCTCAGCTGCACAGACAAATTTGTGCTCTTTAATTCCACATGTCACCAAAAGCTATGCTGGCCATTAGCAATCTGAGCAAGACTTGAGAGCAGTAGGACGGATGATGGTCAGGGTCTGGGAAGCGGACCATTGCTGCTGTCGATGCCCGACTGTCTGGCCCTCTTCATCGACCGTGACTTGGAGCTCAGCCCAGGCTGGACGTCCAGCAGTGCAGCTTGAGGTCCAGACACAAGGGCCTCAAGCCTTCGCTGCTCGAGCTGAACCCCAATCCACCTTCTCAAGGCTGGGTACCTTTCACAGGGCAACTTGTGCGTACATGAGGCGCTAGCTCCATATGCAAAGCGTGCTGATGCCTACGGTGAGCTGTGAGCAGTTCATCAACAAAGAAGTCCTGGCTCACTCTGTAGACTGCTCGATTGCAAAATCCTCCAGTTGCTTGGCCTCATGAGTGTTGATGGCCTCGCCGAAGACGCAGGCCAAGACGGCCCTGATGGGGTTGAGGTCCGCAAGGTGGCGCACAACCTCAAGCTGCAGCTGGTACAGCTGCCGGTCTGGCAATGCCACGCTGGCCCAGCGTGGCGTCTGGTCAGAAGCAGGAGGAGGGAGGACGGGCGGTACGCATGCCGAGACCACCTGCTGCACCAGGTCCTGGCCCATGATCGCCGCAACTTTGCTGGCGGCGCGAGCATTGCCCCGCTCGAAAACCAAACGCGTGAGGAGCTGCATGTACCAATGAGAGCAGGACGTATACTTAGCCAGTGGACTATAGCTGCTGGTCTTCTTCTGCCTCTCCTGCTTCAAAATTTCAAATCTATCGGAACTCCACTTCTTAAGTAGCCTTTTATAGTCATCTTTAAGGTATTAGAGATACTGAAGTCAATCAAGCCCGTAGACCTACATCGCTGGGCCGTTCGTAGAGCAACGAGAAGTAGTCAAACGTGTGCGTCGGATCCACATCGTCCACGATGTCGCCGATGGTGGCCACGTGATGTATGAAGGCCGCAAGATAGCTGCTGGAGTCCTCGAGCCGCACGGAGTCATCGCGGCCAAGAGTAGGCAGGCGGAGAGTCGCCGGCAGCTTCTCCTCCAGCGGACGGGCCAGCGAGAGGATGGATGCCAGATCCTCAGGCTTGCTGGGCGGCAGCATGGCGTCTTCGATGGCCGGGGGCGACCTGGGCGTGTCCGAGCCACTGGTTCTCAACGCCGGCACCAACTCGTGCCTGACAGCTGCGGCGTGCCCCAAGAGCCGCCCTTCCTTGGCGCTCGAGAGCGTCCTCGGCGTCGGCAGGCCCTCGCTGTCGTCTGAGAGGGCCTTGACCAGGTTATTGAGCTCCCCTGAAACGACAAAGTCAGTGGTGAGCAGCCGCTTTGGAGGACACGTCAGGACTGCCTGCAGCTACTACTGCTTTCTATGCTGTCGGAAACAGAGTACGCTCTCTGCTCTCACTGCTCTCATTTGCCCTCACTAGCATCAAGCTGAGCAACTTAGCTATGACAACTTAGCTACACGCACTCCTGAAAGAACACATGTGATACTTGCTCCCAGTGCCCATCTATCTCAGACGGGCAAATACTTCATAAGCTCAATTGTGGCAGGGCTTATTGGGAAGCCGGTACCGCTGAGGAACTGGCGTTTGCCCTGGTGGGCAGCCTCGACCAGCTTCATGAGGGAGTTGAGCGCCCGCTGGCCCGGCACCTTGCGCTCCACTCCACCCCAAGCGGGTGCTGCCAGCTGGCGCTGGAGTGGCTGAGTGCGGTCCTGCAAGCCGCAAAGGCCGCTCTTAGTGGAGGCAGGTCGGGTGCTGTGCTGCTCTTAAGGACCTCTGACATTCTGGCTCTTTCTCAAGCCTCAGGGTCCAGGATGAAGTCCTCGGTGGATGGAATCCTCAGTGCCTTCCATCTCCGGGCAACGTATCAAGGTTCAAATTGTTCGCAGATTTGCAAGAGTGATCATCAGGCAGGCACGCAGATCGCGCAGGTCGCCTTCATGCAGACTGGGTACCTCTTCTTGCATCTCCTGCAGGTGTGCTAGCATCTGGGAGGCGAAGCCGACGATGCTGGGGTCATCCTTTCCTGCAGCTGCTTGTTCTCTGCACAATGGCAGCAATTCCTTCGCCTGCAGAGGGCAGCAAGATTTGAGTTGCCTTGAGTCTGAGTGCTTTGGAACCACAAGCCCAGTACCACTATCAACTATCCATGTATCGAGAGCTCTTAGTTGAGACGTCCTCAAGCTCCTCATAGTTGCCGTAAATGGAGATGGCATGAGATGAGCTTCTGCTGAGATTGTTAAGCTCACCTTGTCAAGGAGGTGGAAGACCATGTCAGGCGACCTCGCCGAGGTTGTTGCAACATCAAGGCACAGCATCACCTGCACTTGAATGAAGTGCAGATGAGGTGATGGGGCTCTCGCAAGGATGGAAAAGTTGAGACAAACACTGCAGTGGTACAAGTGCAATCCCTTTGGAGGCTTGCCAAGCATTGTACTAGCAACTGCATTTGTTTGACTGTGCAATCAGCCGACTTACGCTGGCGAGCGGGGATAGCTCAGCATGAAGGGCCGCGAAGTTAAGAGCCTCAACGGTCAAGCTGCCCTCTGCCATGCGTGAGATTGCTCCTTCCACCTGCAAGGAGTCATATTGCTGCAAGTGATGAGATAGCGCCAGTGCCAGCAGGTCAGTCATAGCGTGATGAAAGATGGAGCTTGACACTGCAGTACAGCATAGGACACTCTTGAGCTTACTTCTAAGATTCTCAGTACCCACTGCAGAACAGTCAGAGTGTAATCCAACAGGCCATTGCCCCTAAGACTTTCTGCACGACCATTGAAACACCAGAGCGCTCATTCTCGAGTGGACGCTTGAAGACTATAAATGCATCAGAGGAGGCCCTCACGAAGCAATGCACTGTCCAGCAGAGGTAAAGGCAGGTGCTTGTGTGGGGAGCAGCAGGGCCAGGAGCGTCCGACCGAGGCTCGGGCCATGGCCCTGTCCACCCACTCGGCAAGCTGCAGCAGCGCCGCCTCCTCAGGCGGCAGATCAAATCGCTGCAGCGCCTCCTCGCCCAGCGCAAATTCCGCACGCTGCACACACCTGGAGCAAGTTGAACAGCTACTGTCAACAGGAGGAGGACACAATGTCAAATTTTTCAGTCAGCCAAGGACTCAGGCCCAGCGCTTGGGCTTCATGGCTTTGCCAAGGTCTTACTACGTGTCAGCCATGAATTTATAAGGGTTCAGGGTTTGTTCAATAGTGGCACACATGTTCAGGAGAGTGGAAGGTGCCGCACGGAGCACAGCCAGCATCTCGTGCCCTTGCCAGACTCGCTGTGGGGCCGGCGCCATTCGGCGCAGGACTGCCAAGCGCCACTGCCAGTCGTCCAGCAGCGCCCGTAGTCGGCACGCACGCTCCCCCCAGATGGTCTTGGCAACGTCTACAAGAGCAGAGGTGGTAAGCGCAGCAGATGGCAAAGGGGCACCAGTAGCCTGCTGCAGCACTGCCAACTCCTCGGCCTCGGATGGCATGTGCTCCTGCAACTTGCTGAGCAAGGCTGACATGCAGGCGAGTGGAGGATGGCTGCCGCCCTGCTCAAGGGGCACGAGCTGGCCTCCATTACCCCCTGCACCAGTCGCAGGGGCGACATTCCTGGAGTCCATGTGGAGGACGTTGATGATGATATCAATGAGCCACAGCTGGACAATGCACCGCAAGATCCCCGGACTTCAGTGCTGCTGAACACCAGACGACTGTCAATGCTGGCAGCAGCATTCACCTAAGTGCAATATGTAGTCTCTTATGTTACAACCTGCAAACCCACAACTACCTATCTACGCATATATGGAAGACTGCTGGCAGCAGTAGCAATACCCGGCGGGGCTGGCTTGCGATGGCGCCCAGGTGATAGTCCAGGCCACCGAGGAGGTTATCTGGGTCGGCGACTACGACCTCAGACTCCATGGCCTGCACGATACACAGGGCCTCCTGCAGCCCGTAGCTCATGTGCAGCAGCTCTGCGTCGTGCTTCCTGACAAGGCAATGCAGCCACTGCCAATTGAGCAGATTGGCCCCAAGAGCTGACTGCACATCTGCATCGACTTGGACACATCACGCATGTAGGCTAATGACCTAGTCGCATAGTCCATCTCGAGATCATCGACATGGGAATACAGGAGGGCCTCGCACCGGCACGCTGCATCGTCTGGCCCGCCGTTCAGCGGCTGTCGTTCCACGAGCTCGAGCGTATGTTGGGGTGGGAGCTCAGGGACAATGTCCGCCAGCACCTGGCGACGGGGCCGCTAGGCTGGTGAGGCGACCAAACACATCCCTCTGTGCATAATAATGGCTGCTGCCGACGAGGATGTGTAAGACCAACCCTGATGGGGGAGTGCGTCGCCAGGCGTTCGATGACCAAGTTGGCAACAAAGTTGCCATGCCCAGCCATTGCGCCGCCACCAGCATCGCCACCGCCGGCACTGCTGCCAGCGCTGCTTCCGCTCGAGCCCTCCTTGGCGCGCCGCACTACGGTGGCAAACATCAGCCGGTACTGCAGCTGGTTGCAAAGCAGGTCCAGGCAGGACGGCTGCACAAGCCACCAAAGGCACAAGCACCATTGAGTCCACACATTGAGGTGTATAATCATCTTCTGTCGATTATGGTCAGAATTTACTTGATAAGTAACATAGAATGAATATATATGTATTTCATGACCATATGGCCAAGATCAATCAAGATCAATCAGATCAGCTATCAACATATGACTTGTCATTTGCAAGCGGCGCAATACCAGGGCTTGCCTCTGTATGAGGGCCACTGGCGTTGTCAACAAGTGCTGCGGCCTTGTCGTTGACCCACAGTTGCTGCACAACGGCTTCACGGGTGGTGGTCGCGCTGGGCAGCAGATCCCACGACATGGCAACGACCAGTGGGCGCAGGAGCGGGAAGAGCACTAGGATCTGCACCAATGCCGCCGCACTGTCAAGGCCTACAATCTCATCCAGCTTGCATACTTAGGGCTGAAGATGTCATTCACCCCAGAGCCATGTCTCGAGCCTGGCGGATGTGTGCGTGCGGCGATCCCTCACGTGCGAAGCAAGGTCGAGCTCCCGGTGCTCGACAGCCAGCAGCGCCGCCAGCAGGCTGCTCTCGAGCACGTGGGCACCCACGGTGCGGGCGTGGTGCAGCAGGCCGGCGCGCGCGGCCCGCAGAGCCGCCCGCAGTGAAGCTGCCCGCTTGCCCTCGCTGATCCCCGAGGCCTCCTGCAGCCGCTGGAGCCGCACGTGGAGCAGCCGGAGCGGAGGTGCCACCGCCGCCGGCGCCCAGGCCAGCGGCGGTTGTTGGGGCGGCGGCAGCGCCGCTGCCAGGTGGACCTGCTCGTCCTCAACTGCCTGTCACACAGTTGCGCAGACCACCCAGTCCTCAGGGTCTGCGTTACAATTCACTAGTCTTGGCATATTCGACACTAATATCTAACGTTAATCAAGTGAGATGTTCAAGAAGCAAGGCCGTGAAGAACCTCCAGGAGCTGCTGCAGGCGGGTGCTGCCGGAAGCAGCGACGCCCTCGTGCATGCGGAGCCGGAGCGCCGCGAGGTGTGCGAGGTCCTCGACGGTGTGGGCATCCGTTGCACGGGCCGCCACAGCCTCGACAAGCGCCGTCATCGCCAACCTGCAGGAAACTCAAACAGTGTTCACTTTTCAATCTAGGGGCTAGGGTTAGGGTTCAGGAACATTGCCGACCTGCAGCAAACTCGATCAGTGATCACTTTCCACTTAGAATTAGGTTGTAGAAGAGCGGCACAGCGTCAGAGGCGGCCTCATTACTGGGCTTGTTTCCTCAGGCGCGTCTGGGCTGGCTGCCTGAGCTGCGGCGCAAATGAGTGGTAAATTTACGGGTTTAGGGTTAAAGCTTTAGGGGCTTCAGGGTCTAGGGTCCCTTTGTAGGGGTGTAGACTTTAGGGGTAGGTTTAGCTTTTAGAAAATAGGGTTTGGAGACTATGGAATGAGGGTTTAAGCGTTAAGGTTTACGATTAGATTTAGGGTTTAGGGGTATAGGGTTTAGGCCCGTGGCGCAAGATGCGGACCATTCCGAGCGAGACTCCGGCGGCTCGCCGGAGAGGCCGTCGCGGAGGTGCGGCAGGGCGTCGCAGGCGTCGTCGAGCGCCCCGGCGCGGGCCGCCGCGAGCGCGCGGCCCAGGTGGGCCTCCTGCACCAGCCTGGAGACGGCGGACGCCTCGGTCGAGGGCCGCTGGGCTGCC
>WELB01000069.1:132781-143488 GCA_009602725.1 Spirogloea muscicola | reverse complement strand
GCCGCCGCCGTCGCCGCAACCGCGGCTGCCGCCTCTGCCGCAACAGCCGACGCCGCCGCCGGGGATCGCGGCGGGCTTCGCGGCGGGGCCGGCGGCGCCTACTCCGCGGATAAGGGGAGAAGGAGGGGGGCGCGGGGAAGCCGCGGGGGGCCCTCCTCCCTACCTCCTCTCCCTCCCTCCTCTCCCCCCCTCCCCTCGGCGCCCTCACTGCCCCCCCTGGCGCCTCGCCCGCCCCCCGGCTCCCCCGAACCCTCGCACGTGTGCCACAGTACGGAGGCCACGTGGCGGGTAGCAAGTGGCTGCGCGCGGGGCGTGCAGGGGCCCTCCGGGGCGTACGGGGGCGCGGGGTCGGGCGAGCCGGGGGCGCTGTAGCGGCGCCACGTGGCGGCTTCACCAAGCGGGCGGGGGAGGTGGAGGGCCATGCAGCAGAAATTATTACCCCCGGCGGGTCAGTCTCGCCTGCACATATTTGTTTTGTCCATTTCTTTGGGCTGGCTCCTCACAGCCACTGCCTTACATGAAGGAGCAGTTACTTTCTTCTTCTGCCATAGCCTCTTCAGGCCCCGTAGTTGCTGCTTAGCTCGTAGTTTGGCCCCTTCGAACCTTGTCAATTCTTTACGGGCTGGCTTCTCACAGCCCTTGCCTCCATTAGGACAAAAATTTCGTGTATTTGAAACAAACGAAGGCCAAATGGCCAAGTACAAACATTAGGAGAGCCGCTTCTTTCCTTCCCTGTGATCTCAGCGAGGACGACTCTTCCAGCGTAGGGTGTTGGCTGATCGAAGAAGTGGCACTCCCAATGGGGGCAAGGGCCGTGAAAGGAAGGGGCACTCCCAATGGGGTTGCAAGGGCTGTGGAAAGCCAGCCCGAAAGAGAATTGACAAAGGTTCGAAGGGGCCAAATGATGGAGGGGCCTAAAAGGCGCTAAGCAGCTATGAGGGGGCCTGAAGATGCTATATCAGAACGGGGCAGGATGGACTCAGCTTCTCCGTGGAGGAGGGAGTGATGGGACAGTAACATCACTTAGCGACAGTACTTAGCCTAATAGGCTGACAGCTATAGTGAAAAGTATTGACAATGCATCGCCTTGCACGACAGTTGGATGATATGTTAAGTGCCACGTTGTACACGCATAGACGCCACGTGTAGACACGTCATGATCCACGTGATGACACTTTGTTGTACACGTGTCCACTATAGACACGTGGCCTAGGCAGATGGCACTGCCACGACCAGCTGGCTGCATAGCTGTAAGACATCTGCCGGCAGGGGCTCTCCTATATAGAGGGCTCCATCCTCGCATCAGAGTTCTTGGCAGACACCCAATCTTTTCCACATCTGCATTAGCGTTGCCTTGGCTCCGGCTGCATAACCCACAGTCGTTAGACCCACGCCCGTCTCCCAGCCTTAAAAGAAATAACAAGGTGCGTGATGCTCGCCACAACGCAATGGCCTTTCCCCCGTCAACCGCAGCCACCTGTCTTCCCCCTGAGGGCAAATTTCGTGTATTTGAAACAAACGACAGGCCAAATGGCCAAGTACAAAGGCAAGCACATCTTAAGACCTCCATAACCTACAGTAGATTGACCCTGAGAGAAGACGCGCGGTGCGCACGAAATTGGAAGGAAGGGCAATTCTAGCCTTACAAATGTTCTCTTAACTGGGTTATGAGCTGGCTAAGCGGGACACTGAATATGCCCGAGTGAGCACATGCATATCTGACCAGCTATACTGAGGCGCCAAACCACCATCATGGAAGCCATTAATTAGCCTGGGCTAATGCACGACCAGCACGGACCCCCTCGGTCCGTGTCGGATTTGGGAGACGGGACTGACTGTACATCATCTGCGAGATTGTACCGCTTAACCAATCCCGGGCGGGCCCGAACATGCAGATACTGCCCGGGCGGCAGAGCAGAGGCCACCGCGCGTAGCGGGCATTGGAGGGCCAGCCCCCATGCTCCTGCCCCGTGCTCAGGGTGTCCGTGGTGGTCGCTTGTCGTCACATTGTCGACAGAACTCTGGCTGTCGGGCAAGCGCTTTAAGATTTTAGAGACGACATTCCTTGGATATGAAGTTTCGGTTGGGGCTGCTTCTTCCTCTCACAGCACGATGCACTCAGGATGCCGGACGAACTTTTCCGCACGGCAGTCCACTGCCGTGCTGGGCCTCCCCCCGCCCTGACTGCTAGGCGTGCTGCAGTGCGAGTGAGGCGACCGGACGGCTGAACTGGCGGAGCTGGCGGCGCATGTCCTCCGCTGCCCTACGGGAGCTTGATCTCACCGCTGCACACGACCTCCTCAGGGATGCCATGTTTGGCATATTTGTGGAAGCCGGCTACACGGTGGCGATGGAAAACACTTCCATAATGCCAATCCTCCAGAGGGCCGACGGACTTCACAGGCGCCGGATCGACTTGGTGGCCTCGACGCCAGGAGGCGGCGCGCGCATCATTGCAGACGTGGTCACCACCGATGTGGTGGACCGATCCAATCCGGAGCTCTCTGCCTCGCGAGCTGGCCATGCCGCGGCGAAGGCCGCTCGCAGCAAGGCGGCCAAACACGCTGACCACCCGGCTGGAGACGAGTTCGTCCCCCTGGCCGTGGACGGGGCTCTCGGGTCCCAGTGGCTCGACCTGCTGGCCAGGCTTGGGCGGCGCGCTGTGTCCCGTAGGCGAGGTGAGCCGGCTGACTTAACGCCGCTGGCTCGCGGGCCCAGGTATATCGTATGCGTTTGTCAGTCTCCCTTCAGCGGTCCATGGCCCACGCCTTGCATCTGCGTGCTGGCCGTGCTCTCGCTGCAGCCTCTGGCTTTCGTTAGGGGGATAATTTTCCGGCAGCTAGTCTGTCGGATTTGCGGCTCCTCACTCGTAGCTACTGAGTGGTCCATCCTCCACCCGTTCTGACATAGCATCTTCAGGCCCCTCCGTCATTGTGGCTTCAGGCCCCTCCCTCATTTGGCCCCTTCGAGCCTTCGTCAATTCGTCTCGGGCTGGCTTCTCACAGCCCTTGCCCCCACTGGAAGAGCCACTTCTCTCACAGCCGTCGCCGCTCTTTCAAGAGCTGCTTCTCAGAGCTATCGCGTTACTTCGAATACAATTTCGCTTGTTTAGTGCTGCCTTCTCAGATTGGCTGCTTGCTCAAGGCCGCATAAAGCTCTGCCCAAAAGGTGGCAATGGCTCTGACAGGCCAGCCTAGAAAGAGACTGGACAAAGCCTGGAGGGGCAGGGAGAACCAACTTAACCTCTTTTGTCCGCCCACCGCTCCGCTGGGCCGACCCCACCGCCATGGCGGCGGCTGCCGAAGGTCGAGACGCGGCGCGCAGCCCGTCGCGGCGCGCCACTCGACCTTACGGCACCCGCAGCTCGATTGCTGCGATGAGGGCTGCCAGTGCTCCAGGGGCCGACCTTCCCACTCCTTCAACGGCCCCTTCAGCTTCTTCATGCTCCTCCCGGACGACGGCTGTGGAGTCCGAGCCCCTCCCTGCAGTCCCTGCTTCTAATGAGATAGCTCGGCTTGCAGACCCCGGCTCGGCCTCCTCGACCACCCCGCCATTCCTCCCGCCTTTGCTGCCGCAACCCATTTCTCCAGCAGCTCCTCCGGAAATGGCCGCAGGATGGGCCGACAAGGCCCTTATCAGCGAGCGCCCCCCTCCTCCCGCTCTGGGGCAATCCTGGCTGCAGGTCCTGCCCCTTCGGCCACCCAGCCCCCGATGGCCCCAGACCTCCGGCCCCTCCTTCCCGCTCCCGCCATCCCTGCAGCTGCAGCAGCTCCTTCTACGCGCCCTGCTTCACCAGCTGTTTCCCAAACCTGCCGGTACTGCCAGCAGCCCTGGCCTAGCCTGCGGAGCGTTCGCATCCACGAGCACCACTGCTCCAGGAAGGCCAATCGCGCCTCGCTGCAGGCCCAAGCCCGTGCCGAGGCCTCTACCAGTCGACGGCAGCCCGGCCCCCCAGCGCTGGCATCCCCTCCCCCAGCTCTCTCGCCGGCTCAGTGGCGTTGGGCGAAGCTCCTCGACCTGGATGCAGTTCTTCGCGAGCCCAGCCTACCACCCTTGAGGCACATTCCACGTTGGGCACGGCCCCACCTGCAGCGTGCAGCCTGGCCAATCCTCACCTGCATGGCGCGCAGCAGCTTTGATGACGCTGCGTGGACGGTCTTCCAGCTCCTCCCTCCACTAGTCCTGGGAGCTTTACCAAGTGGCCCGGGCCAGCGAGCAGTGCTACTGGCGCGCTTCCAACTCCTTAAGGGCGGTGCATGGGAGCAGCTCTTGGAAGAACATCGGGCTGCTGTCCAGGTGTCCAACGCCAAGCGGTCGACCCCTGCCACACCAGCCGCAACAGCCGTTCGCCGCGCCATACGCTTTGGCCGTGCTGGGGATCTCTCACGCGCCGCCCAACCCTTGGATCCAGCTACACCGGCACCCCACAACGCCGACACACTGGCTGCCCTGCGCCCCCTTCATCCCAGATGTACTTCTGCCTAGCTATGCAGATGGCACAACTTTGGTGGGCCCCCCTGCAGATGTCACCCGAGCCTTTCAGCACCTTAGAGTGTGAGCTACAGTCTCTCGGCCTCACAGTCCGCCCCGACAAATGTACGGCATGGTCGCCAGTCAGCATCCCTCCCACTCTTCAGCTTCCAATAGGGTGCCAGACCCACCCCCCAAGGCATGGTGGTGCTTGGAGTTCCTCTGGGCGAGGCAGCACGTGTAGGGCAGGCGGTGCAGGCAACCCTCGAGCGACAGTTTAAGACTCTCCCAGCCCTCCCCACATTGCATGACTCTCAGCTGGCTGTTGCTATCCTAACCCGGTGCGTGGCCCAACGCCCAACCTACCTGCAGCGGGCAGTTCCTCCCACCACCGCTCTGGACAACATATATGCCGCTGCGGATGTCAGCCTCCAACAGGCTCTGCTCGGCCTGCTGGACCACCCGGCACTCCCTACAACGCCTGCCGCCCTCCTCCAAATGACACTCCCCATAGGCAAGGGCGGCCTTGGCTGCCGCTCTCTGGCTCACCTGGCTCGTGCGGCACACCGTTGGGGTGTTGGGCGCAAGTGGCCTCCACAGTCTCAACGCGCTTCATCAGGAGGGGTCAGCCAGTACTGGCACCAGCAATAGCTGGAGTGGCAAATGGGACCCTGCCCTTTCAAACCTCCCTCTCTGACGTTCGCAGAGACCTTCTCCGCTCCTTCCCATCACTTGCGGCAGATCAGGTCGACTTTACGGCGTGGGCAAGATGCTCTGACCTGAAGGCTCAAGCTCGTTATTCACGCCCAGCCAATGAGCAAGCCATGAGCCGCCTCCAAGCTCTGCTCAAGGAGGGATGGGCGTGGGCTCTCTCGTCTTCAATCCATCAGCTCTCCGGGGGCGTCGTAGTGGCTCAGCGCTTTGCCGATTTATGAATCCCTCCGGCTCTCCGACGACCTCTTCCGGACGGCTGTCCACCACCATCTCGGCCTCCCTCCACTTTGTTTGGCTATTTGGCTGGCATTCGACAGTGCAAATGTGGTCATCGTTCGGAGGATGAGATCTCTTTGGCAGCTCACATGCTTCAATGTGTTGAGGGAAGTAAATGTAATGCCTCCCACAATCTTCTCAGAGACGCTGTGTATGGCCTGCTGCGCGAGGCAGGTTACCATGCGGCCATGGAGGTGCCGGGCATCATGCCGGTACTCCAGAAGCGCGGCAGACCCTACATCAGGCGTCTGGATGTGGTTGCGACCCCCCGGAGTGGTGGGCTGCGTCTCCTCCTTGATGTCGTTCTCATCGACGCATTCCAACCAGGGGCACTCACACCGTCTGTGCCAGGTTGGGCGACGCATCATGCGGAGACTACAATGACCACCCCCAGGGCGACCACTTCTTCCCATGCACCATGGACATGTACGGCGGCTACGAAACGAAGTGGTCTTCCCTCCTCCATCGCCTGGCTCTGCATGTCGATGCCCGCCTACGTAGTCGGGCGGATAGCTTAGGGCATTCTAGCGTCCCGCAAGTCATCGTTGCATGCTGTAGAATGCGGCTATCATTGAGTCTACAGTGCTCCCAGGCACTTGCAGTACACCAGCGTGCTGGGCGTGCATTAGCCCAGGCTAACACTTCCATGGTGGTGGTTTGGCTTCTCAACTTAGCTTGTCAGATATGCATGTGCTCACTCAGGGACATTAGTGTCCCCCTTAGCTAGCTCATTACCCCATAAGAGGACATTTGTAAGGCAAGAAATGGCCTCACATTCAATGTCGTGCGCACCGCGCGCCTTCTTCTTTGTCCTCTTGATCAGTCCAACATCCGCCTCTTGACAAAGGACTGATGAGCGGTGGGGAAGACAGTCCTTTTCCAAAAAGGGGCGATCAAGGGCTGCTGAGCCTGACCAGCCAGTAAATCGACAAGGTCTAAGGGGCCAGAGACGTTCAAGCATACAGCTATGCAAGTAGCTACGAAATGGGTGCTCAACAACAGGCGTGAGGGGGCTCTATGGCCTCATCCTATTCTCCCTTGTGAATCTCGCGCTTGTTGACTCTGTCTCCCTTGCGCTGACAATTAGCAGGCTTGTATTTGGAAAGAGCACCATTCTTCTTACTCCTAAGCAACTATGCCCTCTAATAGCACGTTCTTCTGCTACACAGTCCTTTTGTGTTAATAAATCCTTGTCGGTCAGAATTTGACCTACTCATCTCAGGCCAAAAGATAATTAAATTGGCGCAGTCAGCAGTAGTCAGTCCGTTGGTGAGCCCTGCGTCCTCAACAGAGTGACGTGGTGCTCACTGCTTCTATCTGGCTGGCCACTCGCAACCACAGCCCCTTCAGTGGAGCGCGGCTTTGTCTCAACCATTGACTCCTTCCAAGCAGCCAGTATTCTTGTGCAGCGGTTCCCGAGCCTAGCAATCAGAGGGCCTGCAATCGTATATCGAGTAGATTGAGGTGCGCTGACTTGGACCGCTGCACAAGAATACTGGCTGCTTGGAAGGAGTCAATGGTTGAGACAAAGCCGCGCTCCACTGAAGGGGCTGTGGTTGCGAGTGGCCAGCCAGATAGAAGCAGTGAGCACCACCGTGGAGTGCAGTAGCAGAGTGCACTAGCGGAGCGGACGAAACAGTTTGGCGTGGAAGTCACGCTTTGACATGTTGTTCTTATGAAGATCAGGGAATCAACGAGACGGCACAGCAAGGTCCCCACGCGTATGCCGGTGGATGCCGGTGGAAGTCATCTAGTGGCTCTCCAAGAGAGTCCGTTCCTTTGAGCTGGCCTTCCCAACCATCGCCTCCTTTCGTACGGATACTTCAAATTATCTACAGCCCGTGGACCCCGTGAGCCAAACAACTCTCTCACGCGGTCTCGTCTAGTTCGTCAAGTGCCTCGCTTCAAGGTGCTGGAGAGCACCGACCTTGTGGAAGAAGCCCGATTGTATTCAGCAGCCCAGCATGTGGAAGACAGAAGATGGTTTCCCAGAAGGGGGCGATGTGAAAGACCAGCCCAATTGAATGCGGCTGCTGATAATAACAGAGAGGCTGTAAAAGGCCAGCCAAATGCATGCAAGTGTTCATGATGGAGCCTCAGGCTAGGCAGACAGGGCGCTCTTAGTACCCCCGTGTCAACAGTAGGAAGTCAAATGAGCTGAGGGGAGAAATAGCAACCCCGCTGCGCAAGCCCCTCGTACGCCGATGATACACACATCATTGGACTTGCAGTTGAAGTCATGGCCGCTTACCCCTTGCTCGTTCGTGAACTGGACCTGATGGGCCTGCGGGTTTGCCCATCCATGAGCGTGGCATGGTCCCCACGCGGTCTCCTCGCCAACCTTCAGCTCCCCCACGGCTGCCAGACCCCTGCCAATGGGCTGGCCATCCTCAAGGTCCCCCTCGGCACACCAGCACGTGGCGGTGGACTTGCGGGAACGCCTCCAAAAACACCTCGCCCCCCTCCCTTCCCTTCCCCTCCTTGGGGACACACAGCTGGCGTTGGCAATTCTCACCCGCTGCATCGGCCAACGGGCATGCTACCTGCAGCGGACGGTCGCCCCAATGGGCATGGTGGGCGAGCTCTACAAGGAATTCGACAACTTCCTGCTGCAGTCCCTGGCATCCCTTCTACAATCTTCCTCTTTCCCCTCCGCTTCATCTGCCCTCCAGGCTTCCCTCCCCACTCGCATGGGCGGCCTTGGCTGCCGGTCGTTGGAGCAGACGGCGCAAGCAGCCGTCCTGGGCTGCTGGAACCAGATTGCCTCTATGCTTCCCATGCGCTTCACTTGCTTCCACAATCCCGTACGCAACGTGGAGGAAGGCTCCTTACCCTTCCAAGATCTGAGGAGCATCCGTGACTCTGCAATCGGCTCTTTCCCCTCTATACAACCCCTACTCACGCCATTCTCCGCCCTCACCCAAGCTTCGGACAGAGGGGCACAATCCAGACTGGTTACGGCAGTGGAAGATGAACGCCGCAGAAGCTTGAGGAGGCTGCCAGAGATTCACAACAATCCAAGGAGCCTGGCAAGACTTACTTCCCTCTCTACACCTGGAGCCACAGACTGGATCACCTCACATGCCGTGGCCAGCGCTTTCGGCATCAGCTCGGAGGCTTTTCGGACGTTGCTTCAACTCTTCCTCGGCCTCCCACCTAACTGCCTGATTGGGGTGCGCCAGTGTGAGTGCGGCTTCCGTGCAGAGAGTGGTGAGCTCGCCACTCACATGCTGCGATGCCCCACTGGACCTGAAGTGGTGGGCATCCACAACCTCCTCCGTGATGCTCTGGCGGGTTTGATGCGCGACGCCGGAAACCGTGCGGTCGTGTAAGTGAACAACATTATGCCGATCACCACGGATGCCCAGGGACGTCATCATTGCCGCACACTTGACATTGTGGGCGTGCAACCTGGTGGAGGACCACGGGCTTTGGTCGATGTTGTGGTTACGGAGGCCTATAAAGGTCCAGCATCGACACACGTCGCTGGCCACGCAGTGGGCAGTGCTGAACAAAGAAAGTTGCAGCTTTACTCCGATTACCCCCGATGTGATCAGCTCTTGCCAGCGGCAATCGACATCTTTGGTTGCTTAGGTCCTCGTTACCTTACTCTCCTTCAAAACATAGCCAATCTAGGCTACACACGACATGCAGATGTGTTCCCGGCTTAGATGGGCTTGCCAGCTGCTTATCTGTCGTTGTTGCGACGACGAGTCTCAGCCTGTTTGCAGCGTGCTCAGGCTAATGCTTTGCACCAGAAAGCTGGGCGAGCTCTAGTTGGTGGCAGAAGGGCTTCGTATCTGCCATCTATTATCCAGGCATCAGTTAGCGACCTTTATGTTTTGACCCGTGGTTACTGAGTAGGTCAATCTACTGTAGGTTATGTAGGTCTTAAGATGTGCTTGCCTTTGTACTTGGCCATTTGGCCTTCATTTGTTTCAAATACGATATTCCCCCCGCTGCGCAAGCCAGAGGCTGCTGCAAGGGCGCGACCGCCGCGGCGGTGCAGAGCACGCGCTTGGGACCGCTGGAGGGACATAGATAAATGCATGCGGCAGCAGGACACAAGACCCGAAGGCACCGAGCCTCCAGGAAGTGCCGCACCCCGCTGGAGCAAGCGCGGCCAGATTAACTGAATCCGGGTGGTACTTGTGCAAAGAACAGAAGCTCCTCAACGAGGGCCATCGCTGTGAAATTGGCCCGGAAGAACGAGTATGCGCTCTGTCTGCATGAACTGTATGAAGTAAGGGGAGGCCAAATCAAGCGAACACAATGTGCAGGCAAAGGCTAGGGGCTGGGTGCAAAGACCGGGGCTTTTCTGTGCTTGTCGTTCTTAGTGCTTCCCCTGGCCCCTTCTCGTCATTTGTTCAATCTTTTTTGGGCTGGCTTTTTCCAGCCCCCATCCTCAATGGGCGAGCCCTTCCCAAGACCGGGGCAATACTGCAAAAGCGGACGAGTGGGATGGACAAGGTCCGAAGAAGCCGGAAGCGCGAAGCAGCAACCGACCCAGTCGAGCACCACGACCAGATGCTCTCGACAGCCCGTAGGCCAGGAAGGTGGGATCGCGAGAAACGGCGATGGCTGTGATTGGCCAGCCCAGCAGAAAGGAAGTGAACCAAGAGGAGCATCCGGGGGCGTCAGCTCGACGCAGCAGGTGCGAGCCGCCGGGTGCGGCGCGATCACCATCGGACGGCGCGGGGGCGGCCGGGGGGCCCACCCAGGGGACCCGCTTCCAGGAACCCGTACTTCCCCCTGGCCCTCTTTCTTCCTTTGGAGGTCGAGGGCGCCGCCGCCGCCGCCGCCACCCCTCCCAAACCCCGGGCCGCCGCCGGCGCCACCGCCGGCGGCGCCCGCCATGGGGTCCGCGGCGGCGAGCTGGCCCCCTGGATTGGCTCACCACACACGCAATCCACAACGCTTTCAAAATCAGCCCTGAAGCATTCCGGACGCTTCTCCAGCTGTTCCTGGGCCTGCCCCCGACCTGCCTGATTGGAGTAACTCAGTGTGAGTGTGGCTTCCGTACGGAGGGCGGAGACCTAGCCACCCACATGCTGCGGTGTCCCACAGGCCCTGAGGTGGTGGGCGTCCACAATCTCCTACGGGACGCCCTGGCGGGCTTGATGCGCGACGCCGGCTACCGCGCCATCGTTGAAGTGAGCAATGTAATGCCCATCACCACGGATTCCCAGGGAGGCCATCACCGTCGCACCCTGGACATTGTGGGTGTACAACCTGGCGGAGGCCCAC
>WELB01000069.1:116245-129699 GCA_009602725.1 Spirogloea muscicola | reverse complement strand
GCACCTGGCGGGCCAGCGAATGCTGCTCCTCCGCCGTAGCCCCGGGGGCCTCCCCCGCCGCTGTGGCGGAGGCCGGCGCCACGGCCAGCGCTGGCCCCGCCGCCGACATCCAGGTGCTGGCTGCCACTGACGAGCGATGGGCCGATGCCAGGAGCACGCCCGCTGGCCGCGTAACCGCCGACGCTGCCGCCGCCGCCGCCACCACCACCGCCGACGCCGCCACCGCTATTGTACAACGGCTGCTGCTGTGAAGATCCTCGGCCACTGCTGCCGCCTCGGCGAACGCCGGGGCCGCCCCCGCTGCCGCCAGGACCCATCCCGCCACGCCCTGTAAAGCGTTGCTGCAGGGGCGGTGGCTGCTGCTGCAACGGCGGCTGCAGGCTTGCACGCTCCCGGTCATTGCTGCCGCCACCCCCACCACGTGCTGACTCGCGCCCACTACCACTGCCACTGCCGCTGCCTGCTCCACCGTAGTTGCCACCGCCACTGCTGCCGCCACTGCTGCCGCCACCGCCTGCTACGCCCGCTCTGGCGCTTGCCGCATGGCTGGCTATGTCCCCATGCGGTGGCGCCTGCAGGCCGCTCCCTGTTGCCATGCGCGCTTTGGCTGGCAGCTGCTGCCGCCCGCTCCCGCTGGCCGCTGGAGACCTGAGGGCTGCACACTGCACACAGGGGGTTGCATTCAGCATGAGTAGCAGACAGCTGCAGGAGCACTGTGTGCAGGAGCACAGTGGCGGCGGCATGCGATGCACATGCATGGCCACATGCGCACGGCATAGCTGTGCACTTAGCAACATGGCAACTCACTCCGTCGCTAGGGGCCGTCTTGGCAGTGTCATCGCTGCTTCGCATGCTGGGGGCTGCCGCCTTCTGCTTGGCGTCACCAAGCGTCGGCCACGCAACAGCACCCATGACCGGCGGCACTACCACGGCAGCTGCCGCCGCGGCAGGAGTTGCAGCTACAGCAGCACGGCCCCATGCCGGCTTGGCCGGCTTGACGGGCTCGTCCGCGACCGCTGTCGCTGCCTCCCGGCTGTGGCTCTCAGCATCCCCCTGAGGCTCAGCATGCGCAGCGAGAAGCGCTGCTGCAGCAGCGGTGATGCCTTCGGTGCTGATGCCACCGCCGCCACTGCCGCTGCCACCATCAGGAGAAGGTGTCTCATTGGAGCCCCGGCTGACGGTGTTCTGCTGAGGCGTCTGCTGCTGCTCCTGGCGAGCCTGGCTGGCAACCGCGACGCCGCTGGAGCGCGTCGCTTGGCGCTGCTGCAGCGGCAGCTGCGGCTGCTGCGGCTGTGGCGGCTGCTGCAGAGGACCGGAGCCTCGCCGAGGCAGCCCACCGCCACCACCGCCCGTCGCAGAGCCGGCCGTCGCCCTGCCATGTGGCGGGCCCGGCTTGCCTGCAGCTAGCATCCCCGCCGCCGCCGCAGCCGCCGCCGCCGCCGCTGCTGCAGCCGCGGCTGACGGCCCCGCTCGGGATTCACCTACGATGCTTGAGAGCCGGTTCTTCCCGGCACCACCACATCCTGCTGAGGGCTTAGGAGTGTCCAGGCACCTGTTCGACGTCGGCGACGACATCTTCCACAATCAAGGAGGACATGCCAGTAGTGAAGATCGATGCGAGAGCAGCAGGAGTGAGTCGGCTGTTACCTGTCCAATTGACCAGGATGTCGCAGATTCGACGAGCACATCTGGAAGCACTGAGGCTTCATCGCACAGCCTGCCGCACAGGCGCCGGCAGGAGGACGGTCTCCGATGGTTGGCGACTGTCAACAACCGTACTTCGGAGCTCATTGCGAGGATACAGCCGACGAGGCAGGCGGATGTTCGACGCCACAACATCGTTGAGTATGTTCGCCACCTCACACAGAGGTGCTTTGACTGCCAGGTGAGCCCGACGGAATCCTGAGCAGATAGCGAAGGCATTGCTGGTGCAGCGCTTCTCCATCCACCACTTTGGTGCTCTCTGCCAAGTCCTGCCTGGTCTGTCCTGGCACTGCCAAATAATTTCTATAGGATGTCGTTTCGCATTGCTACTTGTTTGGGTGTCTGGCAGTAGGCAACTTGTTGAAAAAGCTGCGATGGCCTGTCTCAGGGGGTAAAGTTTTGTGTCAAGCACTCCCTTCAGCAGGCTGGCATGGGTGTCTACTGCATGAACATGCATTTAGAGACTGTTTGCCGCACTCTTAGTGCTCATTTAGTTTTCTCAGGATGCCAGCTGCTTGACAGATGGCATTGGAGTATACAAGTCTTGGGTGAGCGAGCATCCTGTTGCAGTCGCTTCTTCAGGGTCTTGCTTAGGACTCCCTTTACTTGATGTGCAGGTCTTCACGTTTGGTTCAGTGCCCCTGAAGACATATCTCCCTCTTGGAGATATAGATTTGACAATCTTCTGTCAGATCCAGGCTGTCAAGGACATCTGGGCATATGAGCTTAAAAGAGTCCTCGATAATGAAATGCGCAATCCTGGGGCATTGTACAAAGTGACAGGCGTAGTTCTTGTTGAAGCCAAGGTACACTGTACTGTTTTCAAATGCTAGGGTCAAGGACCTGTTGTGCAGCTGTGCTGCTGTACAGCAGTACATTTTGACAGCTTCTGAGGCCTGATTGGACAAGATAATGACAGCATGACAGCCTCTAGTCAATACAGCATGCAAGATAGCTGGCACGCTTGAGAATATAGATCAATGCTGAAAGCAAGGCCTTGCAAGCACAGCCAGGTCAGCTTGGCCAAATTCACGGCAAACGCGTGGAGGTGAATTCGAAGTGAAAATGGATTGTGTACTGATTTGTTGTACTCTTGCATTCTATCAGGTCCGTCTTATAAAATGCTGTATAGAAGGCATCATGGTTGACATCTCATTTGACCAGCTCGGAGGTCTGGGTACGCTCTGCTTTCTTGAACAGGTACTATACAAGCATATTGGCTTTGCCATATTACCACATGCCTTGGCTACTGTATGAAGCTTGTTAGTGTGACCTGGAACAACAAATCGATATCTGGCATGATGGTCTCTGTGACATGTTTGCATACACAAAGACAGCAGCATCAGACGAGACAAGTATTGAAGGAGCACTGGACGACCCAAGTCAGACGCGCATGTCCTGCAAGGCACTTACAATCATACAGAGACTCATGTCCTGCATTGTCATTGATTGTTGCTCATAGGTTGACCGTCTCATTCGACGAGATCACCTTTTCAAGCAGAGTGTTATCCTAGTCAAGGCTTGGGCTTGCTATGAGAGCCACATTATTGGTGCCAACCAAGGGCTCCTGTCAACATATGCCTTGGAAGTTCTCCTTCTTTACATATTTCAGATATATCATGCCAATCTTTGTAGCCCCCTACAGGTAGACTTTCTTGCCTTCAACTCCAGACACGAGTTTCCTAGACACAAATCATACGCTTTATCAATATGCACAGGGGCTGGCCACTTTAGGAGGATACTACTCCACATAAGAAGATGATCTTCTGAGAGATGAATCCAAGAGAGATGTGGTAGAGAGCAAGGAGACGACGTAATGTAACTGCAGCAATCATACACCATGATATAGTACATACTCTTCCTTTATCTATGCATTGACTTGACTACTTTGGCCACTCCTTCTCCAGGTTCTCCTACAATTTCTGGATTTCTTTGGCACGTTCGACTGGGATACTTATTGCCTGACATTGAGAGGACCTATACCTTTGGACGCCCTCCGAAGCTCAAGAAGTGAGTTTTTGCATAGTCTGTCTCGAACGTCCCAATGCTATTGGAATTTCTGTGAAGAAGTTTGTCTATTTCTGGCCTCTTTATCTTCCTGCCTCATCTTCTTCAAGTAGTTCGGTTATCAATTAGGTTATGACCTGCCTGTGACATTTCTGCTACATGCAAGCTACCATGGAGGCTTGCTCTGAAAGTCGAGACTTTGTCTCCTAGTACATTTCGCAACAGAGATGTCGCTTAAGAGCTATGGCGCTTCTGGGATGTCTTGAGTTGCCTTTGTGCGCTTGCATGAGTTTGGGAAGGTCAAGGTGCACGCATGGCTCATGGGCTATCCTGCTCATCTGATTTGCAGCTAAATTTTCTGTACCATCTGCGAATGGGCTACTATTGAACGAGGAGTTTTTAACGCAGTGTCGCTTGTTATACTCCACGACTTCGTCTGGATGGTATGCTGGTGGCGGCCGGGACTTCATACTTAAGCACATGAACATTATGGACCCCTTGCTGGAGACCAACAATCTTGGTCGCAGCGTCACAAAAGGCAAGATTATATGTACTTCTTAGGCTTGGTTGTCTTCCAGGCAGCATGGGTCATGCTTGTCTGCCCACATTGATGCTAAGTTGAAGGTGCGTTGTTACCTGTAGGTATGTCATATTGTAGACATTGAGCAAGGTTGCGTGGTATGAGGGTGCTTTGATGAGGGTTGTTTACTACTGGCATCACAAGGTGTTAGCTATACAATCAGTCTTGTCATTGCTCGCATCACCTTGCTGTGGTGCAGAGCTGCTGTACTGATGCATTTCCTGCTTTCTTATGCAGACAATTTCTTGTATATCAGAGGTGCCGTAGCTGCAGCATCGCAAAAACTTCATTCCATCGTTCAAGGCCAGGACGGTTATGTATTGAGTAGCCTAGACTCCTTCTTCAGCAACACCTGGGATCAGAATGGTGTAGCTAGGAGAGCGGACGTGGGACCTCGAGGTGAAGCTGATCAAGGACAGGAGGAGCTTCAGCTGTTCTGTGGCCAGCCAAATGTGTCTCTTCCAATGGCACTCAGGTCATCAACTGTGATGCCCTTGGTGCAGATTCCAGCAGTTGCTATGGCACCATTTGTACACCCATATCCAGTTTACGTTTACAGACAGTTGGAAGCTGCCTGCAGAGGGAGAGGTGCAGAGGTGGAGACCGGGGCTAAGTCAAGCCATGTACAGGGAAATGGACATGTGGTGCCGAGACCGCTGATTGCACACAGTGTGATGCCATGTAACACCAAGAGAATGTCCATGACAGGCAATGCATTCAGTGCAGTGCCGTCAGTCGAGACATCCTCTGTGGACCACCTTGGCAGCCCCTTCTGCACAGCCGGGTTGCAGCCCCTTGCCACACTGCACACCATGGCAGATCCAATGGTGGCCAACCGCAGCATGGCCTTGCATACTCAGGCAGACGCAGGTGCCCGCAGCTTGGGCAGTAGCTTCCTGGCCAAGCCGCTCTCTCAAGGTGGTGCTGTGCCCCCAGACAACGTGCTGCCGTCTCTGCCCAACCAGGTCTTGCATGGAGGTTTCCATGGACCCTATGTGACGAGTTGCGTACCGCTGTTGGCGTGCAATGGGACCCACAATATGGTTCTCATGCTCAACAATGAGAGAATTGGAGGCGGGCACTCTCTACTGCACAGGGTCCAGACTAATCCATGCAGCACTCAAAAGAATGGCAGGTTCTTGGGCCGTGAGGAGCCACCTGTCCAGACCGAGCCCGGGTCGCAGAGGGAGAAAGTGGAGGATATTCAAGCGTGGTATCTTTCGCAATCGACCTTAGATATCTTGGTCAGCAATCTTCAAGAGTTGCACATCAATCTATGCATGGCTCGTGGATATCAAGACATGTGCTCTATGTCTCCACGGCAGCAAATGTATGTCCAACGACGAAGGAACTCCAGTTTCTTCCTCCCCACAGTGAGGTTCCACTTCGATGCTGCAGACTGTGGGGCATGCATGAATATGGTTGTTTACTTGTCTCAGTTTCGTTTACAATGGCATATGCTGTTTCAAAAACTCCACAGGCTTAGCTCACCATGTCAGAGCCAGATAATTGCACCCATCCCAACCCCCGTATTCAACGTCCTCATCCAATGTCTCCTGAATGTACTCGGCTACTCTTGCCATGGTTTGAGGTCACACCCGCCTTTTTGCTAACGCAGTGTCTCGTGACATTGACCAGCCTACCGCTGTTCGTTTCTCTGATAGGTGATATAATGAGCTGTGCTGTGCAGAGGTCAAGGGCTTCAGATGAGCGTGATCTGCACAGAAGATCTGACACACCTCGTTTGGCCCACCAGTATGGACCTCGCAGTGGGATAGTAAGACCCAAGCCAACATCAAGGAGACCCGCAGTTTTAGAAACAGAGCCACCTCCGACTTCCTATCAGGCAGATGGTGAGCTGGACGAGAGCTTGGCGCGGTGTGGTACTCCCAAGGTGCTGCAAAGTGGCAGCTGCGCGGGCGACGTTGCTGAGCAGTGGATAAGCCAAGAGGGCGATGGAACACCTCCTGTTTCCCCATCAGAGAATCCAGCAAACAAGAAGCCTACTAGGGATATGAACCTTGGCCAAAACATGCAGGACGGTCTGTCTTCACTGCGCGAAGTTAAGGGCACTGCCTGCTTGCAAGCTGCTGTTTGCTCTCGAGATGAGCAGCAGGGAGGGGGCGTGAATGAGCAAGGGCTCGATGTGCCTGATTGTGGTAACATGGTGCATCTGGCCAACCTCCAGCCACTTTCCAGCGTCAAAGTCCACACTCGTGCTGATCAGTCAGGCTGCCCCACAAACAGCAGCAGGCAGTCTCTCCCCCCCACATCGGCAGCAGAGACTTACCAAGAGCCGAGCTCAGCAGCACCAAAGCCGATCGCGCTTGCAAGGTGAGCTTGTCCCTCTCTTGCTACTCCTGGTGGCAACTTGATGTATGCGCTTGCTTCAGTTCATATCTAGGCGCTTCCACTACTTGTCATGAGTATGTGTTGGCCTGATCCATATCAGCTGTCATCAAGTTGAGCGCGCAGCTCGAGGGACCGCTTCCCTACTTCATGCATCGTTTATGCAGAATGCAGTTCATGGTGTCGGAGAAGATCTTGATCAGTCTGTGGTTGATTGACATGGCATTCTCTGTGCTTGGCAGGCTCAATGAATACCAGCTAAAGGAGGAAGACTTTCCCCCTCTCAGGGCTCAAAGTAGAAGCACGAACTACCAAAGCTCGCATGTCCGACATTAAGCACGAATAAGTGAGTTACCCTGATCGTTGTTGGAGCTGCTCTGAGGCTACAAGGGGTCTCAACCCCTGCCCCGCGACCCCATATCCACCTTGCTTGGACCGGGCAAGGTGGTGTTTTCCCCACGCTTTTGACAGAGGCCGCTCGGAGGTCCATTGACCTTCACAGAGATTGCTCCAATGGCTTTCCTTTAGCTCTGGAGTGGCAAGGTTGCGCTGGTTGCTCCAGCCAACATGAGTGCATACAGTTTTGACCTTTCCCACCCCCCAAAGACCCTCCACGCTTGTGTAGGTCCGAGATTAGCAGATACTAGTCATATCCTTGGACCAATGAAGTGGAGCGTACTGCCTCTACATTGGGCCAATGTGGAGGGGCTGCACAAGGCGGCCCATAATCCGCTACTGTCGCCATCTTTACTTATTTCCCCTCTTCTACAGGGTTGGCAGCGCTGGACACTGATGACACAATGCTTGTACATGCGGGTGGGCCGCTGACGGCCATTGCCGCTGCTCGCACGCCGTCAGAAGATTTTGGTCAAGGTCACTATGCTACCTGGCCCAACCGCAGTGGAGAGAGCTGCCGGTCATGTGTCATGGTGGCCGCTGCTGTGCCCTGTGGCCTGTTACTAAGCCCCATCAAGGGCGAGGTGCATGGCAGCCTGCGAGTTGTACCTTGTGCTGTAGGATCCCATGAAGTGCCATGCGTCACTTAGTACATAAGCAAGCAACACATTTGTGTCCATAGACCTCTCTGGGCTGTGTGACTATCCATTAGGGGCAGTGTGCGCGGCAGTGTGAGGGGCGCGATGCTGGCCACAATGGCTCGTGCTGCTGTGCAATGTAGAAAAGAGGCGCACTTGTAGGCTCGCTCTATGGTTCTCCTGCAGCATGGCAGACATTGAACTGCCACTTCCCCCAGCCCTTCCCAGTTGAAGGGCGGCTCATAGACATGCAGTGTGGCGTTAGAAAATTCTCAGTGACAGGCATCGGACATAGACCTGTTGGCTTCCAAAGTAGGTGCGTCCATGTGGGCAAAGGCCAAGCGTCGTATGCTCCTTACTGTTCAAAGCATGTGCAATATGGGATGTAGAAGAGGCAAGCTTGTGGCCTAACTTGTCTTCTCCCTGCGTGACATGGCAGAAATTGCTGCTGTAAGAAGCAATTCCCAGTTCTCCGGCTGATCACTGACATGCATTGCAACAATAGAAAGGTTTGTCGGCGAGCACTTGACAAAGAGCTGTTGACTTCAAAAGCGAGTCCGTCCATGGCACTGCGGGCCTGTACAGGTGCTCAAAAGAGGGGGCACAGGCGCAGCGCTGCTGACTGGAGAAAGCAGTGCAGCAGGGAACATGTTTTAGATCAGAACACCGTTCACCTGCAAGGCTAAGATTGGCCCCTGCACTTAGGCTTGCCTGCCTGCAATTGATCCCTGAGCCTATTCAACATTGTACTTGGGAGGGGGTGGAGGTGCGAGGGGCAGGGGAAGGGGGTTTGTAGTCGGGCTGTCCTATATACATGGCTGCCGAAGCAGCGCCCTGCTGCTGTGCAGCCGCAGCAGCCCGCCAGCAGTACGGTCATGTCTCCAGGCTACAATATGAAGCAACTGAAGCCCCACAGAGGCCACGAAGTGTGCAAGGTGGTGAGACAGCAGGCATCCTATCTGCAACCGCCACGCAGGCCGTTGCCTCCTGCTACACGGCCACCAGCACGATTGGGCAAGGCCTCGCCGGCAATGCCACTGCTGCCGCTGCCGCCGGCGTACTCTAGGGGCAGCCAAAGGTGTTCTCGCCACTGTATGTGAAGTAGAGAAAGCCATCCTCGTCCTTGTGCTCCTCGTAGATGGACGACATGAGTGCCGCTGTGGTCATGCACCGGCACCCAGAGCAGCACAATCAACACATGATGATAAGCACAGACATCAAGCATGCCCTGCCAGCACTGGCACCGGAAACATACTAATATTGCTGCCGCAACACCTTGCCAGTGAAGGGGCTCATGCCCAAGCTGCATGTCCACGGCCGCTGTTCATCACAGAGCCATGGCCACTCATCCAAGCGCACAATCTAAACCACCGACTCGCCACCCATGCAGTATCTTGCAGGGGATGAAGGGCCTCACCAGTGGGAGGCAGCACGTTGTCGACGAAGATGAAGATAGCCTTCTCCGGGCTCAGCTTGATGCGCTTGCGGATGACGTACACAAACTGGCCGACCGTCAAGTCCGCAGGCACGAGATACCTACGGCCACCAGGCAAGTCGGTGGATCATAAGGCCAAACTAGCTCGACCCCTATAGACTGCATGACCATGCCACGCCGTCGGCTGGGAGACCACGACCAAGGACTAAGTTCTTGCAGTGCAAGGACGGCGCTGGGAGCTGCCGGGCATCCTCACTTCTTCTTGTCAATATCAGGGATGTCGCTCTTCTCGGCCTTCTCCACGATGACCTGAGGCAAAGCGGGTAAGCCATTGGGGACAGCGTGTGAATGCCCAAGTGCATGTAGGAGCTGAGGCCAGCATGCAGCTCCTCAATTAGCAGCGGCTGGACATAGACTGCCACGGCCAGCGTCGGCCGAAGCCCACAGCCAGGCTCCAGGAAGCCGGAGCGAGAACACCAGTAAGCTAAATACTCGTTAAGTATAACGCTTTTCAATGAAGGAAAACTATAAAGATTACGGTTTATGCTACCATCTTCGTTAACCGCTCAAAAAAAGAGTCTGCTGCCCTGAAGCCGGAGCCATTAGCCGGCGGGAAGGGGGCCGCAGAGACCCCCCGCCGCCAACTGCCGGCCAAGGCCATAATCGCAAGTACGACGGAAGCGGCGGCCATGGCATAAGCCGGCGCCGGCGCCGCGGCCGCCAATTGCGGCGCTCGCGGCGCTCACCGGGATCCTGTCGGGGTACTTCTCGCGGATCCTGGCCGCCTCCGCCTGCCGCTTCTCTGCACACAAGGGCCGCCACACACACCGGCACGTCATTGCTGCTTTCCCCAGGCGCCTCTCGGGCAGAGCCCAGCCGCCGCCGCCGCCGCCGCCGACGCCGCCGCCGCTGCTGCNCAGCGGGCTTAAGGCAGACACAGAGTCCCCGCCGCCGCCGCCGCCGCCGCCGCCGCCGCCGCGACCGCCGCCGCGCTTGCCGCCGCGTTTGCCGGCGGAGAGGGCGTACGCGGCGAGGGTTCGCGGAGGATTGATCTCTCGGCTTCTGGAGGAGGAGGGAGGGGCCGGGGGCTCTGGGTGAGGGTCCTGGTAACACCACATTCTGAGGGAGGGGAGGGGGGAAGGGCCCAAAGGGCAGCGGCCTCCATAGCCGCCTGGCTATGGCGGGGGCCCAAGTTTGACCCCACACGTGGCGGCGGCGTCATCCTCTACCCCGGAGCGGTCGGGGGTTCGACTCCCGGGCGCAGCACCGACGCGGCGGAGAAGCGAGCGCGGCCGCTGTGGGCCCATCCACCTCGGGCCGTGCCGTCTGAGGCCCCCATCTGAACGAAGATCAAGCTCGAACAAAAGGGGCTGTCAAAGAAAGAAAGGCCAGCCCGGAAAGAACGGAAATTTCTGTTTAGGCAACGAGAGAGAGACTCCTCCAGATGAGGGCGAAAGAGAAGACGCTTCCAGGGGAGGGCGGTGGCTGGGAGAGGCCAGCCCAGAAAATGAAAGGGAAAGGGCTCGCCCATTAAGGATAGGGGCTGGAAAAAGCCAGCCCAAAAGAGAATGAACAAAGGACGAGAAGGGGCCAGGGGAAGTACGAAGAACAACAAGCACAAAATGGAAACGAAGCAGCTACAAAGCACTCAGTAACCCCTGCTAAGCAGCCTCAGGTCAGAGAGACCAGAAAAAGAATCAACAAAAGAGTTTCGACCGCAAGAAGAAAGAGGCAGCTCTTCCAGTAAAGTCAATGGCTGTGGATATGTGGCGGCACTTCTGAAGGAGGCGAGGGCTGAGAAGAAGTGGCTCTCCCAATGGCGGCAAGGGCTGAGAAAAGCCAGCCCATCATTATGGACAAGGTCCAGAGGGCCGAGTGGCGCTAATAATACTGCATATGGGAGCTCAGTAACCCCTGCCGTGAGAAGCCAGCCCCCAAAGCCAGCTTAAGAGGTCAGGTCAAGCCGCCGCTGACGATGGCTTGACCTCTTGCTCACAGCCCTTGCCGCCTTCGGGGGAGCCACTTTCTTTCCTCTCGGAGAGCCACTTCCTCTCTTGCACCAGCTTGCACTTCGCACTGTGTCCCGACGTCACCACGGGGAGGCAGATGTCAACGCAGCGGGCTCTCAGGACGTGGTGTATTAGATGCGGCTATCAATTTCCCTGCGGCGCTCTCTGACACATGCCTTGCATCTCTGTCAAATGAGACCGAGAGAATGCGCGCAGTGAGCATGGAATCAACTGGAGGCCTATCCAAGCCATTACACTGACAGGCAATAGTTGGTTCTTTGGACTGGGGCCACAAGAAGCGAAGCCCTATGCTAAGGGGGGCTACCGTATCAGGGCAGAAGCAGGTTGAGGGGGGACTTCAGTACCCTTGAATGAGCAAGTACCAACTCGACATGCTAATCTGGGGAGCCGGAGCACTGCCACGGAAGCCAGTGGCCCGAATTAGAACGCGCCCAGCACGCTGATGGGTAGCCAAAGCTTGGGAGCGCTTTCGACAGCGGCACTCAGAGGAGCCGGAAAGTGTAGAGATCGCTAAGACCTGTTGAGTATCCCATAATCAGCAGCTGCAACCAGAGGAATTAGCAGCAGGAATGGAGAAGCAGCTCTTCCAAGGGGGTGAGGACTGTACAAGGCCAGCCCATATTCAACATGAAGAAGCAGCCGTGCAAAAGGAAGGCGATGACTAACAAGGTCAAGAAGAGACGGAGAGCAGAAGGACGTAGAAACGAAGGAGTCACTAAGGAAGGCCTCTCAGTCATCCCTAGTTGGGGCAGTCGCAAGTCGGTGTTCGATCGTGTTAGGCACTCGGCCAGAGCAATGACTCAAGTCAAGTTAGTGAAGTCATGTCTGATCCTGGTTGGTCACACTGGATAGCAGTCAAGCGTGTCATCAGGTGTTTGAGAAAATCACTACCAGCAGCTCTATCCTTCGGAGCCCTCCTTCACATCCGTAAGTCTGGAGACAGCCAAATGTGATACTTGTACATACTGATTCTGCGTACTGATGTTAATACTTGTAATTTGAGATTCTAAAGTGGGCTGGTGATATTAATGACAGACGTCCTCCAACCTTTGTCACATGCGCAAGCTATGTCCTGGAGCAGTGAGAAATTGAGCAACAGTTGACCTGTTAACAACAGAAGCTGGATACATGGCGGCTACACATTCTGCTAAGGATGCAAGTTGGCGCCGACGGCTCATGCTGGACCTCTGGTCTGCATCAAGCTTTTATGACAACTTTCACAGGCTCACATGGCAGTCTTGCTTTGACCGCAGATCGGAATCTCCACTCTCGGACAATGAGTCACAGTGTTAATCAATCAGAAGGCATGTACAGCAAAATGTAGTATGCTTCACCACTGTACACCAGCGGTCCTGGTGGCGGATATGCTAAACAAATGTATTCCCAAAGTCAAGCTCTAAATTGGCGAAGTGATCACTTCACCAGCAACAGCCTCCTTACAATGCATTGCAGTCAATAAACGTTGCTTCTTGCAGCGAAGATGGTGCATCAATGTCAGTGTCATTAAAGGGTGGCAGTACCTCGGCAGGTTGTCCAGGATGGTTCACAGGCTTTCTTGTTCTCTGTGATCTTCTCATCATTACGGCTGTAAGAATTAGGCCTCTTCTTAATGCATACGTACACCTCTCTCTCCCTGCTCCTGCACAGCCGCTTCTGCTGAAGTTCTTCTTCCTGTTCTTGGTACTAGTAGAGCTATCTGCCCAGCCATCTTCAGCCAGATCTTCGGGTGCCATCTTCGCCTTCTCCAATTCATCAAAGTCGTCATACATGCTAGCGGCTTTCAAAGATTAAGAAATATGTATCGCGAGCCGCGTCATAGTTGGTGGTACAGCAAACCCACCCACGGGCTCGATGACCCAATGGCACAGATAAGCCTGCACTCGACGGCGCAGGGATGGCGAGCACCGTCGCCGGTGTCAGAGGTCCAGGAGCACCTCCTCGTAGCCCAGACGGTCGGCGAAGGCGGCGATGAGCTGCTCCGCGACGCCGTCGGTGTGCAGCGGGCCGGCGGCGGCGGCCTCGCGGGCGAGCGAGGTGACGCGCTTGCCGGCGAGGCCGCAGGCGACGATGTGGTCGAAGAAGGCGAGGTCGGGGTCGGCGTTGAAGGCCAGGCCGTGCGTCGTGACGCCGCCGGGCCCCACGCGGACGCCCACGGCGCCCAGCTTGGCGTCGCCCACCCAGGCGCCGGGCGCACCGCAGACGCGGCCGGCGGCGGCCACGCCATGTGCTTTTTTTTTTTTTTTTTTTTTTTTTTTTTTTTTTTTTTTTTTTTTTTTTTTTTTTTTTTTTTTTTTTTTTTTTTTTTTTTTTTTTTT
>WELB01000069.1:87998-116089 GCA_009602725.1 Spirogloea muscicola | reverse complement strand
TTTTTTTTTTTTTTTTTTTTTTTTTTTTTTTTTTTTTTTTTTTTTTTTTTTTTTTTTTTTTTTTTTTTTTTTTTTTTTTTTTTTTTTTTTTTTTTTTTTTTTTTTTTTTTTTTTTTTTTTTTTTCATGGCCTCCGCCGCCGCCGCCGCCGCCGCCGCCGCGGCCGCCTCCATGGCCGCCGCGGACTCCGGCGCGCCCGCCGGGGCAGCCGGGGTTTAAGGGAACCCTAGCCCTCCGCTGGGGTTTAAGCCCGCACTGCCCGGAGATACTTCCGCAGCCGCCGCCGCCGTCGCCATCGCCGCCGGCAGGTCGACGGTTCGAGCCCTGGCCGCAGCAACCGGGCGACCTTTTACTTGGCACCCCCCGGCCGCACCCTCTGCTGTGCTACCTCCGCCGCCCGCCATAGCAGCTCGAGGATTGAAGCCGCGAGTGCGCAACAGCGGCGGCGGCAGCGGCGGCGGCGGCGGCGATGCGCAGCTCAGCGCTTCTCCGAGAGAGCACCTTGGCTGAGCGCCAGAGGCTTTCCTGGAGCGCCCAGTAGCTCTGCCGTGGGACTTGGCGCGGCGAAGGCCGGCGGAATGGGCAAGGAGCTGTCAATGGCGCCGGCGGCGACGGTGAGCCCCTCCGGGGCGGCCGCCGCTCTCGCCGCCAAGCTCGTCAGTGCCACCCGCAGCCGCCGGGGAGTCGCCCTCAGTGGCGGCTGCAAGGAGCGGTGCCAAAACCTGAGGCGGCTTTAGCCACGCATCTCGCTGTCGATGTCGTCAGTGCCGTCGCCGCTGCCGCGGCTCCCGTCGAAGCCAGCCTCAGTCGCGGCTGTGGCAGCCCACACTGGCTCTTGATCGTGGCTGCCTTGAAGCCCTGAGGCTAGTACCTGAACCCCAATTGATGCGCAGCCGGGTCGCGCGGCTTCCGGGCCGCTGCTGCAGGAAGTGCTGCTGGGATTGCCGGGCCCGTGGGCCGCCGATCGGCGCGAGCCGGCCAGCCATTACGCCACCAAGATCGGCGGCCTGCCGGTAAGCCCGTCGCCGTCATCTCTGCGCTGCCTCAGGCCCGATGGCTCCTTGGGCAAGCACGCGGGACTCATCTTCAGCTTGAAGCGGGTGCCTTCCGTCGAGCGACGCAGGTGTCAGAGTTCAGGGTGTACCAAGCTCTTGATGTCAGTAATGTCAGCTGAGGTCCAGCAGTCCGTCTGTCGTCCAGGGGTTTTGGGGCATTGGGGATTTCAGGCTAAGTGTTGGAGAATCCGGGGATTCGCTAAGTCAGCCTCGTTGCTCTTTCCTCACACGACGGGGCGTACTTGGCTGCTGCAGGACTGGCCTGCGGGCGCCAGCGTCAGTGACGGAAGGGCCTCGCTCGTCTGCGGCGCATGCGGCCACTCCCTGGTGCTCGTTGCGCAGGTTTGCTGGCCCGCAGCCCACTTTGTTGCAGCAATCAGATGCTGCCTCTCAGCTGTCTTTGACGTCCTCTGACAAGGCTGCAGGCTGAAGTGCAGGCCTACGCCCCACTGGCGCTGGGCGGTGGCGCACACTTTGACGAGCGCACACTGTATGTCCTGGGCTGTGGCCAAGCCGGCTGTGGCGTCCACCCCAGCAGGTAATAGCTGCACAGACCGCTAACTCGAGCATTATCGTGGCGGGATGATGTCAGTACACGCCAGATGTGAGCGTTCGCCGGCCACTCAGCAGTCATTGATTGACGTGTGCTTGTTGACTTCCAGGTTCTGAGCCAAAGGTACAAGATGCAGAATAGATATCATGGGTCATCATTCCCGATTGAGCTTAGATATTCTTCGTCACTGTATGTAACACTGTTGAAGTAGTGTTACATACATGTGTTAGCTTGATTTGCTCGTGCAGCTGGACGGCCCTGCGGCTGCAGGCCAGGAGTAAGGAGGGCGAAGCAGCTGAGCCTGCTGAGGCAGTCGAGCCGACCCAGGGCACCTCCTCCGACCCCTCCTTACAGATGTTTGCACGCCCGCTGGATGCCGATGACTCGAGGACGTCACCAAGCCCGGCCTCGGCTAGCATGCTCCCTGCCGGCAAAGACCTGGGGCTGCCTGTGGAAGGAGCTGCCTGGCACTCTGGCTCAACGGGTTCAGGGTTTAAAGCGATGGACGACTGTGCATGGAATGACACGAGCATCGAGGACGGGTGCTGGACTACGCCGCCGTGGCCCACAGGGATTGAGGAAGGTGAAGACGGCCGACTCCGCGAGGAGGCCACCTTCAGCATGCGCGAGCTCACGGATGCGCTCGTTCAAGAAACGGCCTTGGCGGCAGCTTCACAGAGCCGCCGGCAGGCCAGTAGTCGAGCCAAGCGAACGGCAAATTCGACCAGAGCACGTGGTGGTGATAGTGCTTGTCATCTGAATGAAGCCTCTTCGAGTCGGCGGAGCGCGTCGGAGATGCTTGGTGAGGCGTTCACAGATGCCTCTCTTGCCAGTGCTTTTGCTTGTCAACGTCATTGAAAGCCCCTGTTCGCTCCCTGAGCTTGTCTTACGTGCCCAAGTTCTGAAAGGCGATGACACAATGGCCTGACATTGCTCCTGCCATGACATAGTTCCTTGACACGAACGTGCAAATTTACGCCCTACACATACTTTACCAATCTCATCAGCTACTGGATGTATAGTTGGGTTGCTTGAATGCACCAGGCGAGTCAGCATTTCCTTCAGAGCCGATTACTTTAAGATTCCACAGGTCAGACGAGTCGTCCAAACTTATACAACATCTCGCAGCGCTGCCTTGCTTCTACATATATTCTGTCACCGAGCCCTCGGCCAAGTCGAGCGTAAGCGCTTCCAGTGACTGCCTGCAAGCAAGGGCTGCACGAGGTGGACTTGGCAAAGAGGAAGAAGCTCCTGGCGAAGCTTGGGAGGGCGAGGTCTATGAGCATGACCAGGCATTGACAGCTGACCGGTCGTACCTCAGGTTCAAGAAGCGGTTAGACAGGAGCCCTGAGCAGTGCCTTAGGTAAGATCTACCACTGTTTGCACTCGCTGCCCCGCCATCTTAGACACTGGTTAGTGGTGAATGAAGGCAAGTAAGCAGCAGCTGTGTGCTGAACTCTTAACGCCGTTGTAATTGCCACCCGCTTTTGTGACAGAACCCAAATCTTGTCAAAGAGCAAGTTCTGGCTCTGTGCTCAATGCTGTAAGTCTATGAAGGCAAAGGCTTCAGCTCTGTGCTGCAGGTATGCATTCCAAGGAGAGCCAGTTTGGCCTGGAGCGCAGGCTGTGCCGCCGCCGCCGCCGTGCCCGTTGTGTGGCGCCCCTCGAGTATTTGAGCTGCAGCTCATGCCGCCTCTTGTGTACTTCCTCGAGGAAGCAATGCATGCGACAGATGCAATTGGGCCCGAGTCGTGGAAGTGGTCGACCCTGGCCGTGTTTACCTGCAGCCAGGTGCAATGCTAGTCCTCACATGCACGTTGTGATGGTCGCCTCAATTTCTGGGCATCGTATAGGCTGGTCACCCTTACACGAGACAAGGCATGCTAGGTAATCCTTGCCTACAGACTAGGTGCCTTGAGTATCACAGCAATCTTCACTGACAAGGGGCTGCTGCTTTGCAATGTGCAGAGCTGCATTGACACTACAGCAAAGAAGCTTGACTCAAGAGGGGGGCTTGACTGGTATGCAATGGAGGAGCTGATCCTCATGCAATCAGAATGAGGAGAATTTGCATTGTAACAGCACTACTCCCTCTTCTACGGGCTCGCAGAATAGTGCCACATCAATGCACGATAGCTGAGACTTTATTGGGGTACTGTATCGCGGCGAGTTTGTGTCACTATCAGATGCAGATGACACATCATATGGCTTGATATTGAAAGCTTGCAGTGGGCAAGCACTTCGACCAACATGTTGTGCTCGAGCTCGCAATAGATGGGTTGTGCAATTTCGGTGCAGCATGTAGAGGACGGTTGGCGCTCCAAGACGAATAGGTGTGACTTGCCATCAGAAGGCATCTGTTGCATAGATAGCGAAGGCATGGCGGAAGTCAGAAGTGCTCTTCTGACGTTCCTGCAATCAATTATAAAAATGTGCCTTGCTGAGGGGTCCATATAGACGTATTGATAAACATCCCACCTGGGTCTGATGTGTTGATTTTGCATGGTTATAAGTTGACGGGGGCTTGCAAGATGAGAATGCACACGTGCAGGGAGGAGGACAGAAACCGTTGGATGCGCAGTCATTCTTCAGTATATCATGACAGTGGTTAGTTCACGTGGTGGCGAGATCTGGATCAGACGTATACTGTTCTTTAGGGCCTATCGACTGCGATTACCATGCTGACAAGCTGGGAAAAACAAGATAACGGTGTGTAAATCTCATTCTGAAGAGCATGCACAGCCCCTGGCATTCGCCGGCTTCCTGCCGCCACATGCCCAATCACCCCTATGGGCTGAAGTGGGGCGATAGCCCAGCCCCTAAACTCCCAGTTTACATGCAGAACCAGGGTCAGCCTGAAAT
The DNA here is from genome assembly GCA_009602725.1 of Spirogloea muscicola. NCBI lineage: Eukaryota > Viridiplantae > Streptophyta > Zygnematophyceae > Spirogloeales > Spirogloeaceae > Spirogloea > Spirogloea muscicola. The sequence goes on along the minus strand of WELB01000069.1, from coordinate 111,620 downwards.
GCTCTGACAAATGCCACCGCGCTGCCGCTATGATAACCAACATTTACTGTCGAGCAACTCCAAAATGATGTTGCAGCACACACTTAAACGCATGCTGAAGCATTCATCACTCACGACAGCACCACATCTCCTTTAAAAGATATACCCTCGACATGCATATTCATATAAGCATCACCTGGCGCTACGGTCACACAATCCACTGCAGCGCCGTCTCATACCTTCCATGCTCACTTTGCCACAGAGCCACAGCCTGCAGCTGTCTGCATACAGGTCGGGCACAGACTCTCGCAAAATAAGCCCTCGCTTGCATATGAGCAGGAACTGTGTACAAGATGACAGATAACCTCCCCAAGCGGAAAATGTGGAGGCCAAGGCAGGAACCAGCCATGGCGTCTGAACAGGTACCAATGGACATGTCACATCATCCAGCAGAATCAGATTATGCACAATTCCTTGCCGAGCTGCCGGCCACATGGCAGCTCACACAGGAAACAATGTCCTCAGCCGAGCCTATGATGTGTTCCTCGAAGAAGCTCTCATCTGCTCGGCTCTGCCTATCCCCATGTGCTTGAAGGACAGAGAAGACCAACTCTGAAAGCTGCATGTTGCTGCTCCCGCTCAAGAATACGGCTCTGCCACTCTGCCATGGCGTTACAGCTTCAAACACAGCGCTGCATCTTCCTGCTGGAGGGTAGTAGTCGCATCTCCCTATTGCTGCTAGCGGAGCTTGGGCACTGCACTCTGCAGAAGCAGTGTACCGCAGAAGCGTCTGCTGCGGGCCATTGCCCTGCAATGATCCGCCGGCCACAGCCACGGGCCATCTTCCGCAAGTGACGGCCGACTAGTCCGAACATTGGCTTCAGACCCACAGCCACATGCAATACATGCTGATACCTCAGAAGGAACCTGGCTGAGACGCATCGGCTGGTCCTGCGGGCTGCGATCTGGGTCCGATGCAAGTTGCTCGAGTGCAATGATGTAAAAGGAAGGGTCCCCATAGTCTGCCGTGGATGTACTCAAGAGGCCACACGCAGAGGCCTGTCTCCTACATATGCCGGATACCTCCCTCTTACTGACATATCATCTCTGTGAGGCCTGCAGACATAAACAAGCAGATCCAAGATATAAACAGCAGTTCCACACCGGTGATCAAACATATGAACATAAACGCATGCCATGTCACAGAATCATGTGCTTCTGAGAGGATCTGAACGTTGATAACACTGTCGATAGTGAGCCTACTTGGCCAGCAATATGCACTCCACAGCCTGCACACATCTTGGAAATCAGCATACAGAGAATCAAAAGAAATCTCACAAGAGTGCGGGATGTGTCGGCCGGTTCAGGGGTGCCAGACCCTCGGCTGCCCGACACGAGCGCGGTGCGCCGGATGCCAGAGCCGCTGCCCCCCCTCGTGAACGAGGTCGTGTGCAACCTCTCTGCCTCCGTCAGACCAGCCTGACAGCCCACATCACAAACAACCACGTGGGTTGCGGAGCTTGCATCAGTATGTAATTGAATCTTGGAGCAAATTATACATTCATGTGCCGATTCCGAGAAGTACATCAAAGTAAGAACTGCCTGCAGAAAAAGTGACAGCAACAGCAACAAACCAAGGCTTGTGTGTTATCGAGATCAGAACATAGCAAAACCTCGTCTTTCACGGCATTGACAGAATCGTCCCGCACTGGGCTCCTGTGTTTGGGGCTTTCCCCGGTTGCACCCGAAGTGATCCGGCGCCGTGATATCTCTGTACTGTCTGCGAGCTCTTGCAGAACCAGCTTCGGTCAATCTGGCGTCAAGCTTTACATCTTATCGTCTGGTGATGTTTATTTGCGTTGCCTGACGGAGCGAAGTGCGTATGGCAACCCCAGGCTTACCTCCTGCTCCCTGTGCTGCACCACTGCTTGGGCCTGCTGCTGCTCCTTGCGGCTGCAAGCAGAACTCCATGGGGGTCAGATATCATGAAGCTTAGATCGAGTTGATTAAATTTCTTGGGATACCACCGGCATCAATCAGCAGCTCGGCCTCTATCTTACTTCACGTCACAGACATCTGATCCCAGTCAAGCATTCATGCTGCGATGCAATCTCTTGATGCTGTATTGTACACCTTGAAAGACTTGAAGGAAGAGTGACTTACAAATCTCTGGGGACCCGCAGCAGCCTGTGACTGCTGGTATTTGAGAATTGTCCAATCAAAAACGTAGTCGAATTGGAATGCTGGCCAGCAACCGAGCACAGAATGTCAGGGGAACAAGCCTGTATTCCCATATCCATAAGAATCATTTGGGGAAACTCAAGTCCCATTTACAGAGCAAATCAACGAGTATAGGACCTGCTTCACGGACACCCAGCGCAATCACTCACATTCACGTATGAAGAGGTCCCTGAAGAGCCGCTTCAAGTAGGAATAGTCCGGCTTGTCATCAAAGCGCAGCGACCGACAGTAGTGGAAGTACGTGGCAAACTCAGACGGATAGCTCTTACACAGAAGCTGCAGGCAGGTGCGACTAACAATCTCCTCAGTGGCTGATGCGGTCAAGAAACTTGCTCACTGATGATGTGCACAGATTGATCTCTCCCATCTCAAACTGGGCCACCAAGAGACAGCGGCAGGGGTTGAGGCAAACCCTGCACCTCAATTGGTGTAGACATCTTCTTCTCACTGATTTTCTCGTACTTCTGCTTCTTGGTGCCAGCCTTGAGGCCCTGCCAAGGGAGGCTGCCGCAGCAGAGGCAACTGGCCCTTCAGGCTATCTTGCAATGCTTCACTGGAGGTAGATTGGCAAGGCAAATGTAACGTGAAACAAGCTCTTGTCGTGGACATTTATGAGACAGTTGCAGAAGATTGGGCATACCACAGGAAAGTCTCAAGCGGCCTTTGTGCTATCTGGTTACAACTTTGAGACAGTGTTCATCTGTGACAGCAACCTTACCTCCCTCGCAGGAAGTACATAAGAACGTAGCCCAATGACTCAAGATCGTCCCTCCTACTTTGCTCTGGAAGGGCGACAGCATTTACCGCAGTCAGTAGTGCAGCAAAGTTACGCAGGCACCAGAAGAAGTGCTTGTACATGCTCTGATCAGGCCCCATGTCAAGCAATGATTGAAACCTGTCTTCATAAAGTCACGCTTTTAAGAAACATCATTCATCTCAAAACACTTTAAGCAAGGCCTACCAATGCCCAGGTGTGTGTTGATGCTAGCATAACGAGCAGTTCCTGTCAGGTTCTTATTTTCTCTGCAGAAGCTTAGAAGCGACGACGTCAGGAAACAGAAATGGTTGTAGGTGGGTGAGAGGACATGGTACCAGAGAAGAGATTGTGTGTTTAGCACAACATGCAAACACGCAAGAGGTGGGGTAGGCCATGATAGTAAGGGGCTAAGGTCAACAATCTTGCGGTGCCAAGATTCACAATACTAGGTGTATAACCAGGCACAATGATATTCTCTCTACCAGACAAGGCACAACTATCTTAGCCTTGCATGCAGTGTAATGGCATTTTGCTCGGCCAGCGCTGGGCCTAACATGCACTGCACCTGTAGGTGATGTGCTGGTGCGTGGTGGGATCGCGGTACTTCTTGGCAAGGCCAAAGTCGATCACATACACCTGACAGGCAGAGTCGAGAGCGCTTCGTCGGTCGACGAGGACCAGCATGCTGAGAGTCTGCTCCTCGCATGTACATCTTCGATAGCGGAGCGCGGCTGAGCTTGAGCATGCAACGGGTGGATGCCTGCGCTTGTCAGCGACTTCCAACGACGTGCGAATGTGCCGCGCACCTGGTTGGCCCGCCGCCCCAGGCCCATGAGGAAGTTGTCGGGCTTGATGTCGCGGTGCAGGAAGCTCTTGGAGTGCACGTACTCGACACGGTTGATCTGGCGGCGGTGGCAGCAGGCATGAGGGCGTCAACGCTCGTCATGGCAGGCCGCCGAAGGCAGACCCTCCTTGCCGAAGGTGGCCATGCTCTGCGAATGTCGAAGCTGGCGGCCCTCGCTCGCCTGCTCACCAGCTGGTCAGCGAGCATGAGGACGGTCTTGAGCGAGAACTTGCGGGCGCAGAAGTTGAAGAGGTCCTCCAGGCTCGGCCCGAGGAGGTCCAGGACCATGACATTGTAGTCGCCCTCCACACCAAACCAGCGGATGTTGGGAATGCCCGCTGCGCCCGCATGGGGTGGCCAAAACATGCCAAACCCCGTCAAGCCGCAAGCCAGCCACTGTGGCCACTGCAGGAAGCAGCAGCATGGGCCCTGGCCTTCGAGCAATGGCACAGCGAGCGGCAGCCATGGCTGGCGCAGCATGGCCGGTGGCCACAGGCAGTGCACCCTCACTTCCGCCCTGGAGTATTCGGTAGAGCTTGGACTCGTAGAGCAGCTGGGGGTGCTTCGTCTTCACCGACTCCTGCAAACGACGGCGCCATGGCCGCCGTGGCGCTAATGAGGCAAGGTGAAGGGCTCGACCGGCGCACAGGCTCTGGCGCGACGAGGCGCAGTTGGCGGCGGCGTCGTCGAGGCATCGGCAACGATGGCAGGCAGTGGTGCTGGAGCTTACGAGCTTGATGCCGACCTCCTCGTTGGTGTGGAGGTTGGTGCCTGGCGAGCCGCGGAGGCAGAGCAGAGGCCGGCAGAATCAGCGCCGCAAGGCGGCGGCGGCTGCGGCAGCGGCGGCGGCGGCGGCGGCGGCGGCGGCGGCCGGTCGAGCCGAGGCGAGGAGCGGTGAAAGCGGGTGAGCTTGACGGGCAACGAATGCCGCGGCGGCGGCGGCGGCGGCGGTGGCGCTGACGACGGCGTGGGAAGACTGGACCGTACTTTGGTGCAAACCGTGAACTATTAGAAGGCCTTACGTCTTTTATTTGACGAGGAGGCCACTCTTCTAGAAGGAGGTCGTCGTGGGGGGGGGGTGCCGATGGCTGTGAGGCACTTTCCGAAACGGGAAAAGGGAAAAGCGNGCCGCCGCCGCCGGCGCCGGCGCGGGGGGGCACGGCGCCCTCCTCGAGCTCCGCAGGGGGGGAGGCCCTACGCCAGCCCCGCCAGTGTCGGCTAGCCCGGGGCGCCGCCCTCCCTCCCCGCGCGCTCCTCGTAAAATTACCGGGCGCCTCGCCGCCGCGGCCCCCACCCCCCTCCTCCCCCACTGGCGCGCGCGGGGGCACGGTGGTTGCGGGCCAGCAGCGCGTCCGGGAATTCGCCCACCGATTCGATTCAGGGGGGGCCGGGGGCTCCCGCTGCTGGGAAGCGGCGGCTGTGACGGCCCCGCTAACGTTGGAGCCCGTTTGCCGATGGGCAGAGAGGGCCCGGCGAGACGGGAGACTGCAGCGGGAAGAAGGGAAGACAAAGGAGGCCTTCTTTCCCAACGAGGGAAGCTCTTCCGAGGCACCCTTGGTGGTCTCCGCGTCTTCTCCTGTGTAGCGTGTCGGTTATGCATGTGCTGACTCGGGGATAATAGTGTCCCCCTTAGCCAGCACATTACGCAGTTAACAGGACATTTGTAAGGCTAGAATTGGCCTCCCTTTCGATTTCATGCGCACCGCGCGCCTTCCCTCTGCATAGCTCGTCAGATATGCATGTGGTCACTCGGGGATGTTAGTGTCCCCCTTAGCCAGCTCATCACCCAGTTAATAGGACATTTTAAAGGCTAGAACTGGCCTCCCTTTCAATTTCATGCGCACCGCGCGCCTTGTCTCTGCACCTTAGCAGAGAGAAGGGCTCGCCCGTCGAGGATAGGGGCTGGAAAAAGCCAGCCCAAAAAAGAATGAATAAAGGACGAGAAGGGGCCAGGGGAAGCACTCGGATCTTAGCAGAGGGCTTCGTTTAATGTAGCCATGTCATTTATTATGCACTGGATTCTGCCTGGAAAGTGTTGGCTTGAATTGGCCTCAATTTCGGTTCAAGCGCACCGCGCGCCTTCTTCTCCTGGTGGCTTTTCATGGCTTTTCATAGCACCGGGCCCCTCTGGAAGAGCTCACTTCCTTCCTACTTTTCCCCGGCTCCTGTGGACCTTGTCCGTTCGTTCTGGGCTGACTTTTCGCATTCGTAGCTCTCAGTCAGCTTACTCCTCGCTGCACAGTGCCTCTTCTCCTCGTGCACCATCAGCGGCCAGAGCAAAACCCGACATACGTGCCCATTATTTCCCCTACGAAGATGCAACACCTGACTCAACCATGACCTTAGTGACATCAATACAAAAACCCCATGTGCCTGCGGGTAACGAGCAGCACTACTGTAAGTGGTTGTGCAATTCTCAATACTTTACATTGTAAGACAGTCACTCCACTAGAAGCTACACCACTGCTATGGGTCCACTGTGGTGGGCAGCACGACTCTGTCGGGGCTTGGCTGAACCCTCGTTCAGTCTACCCGCCGCTGTCGCCTTGCACGTCCACATACGTGAGCCGTGCTCGCGGCACGCGCACCGCACCACGCAAGCATGCGCTGGCCCGCTGGACGCTGCTGGCGCTGCTGCCAGCTACGACCCCCTCGGGCAGCGCTGCTGCCGCCGACGGCGCTGCCACAGCAAAAGCGCCTGATGCAGTGCCCTCTTCCAGCAGCATCCAGAGGTCCAGCTCCATCTCATACTCCAGTGCTGCCGACCGGGCTTTGCCCCCCACCTCCTGCTGCGGCATGCTCCGGTATGTGCTGCTACCACTCTCTGTGACCGGCTCGACAAGCGCCTCGCAGCCATTGGCAATCTGGACGACCTGGAAGGCTGCCGGTGGTACAATCGGGGGCGCTGCCGACAGCACAGGATTCGGCGGCGGCGGCAGGTTTGGCAGCGCGGCCCGGATCCTTTGTCGCACGCCCTCCGGCAGCTGCATGTGGTCAAGCTCGCTCTGAGTGCCACCACACGAAGATCATGCTGCCGGCTGTTAGCACCACAATGAGTGCCACCACACAGATATATGCTGTCGGCTGTCAGCACAACAGTCCTACACAATCTGCCTGACGTGTATATATGTTGCAAGCGCGCAGACACTGCAGACCAGAATTGCTGGTAAAGTCCAGAAGGCAAGGCAGGTCTACGAGCGATCTGTGGAAGGCTCAACATGGAAACCAGTACCCCATATGTCTGGGGCCAGAGATACAGGCCTTGCTTTCTTGCTTTTCGATCTAGGTTTACTTGGAGGCACCTGCATGCGCTCCACAGAGTCGCGGTCGAGCGGTGGCACCTCCCGCAGCGCCTTGGCTGGTTTTGTTCCAGGCGGCGGCTTGAGCCATGCCGCCCATGTACCGCTGGCCAACGCGTGCAGCAAGCTGAGGACTCGCTCGAACAGCGACTCCCCAGCCATGGCGGCTGCCACAGTCGCCGCACGCACGGCATACTCCGCATCGTCGGCCACCGGCGGCTGCTTGCCAGGCCAGGAGTCGGGCCCCAACGCCGCGGGTGGGAGCAGCACCGGCTCAATGGCCTCTTGAACGACGCCCGTGCCGAGCAGGCGCAGCAGAATCGGTGCGAGCAACTGCCGCATGTTGCGCGCTGTCTGGTCCCTGTGAGGAAAAGTCGCCGCGCCCCGCGTTGCGTCAGCCAGCAAGTTGGTTGCATAAACTCAAATGTGCTGCCAGGAGCCGCAAGCTTATATACAGGACCATGGCCATTGACAACTCCAGAGAAAAGAAGGCCAGATCAAAAGGCTGCCAGCAAGTGGATTAATTGTCAGATGTCAATACACAAGCATGCCGCAAGACAGGCCTGGACATCGAGAACCTGTCAGCGTGTATGATGGGCAGCAGCGGCAGCAGGAACTGAAGGCGAAGCCACAGCGAAGTCTGCAGCGCCGCTGCAGTGGCCACTGCTGGCGGGGCGGGCGTTGTGTCTGCGACGGCGCCGCCACCTGCTAGGGGCCGCCGACCCATGCCAGGGCTGCTCGCTGCCTCGCCGCCCATCCGCCGCCCTCGCAGCGGCGCCAGGCCCCGTGCCTCAGCCACTGAGGGCCCGCTGCCTGCCAAGGTGCTCTTGGTCAGCGTGCTTATGTGCTGCTCCAGGTACCCAATCTGCATGGCCATAAGCAAAGGTGTCATATTAGCAAAACACTAACACAATAACCGTAACTGACATAAGTAACATAACACGAGTCACTTACGTTCGAGCAGGCGTTACATATAAAGAACTTTAAACTTGATAACATGCTCAGAGAGTCAAGGTGAGGAGCGGCTACTGCACCTGCTTGACGAGGTCTGCCGCCGAGCCAGCGCATGTGTCGTGGGAGCTCCGAGCCAGACAGGGCAGCACAAGGTCAGCAAGCGCCCGCTCAGTAGCAAATGGCTGCAGCCGCCCTCCTCCGTCCTCGCCAGCGGCCTCCTTCTGCACATCCTCTCCCTCCACCAGCGATGCGGCGTCCTGTCCATTGCCATAACCCGGGGGCGTGCTGAACCCATGCGCCTGAGAGTTGTGGTCAAGCAGCTGACGCAGTGACTTACGGCCAAAGAGCATGTCGCTGCCCTCGAGAACCCACTTCACCTGCAGGCAACAAGCAATGCTTCAAGCTAATGAGGAATCAGGCAGGTGCTGGCTGACATCTGCAAATCCTGGACACTGCCCCTGACCTTCTGAGCCCCAAGACCAAGGTACAGGATCCTCCACTCTGGATGCAAGCCTGTGAGCACTGCTGGGGCTGTGCAGAGCGTGCTGGTTTGCTCTCCTTTGCTCGTTTTGCACGTTCAAAGTTCTGTGCTTAGGGCCTTCTTGTAGTAATCAGAATTAGAGTTGCAGCACGTCTTGACAACCAAAGACCTTCATTTGACCTTGACAGCCACGTTCTTGATAGCTTCCACAAATTCATCTGAAATTTGTGGGCAAGTCAGAGACAGGCACGACATAGCGGTGACCTTCTTGCCTCACCTGGAGGATGAGGTAATCCTCAAGGCCCCTGCCCAGGCAGCGGATGGCCTCGCTGTACAGAGCTGCCCTGCGGGGGTGGACGAGCAGCCGTGAGAGCACGGCGGATGTGAAAGTCTTCTCACACTCCGCGAGCTGGCCCTTGTCGCCCCCCGCCAGTCGCGCTGACTGCCAAGCGTCCTCGTCCTTCGCCCCCAGTACAGACAGCTTCTCAAGCAGGACCTGGACATGCCGCCACGTATATGACAATCTGTCAAGTCAAACATACTCTTGATTAACAGGAGCACACATAATCAAGTTGCTTAACCGTCAGCCAGCAAGGCATCTCTATGTATAGACTCAAGCCTTGTATTGCTCACTTGCTCGTTGAGCAGCAGCCGGAGCTCAACCCACTGCCAGTGGAAGGTCCACGGCTGGAGGTCGTTGAGGACACGTATCAGCTCCGAGGTGATTGACGCTGCTGTGCTGGAGGGGGGCCGAGTCCCTGGCAGCGCGCCAGTCATCAGGGCGTGCAAGAACAGGCGGGCCGGCAACGGCATGCTGCTGCTCTGACTTGCGCCAGCTTCCAAGGTTGTCGAGGCCGTGGACGAGAGCGGCAGCTTGGGCTCCAACGAGATCAGGTGGTTCGGTTTCGATCCGAGCAGGTCCATCTCCTCGGCAAAGTACGTGTAAAGAGCTCGTGTGTCATGGAGAGCAATCTCCCGCACCGAGCAGCTAGCGACGGCTGCAGCTGCCGCGGCGCTCAGCTCCTGACAGCATGCTCTTTGACCATGTCAGGCACAGCGAATGCAGGGCAAGCCACAGAAGCAGCTGTAGCACTGGATGATTGCAGCCGGCAAGCTGAGGAATGGCGGGGGGGGACTGAGGACTGACTTTGCCGTCGTTGTTGTGCGGTGCAGCCATGCGCGCCAAGTGGGAGCAGAAGAGCGAGTAGGCCGGCGGCACGGCCATCTCGAACGGCAGCCCCTGCTGCAGGCGGCGCAGGGCCAGGCCATCTGCCGGCCCGACAAGGCCAGCAACCGCCGGCTGGGACCCCACCACGGCCTCCGAGCAGCCGCAGCCTTGCAGCACGCAGTACCAAAAGAGCAGCGCGAGGTGGCACTCGCCCGCGGAGCGCGGCGTGGGGCCGCGCTGCGCCCTCGCGAGCCCCTCCCGGAGCTGCAGGACCTTGAGGGCCCAGTCCAGCTGCACCGCATCGGCTGCCACGGCCGACGCCACGAACGCCGCAGCCACCGACTTGCCGGCCGGCGAGATGGGGCCTGCCTGCACCATGTTGTCGCTAGAGGCGAGGGACCCCGCAGCCGGCGACAGCGGGCTGCTCAAGTCGGGCGTCTCCGGCGACATGTGGAACGCAGCTTGAGAGGCGCTCGCTGCCAAGGGGCCCCTGGCTAAGCTTGCCAGGACGTGGCCGGCGGCCTCCACAACGGCGCCCTCCTCCAGGTGGCAGCGGTGGCGGTCTGGCAGCAGCCCCTCCAGGGCCGCCAAGCACCGGACGTGCATCTGCACGCACCGCCGCCCGGCCTTCCTCTGGCCCAGAGACAGCTCGACGTCGGCCGCGGCGGCGCCTCCGTCAGCCCCCCTCCCTCCCTCCTCAAGGCTGTCCAGCAGGCTGACCGTGGCGGTGACGCAGTGGCTCACGATCGCGGCAGCGGCTGCTCGTGCCAGCGCCTCCTGCGCAGCTGCCCCCGGCAGCTCCGAGCAGCCCTGCTGGACGATCTCCGCGAGCCCTGCTGCGGCCCTCTCCATGGCAGCCAGCTCTGTCTCCCGCTCCCTCCTCCTCCTTGCCATGTCCTCTAGAGAATTCATCCAGGAGTCAGCTTTCTTCTCCTCTCGAGCGCGGCTGAGGATGCCCAGCATCTCGTCAGTCAGCTCAGCACGGACACAGCCCTGCAGTGACACCACTAGCTTCCCTCCGGGCAGCTCTGCGTGGTCGCTGCCGCCTCTCTCTGCTTCAGCAACCCAGTTGGTCGCCGGCTGCCCGCGCCAGTAGCTCGCGGTTGCCTCTGCTTGCGCCTGGCAGTGGTCTAGCTCGGCCACCATCTTCGAGTCGCATTTGGAAGTCCTCAGTGAGGTCTCCCACGATTGCACAGACGGGACGAGCTTGTAGGCATGCCAGAGGCGAGAAACCTCTTCCCGGCAACTCGCCTGGATCTGCGGGGTCGTGCTGGAGAGCTGGAGGAGAGTGGCCAAGAGTTCAGGCACCACTTCCATGGCCGCCACATGTCTCTCGTACCTGCACCTCATAGGTTGCATGCAAAGATACAGTCAGTCAGTCTGACGATTGTATTATGGCTAAATCTGTGCTATCAAGGGGTGAGAATTGGACAAGGTATAATGTATCAACGACGTAACTAGCAACATCTTATCTGAACTTTCTGGAAGATGGCATTGCAAGCGTCATCTTTCCGTGTAAGAAACAGCTGTAATAAGGGTTTATCTTTGCCCTGTCACGGGGTGTCATTGATCTCACCTCCTCAAGCAGGACAGAAGATAGTGGAGGGGGATGGGGTCCAACTTGCACAGGGCAACTTTTTGATCTGCATGTTGCTGGGAGGAAGTAGCGCACTGCTTCAGTAGCAGCAACAGCAGATCGACGAGGCCCCCAAAATCTTCAGTGCTGTCCAGCAGCAACAGGACAACGTTCACTTCCTCCTCATGCGGTTCCCATCGAGCCTCGGCTTTGACGGAGACGCTGTCGCAGTTCACCAATCTGACCTTGTCCGAGCCTGCATTGCTTGGCATTTTGTCCACTTTGTTTGGCAGGCTGGCACCGATCGCATCACCTGTGCCTGATCTGTGTGTCCCCATGCGTTCAACGTACGCTTTCACTGCCGCAGTCAGCCACCGCGACAGCTTGCGCCGCTCTCGCATCTTCAGGTTCTTGATGCGGACAGGCAGTTGGTCAAGCTTGATCTCGTCCTTCGCAGTTGTCTTGAGCTTTGAGACAGCCGAGCAATGTCCAAGGCAGTTGTGACTACATGACGCTCCCCACCTAGCATCCCTGCGCATCTGTAGCACCTTCTCATCCACTGCCGGCGTATGAGAAGAGGTGGATGTTGCAATTTCACCTGTACCAGTGACTTCACCGTTCATTTTGTCAAAGTTGGAGGCACCTCGCAGCCACCAAGAGCCATCGTCATTTGCCGCAGTGGCATAGCCACTGTCCTTGACAACCTTTGTGTCTCCGTCAATCTGCGAAGCTCTTGCTGGTATTGGCAAGTTGTCCACCTGCCGAGCTTCTGCCGGGAGTTCACTCGTAATGGTTCCGCAGCAAGGGGCGCAGGGGAGCTGCAGCACCTCGCAGGCCAGCTGTCTCAAGAATAGCAGCTCGGCCTTGCCTCTCTTCACTTTACCATCGCTTGCTGCTAATGGAGAACCGACACTCTGGAAGGTGCTCAGCGCAAGCTCACGCTCTGCCATGAAACTTCTGCTGGCCTCGTCTTGTTGCTGACCGCCCAGGAGGCCCCATGGCATGTTGCGCAAGAGCTGCAGGTGCCAGCGGGCACGTGCCACCTCTGCAGGCGACCTCTGCCGCACCAGCACGCCTTCCGCCACTAGCCAGCCCACATAAGCGGCTGGGGATATCAAGCCCGCATGCACCACTTCCATAATAAGAGCCTGCGACACGGGAGATTATGAAGGTCAGCGCCAATCTGCCACTATATGATCCAACATCCGGCACAGATTTGCTGCTTTAAATGAAGCACAAATACCATGCATGCATTTATTAGACATTGCAAAGAAGTCAATGCTCGTCAGCAAATACAAGTGTTACCAGCAAATGCTTTTGTAAACACAACGCCTAAGGGATCATATTCTGCTTGACCAACCTGCAGGGCACTGCTATTGTTTTGGTGGGAGGCAGACATGGAGTCCAGCCACTTGAGAAGCAGCTGGTGCATGGCATCCTCCTCCATGCTTCCTTGCTCGGCATGCAACTCCACTTTTCGGTGCCGCAAGACCGAGACGGCAAAGAGCTTACGTAAATCGCCGCTCGCCAAGCAGCCAGAGGCCTGCAGGTGTGGCTGGGAGCTGGAGACAGCCCAGTCGCATAGGAATTGGATGGCGGCCAGCTCATTGGTCATGGCCTTCAGCCGCCGCGAGCGGACCCCTGACGGGCTGCTCCCGTTGACCTCCGTCGAGCTCCTGGGGCCTGTACAGGAGCCTGCCAGGAGCTCGCCGTCGCAGAAGGCGGCATCAAATAGGGCCCCACAAGCTGCCGCCACACTCCCGGAGCTCAGCGCGGCGTGGAGCTCCTGAACCACCTTTCCCTCGTTGCTTCGGAGGACGCCGGGCGCCACGCCGGCAGCCAGCGCTGCAGCGCGTGACCTCACCGACGCAGCCACCTCCTCGCCAATGCACAGCACCATCTGAGGCCTTGCAGCAAGCTCCGTGTGAATCCCTTGTCTCCTGAGTATCTTGTCGAACAGAACGCCCTGCATGTCGCCAACTTGCTTCACTTGATGGCGGATATGGCTCGTCACGGCAGAGAGCGGGAAAGCTTCGAGAGCCACAAAGGAGTCCGGCATGGCCACCAAAAGGTAGAGCAAGATGTTGGCGAGGCATGCTCGGGCCTCCAGCAGCGAATCATGTGTAGCACCGACGGCGACTGGCTCTCTACTCAACCTGGCCAACCACTGGAGACAGGCGTCAACGATGTTGCGGAGATGCAGCTGGGACACAACGTCCAGCGAGTCCAGGAGCGCCAGCAGGACCGGCAGCAGCGCCTCCAGGACTCGCAAGGACTCCATGTCCTGCAGTGTCCAGCACAGCCATGGCACTCCACCTCCCATTAATAACCTTACATCACATGATTATACGAAGTAATCATTTGCAATGGAGATTGCCAAATAATACCTGACCATGAGAATGCAGACCAGATTGTCTTCACTTCTGCCAATCTTTCAAAGAAAAGACGTAGTGACCTGGGTCTGACTCGTACCTGCATCTGCTTGAGGATCCAGTCCAGGATTGCTGAGCATGGGACCAGGCCTTCCGACCAATGCCACTGTGCCAGCCGCATGAGGTACCGCCACTTGGCCTGCAGCACAAGGCTCAAATCAGGAGCTAAACCAAGGTAGGACCTACCCAAGCTCCAGTAGGAGCCATACAAGGCAGGACAAACCATTCGTCTCTTTGGCAAGAATGATGCGAAACAGCAGGCCTTTGACATGAATGTGTCTCGTGCAAGCATAGCTCCTTGCACCTGTACATCGACCGGCAACGCCTCCGAGGAAGCCTCTCCCAGCTTCGCAGACGAGTTGGCAGGCTCCTTGAACGTGGCCGGAGACTCTGTGACAGCAATCTCTTCGAGCAGAGATTGAGCATATTCTAGTATATCCTTGGTCCAGACATCCACTCGCCGTGCCTGCGCCTTGTCAGTGATCACACCATTTCCTCCAGGAGCCGTCGGGCGTACCTGAGCATTGGAATGCTCAGAGCTTTTGAATTTCCCACACCCAGAAGCTGTGCTATATTTATATAAAACTTATCAAGACTGTTTCCTACCTAAGTGATGCTGTTATCACGTTACTTCAAGAGTAGTTGCTCTGTTCTCCAATGAGAAACAAGCTCGACACGGCTGCCAGCCAGCAGACGAGGTGGTCCAGTTTGTGCTTGCTGCTTCTCATGTACACCATACGTGCCTGATTTAAGTAGAGGATGCGGATGTGCCAGGTCGCCCGCAGAAGCGGTACATTGTGGCGAATGAGCGCCTCGAAGAGCAACCTCTTGCGGAAGCCATGGGGGACGTGCTCAGCCAACTGCCGGAGTCGCTTCCGCCCAGCCAGGTCCTGAAGGGTTACACATTGTCTTTGAGATATCACCACAGAGACATATCCTTGCAAGATCGGCAAACCTTCTCTATCAGGTCGTCCAAGTCACCTAAAAGGGTCGGCCTGATTTGGCGAAGACTGGGCAGCACACACCTCTGTCCATGCTAGCTGCAGAAGGCATACAACTGACATCAGAGCAAGTATGACAGGGAGGTCAGACAAAGTGCTGACCTCCATCCACTTCCGGCGGAAGTCCTCGCCACATGTTTTCAGCTCGGGAAACTGGCCAGACTTAAGGAGCAGGGGCCCAACCAGCGGCACACCATATACCTGCCCGACCTGCCTCCTCCAATCATGCAGCCGTATGTCAAACACTGACCAAACCAAAATCACCAAGAAGCAATGTATACCGGCAGAGGTACAACAGGGGTTACTTGACTGTAAGGTGCACAACTGTTATATTCGAATCAACTTCTGCTGAGCTCTTCACGAAAGAAACTTGCCTTCCGCTTCCGCAGTACCACGCCGTGCAGAGCCCGGAGCTGCCGCCGGATGGTCTGCAGGGTGGTAGCATTCTCAATCTGAGATGCTTACAAGGTTTAATACCTCTGCATGCCACTGTGACTGCAACAACTACATTCAAAAGTACAAGATGGAGTGAAGTGTGTCGATTGGCAGCTCTGTGTGGCTGTCATAGCTGCAAGGCCTGCCAGCCAGACCTCACGGTATTGGGCAATGCTGTGTGCCGCCCAGATGTCTGCAAAGGAGCCGCCGGTCAGCGTGTGCGCCACCTCCATGCTCTCCTGCAATTGCCAGCAGTTGCCAGCAAAGGCAACCAAATGAGGAAGGCAAATGAGAATGTGTCACGCACCAAAGCTCCTCATCATGAAAATCTCAATGACAGACGTAAATGACAACCAAGATGCCACCAGCACAATGGGGCTGCGTGGCCACTGAAGCTTGCAACCACGAGCGTAACAGCATCGGCACTGGCTTGCTCCACTGGCTTGCAGACGGCCAGCAACATGAAGTTTGACAATCACCTCGATCCCCGGAATGACCTCCTTGTAGCCGCTCTGCACATCCTCCTTCGACAGGACCCCCTCGCAGTCCTCAGCGGACGGTGGGTAGTACTCGGCGGGGCCCAGCCTGACAAGGCAAGGCGCAACGATCAGGCGCCAATGTAAGCAATGGCCCAACAAGGCAAGCTGGCAGATCGAGCTTGGGCATGCTCTGCTGCAGGTGGGTGCTTGCCAAAGCGCCTGGCTTTAATCAAGTCCAGAGTGCCGTAGTTGCTGTGGCTCTGAACGGCGCTGAGCAACGCCCCCCCCCTGGCTTGCCTTCTGGCAGCGGCAGCTCCTTCTGAGCTAAGATATGGGTACGAGTTTTTGCTGATATGCCACTTGCTCGTAAGCCTACAGAAGTAAGATTGGGCAGAGGGAGAAGAATTTCTACTGGCTGGACTGCTCGAGTATCAGAAGGACAGATCTTATCTGAGAAGAGTGGAGTCAGTTTGTTCAATGCTCAAGCAAAGCTTTACACTTGAGCATTGGAAAAACTGACTAAATCTCGAATGAGATCCGTACCACTTTTTGCTTGAGCATCGGACAGACTGACTCCATTCGTCTCGAATGAGATATGTCCTTCTGATATCGAGCAATCCAGCCAATAGAACTCCCTTTCCCTTTGCCCATTCTGACTTCCGTAGGATTACTAGTGACTGGAATATCAGCAAGACGCCAGACTCCTGTTGGTGGACAGCGGCTCGCTGGACCCTCTCTAAGCGGGCGCCGGTTGGTGGTGGACGGCCAGCTTCGGACGAGCTCTGGCTCTTCCGAAGCCGCGCTCGCTGCAAAGCGACGCTGGCCATGGCTGCGGCGACGGCGGAGAGCCGGAAAACTTCGTTATCTCCGTGAGCTCACCGCTCGGAGAGGGCCTCGCGGTCGCACTTGAGCTCGTAGGCCACGAGCTGCTGGCCGCTGGCCAGCCGTCGACCGCGCGCCGGGAAGGCTTGCATTGCTCCCGCCGCCGCCGCCGCCGCCGCCGCCGCCGCCGCCNGCCGTCAGCTCGTTCCCGCGTGGCATCCCGCGCAGCCAATATCCGATCCTCCCCAATCTCCAGCGGCACTTCCCCGCCGTCGGATGCAAGCAGCGCCGTGCCCTCCGATGGCAGGGATCCAACGGCCCCGCCTCTCTCGCCGGCGCCGCAGGTCGCCTGTTAGGCTGGAGTGCGGCAGTCGGGTGCCTTTTGCCATGTGCGCTGCCGCCGTCAAGGCACCACTTGCCTCTCTCCTAGTCGCTTGGGTTTGGTGAGCACCGGCAGTTTCCGCCGCCGCCGCCGCCGCCGCCGCCGCCGCCGCCGCCGCCGCCGGGCAGTTGTCGCTACGGGGCGCCGGACTCGTGGAGGGGCCCCGCAGGAGCCGCCATCGTCGGGCGGCCGACGGCCTGGCGGGCCTTGGCCGGCCGACACTGACCGCCTGCGTGAAGCTGCAAGTCGGAGTAACTCGCAGCTGGAAAAGAGGCACCCCGAACGAGACCCAGAAGCGGCAAGTTGGGGCCAGGGGAAGAGCAAGCGCGGCCAGATTAAGTGGGAGAGGCCAGCCCAAACTGACGAGAGGTTACTGAGAGTTCGCTTACTGCTGTCTCAGTCCTTAGCACTCCGACTCCTTCAGACCTTGTCCATTCTTTTGGGCTGGCCTCTCCCAGCCACCAGTTAATCTGGCCGCGCTTGCTCTTAAAGGAATGGACAAGGTCTGAAGGAGCCGGAGTCCTGAGGACTGAGACAGCAGCAAGCGGACTCTCAGTAACCTCTAGTCAGTAGATGCAAGGCTGAATAGCTAGCAGGCGGAAAGACGTCGCCCTGACGGAAGCCGGAGGGCGCCGCCAAAGCGCGGCCTGCGCACAAGTGAACCGCGAAGGCAAGGGACCGCTGCAACTCAGCAAGCGCGGCCAGAATAACTGGTGGCTGGGAGAGGCCAGCCCAAAAGGAATGGACAAGGTCTGAAGGAGCCGGAGTGCTAAGGACTGAGACAGCAGCAAGCGGACTCTCAGTGACCTCTAGTCAGTAGATGCGAGTCTGAATAGCTAGCAGGCGGCAAGCACTAAGAAAAACCAAGCACAAGAAGAAACTAGGCAGCTACGAAACTCTCAGTAATCCCTGCTAAGCAGCCTCAAGTCAGAGAAACCGCGGCCCGATTGACTGGTGGCTGTGAGAGGCCAGCCCAAAGGAATGGACGAGGTCTGAAGGAGCCGGATGGCACAGCAAGCAAGGTACTAAGTCGGAGAAACGTGGCTCCTGGAAGCGGGTCCCCTGGCCAGGGCCAGAGGCAGCAGCGAGGGCTCGTTCGGCACGCAGGTGCAGCGCGCGGGTCATGGACCTCTGCCGCGAGACGGCCAAGCGCATGCGGTACACCTGCGTTAGCGACATGGCTGCATGAAAGTCTACCGGCTCCCCATGGAAGCGGCGGGCGATGGCGTGTCGTGAGAGCTGGTTGAGCAGCTCGAGCCACGAGCGCCCAACGCCCCGTGTGTGTCGATCGCGAGCGGGAAGAACTCATCGTCCCGCGTGTGGTCGGCGTACTTTGATTCCTTGGCCCGAGCGGCGCAGGCTACCGCATACCCCGCCTTGGAGGCACAATGTGCGGGGTGTGTGCGGTCGTAGGAATCGGTGGTCACTACGTCAAGGAGGAGACGTGTCCCGCCGGCTGGTGGGGTGGCCACAAGGTCGACGCGACGGGCGTGGAGACCGTCCGCTCGTTGCTGTAGAGGCATGACTGTGGAGTGCTCGGCAGCCACCGAGAAGCCGGCCTCCATCGAGCATGCCGTGCATCGCATCCCGAAGGAGGTCGTGTGCCGCTGTCTGCTCCCCACTGTCGGAGCAGCGTAGAACATGGGCGGCCAGGTCCCCAAGCTCGGCCCCTCGCTTGCCGCATTCGCACTGAAGCACACCCTCGAGGGATGGCGGTGGCAGGCCGAGGAGCCGGTGGACGGCGCTGCGAAAGACCTCGTCCGGGAGGTGAGGGCGTCGTTGAGGGGGAGGGCCTGGAGCCACTCCGCTGCCCCTGGGGAAGAAACCGAGTGAAGTCGTGCACGCCCGCGCAGGTCGGCCTCCGGGAGCTCCTGCAAGGCGGTGGCAAAGGCTGCCCTGTCCATCGCGGCCGCAAAGCGCGCTTGGACGCGCAGGTCGGCGGTGTGCGCGAGGTGCTCAAACAAGACCGCCTGTCCTGCCAGATCCGGGTGCACCGCGAGCAGCTTCTGGTGGGCTGTGCGTAGTGACGCCTGGAAGGGCAGCACACCCGCGTTTGCCTCCACCACCGCCTGCTCCAGCACATGCCGGCCGTGGACAGGGAAGCGCTGGGACATGGAGGCGGCTGTCTGCGCCCAGCTGCCCAGGTATGGCGCCCTGCAGAAACGGACGAGCGGGCGAAGGCCGAGACCGCTGTAGCTGAGGGGCAGCGCTGCCTGATGAAGAGCGGCAGGAGACTGGCGGAAGCCCTGATGGCGGACCAGGGCCGCCAGGCTCGCAACCATGCCTGCATCAAAACCCGCGTACGCCGCCAGCGCCCCTGGGGACGGCGGGGTGGCTCGCGCCAGGTACTGGGGTCTTCTGCACAATGGCCTTGGTCAGCATGGCCAGAGCCAGCTGCATGTCTTGCAGCTCGGGGAGTCTGGCCGCGGGCTGGAGGTGCTCCTCGAGGTGGGCGCGCAGCTGCCCCTCTACGAAGGACAGCGCGCCTAGGGGGACCCTCAAGAGGGTGAAGCTGTCTGCAGGAGTCAGGCATCCAGGGGGCAGCACCAGGGTGGATGGGAGGCCGCAGGGGGACCAAGCCGCGCACTTCGTCGTCCAGGTGGACAGGCCGAGGGTGGCCAGCTGCTGCTCAAAGGAGACGAAGACCGCCGCCATGTCTTCCGGAGGGCCGACCATGGTGGTGTCGTCAGCGAACGTAGGCCACCCTGGCGCTGCCCCCCGGATGCCTGACTCCTGCAGACGGCTTCATCCTCCTCGGGGTCCCCCTCGGCGCGCCGTCCTTCATGAAGGGGCAGCTGCGCGCCCGCCTCGAGGAGCACCTCCAGCCTGCGGCCCGGCTCCCCGAGCTGCAGGACATGCAGCTGACTTTGGCCATGCTGACCAAGGCCATTGCACAGAGGCCCCAGTACCTGGCGCGGGCCACCCCGCCGTGCCCAGGGGCGCTGACAACGTACGCGGGTTTCGACGCCAACATGGTGGCGAGCCTGGCGGCCCTGGTCCGCCACCAGGGCTTCCCGCAGTCGCCTGCCGCTCTTCATCAGGCGGCGCTGCCCTTCAGCTACGGCGGTCTCGGCCTGCGCCTGCTCGTCTGTTCCTGCAGGGCGGCGTACCTCGGCAGCTAGGCACAGACAGCCGCCTCCGTGTCCCAGCGCTTCCTGGTCCACGGCGCTGGAGCAGGCAGTGGTGGACGTCAGCACGGGTGTGCTGCCCTTCCAGGCGTCGCTACGCTCAGCCTACCAGGAGCTGCTCGCAGCGCACCCGAATCTGGCGGGCCAGGGGTCTCCTTTGAGCACCTCGCGCACACCGCCGACCTGCGCGTACAGGCGCGCTTCGCGGCCGCGATGGACAAGGCAGCCTTTACCACCACCTTGCAGCAGCTCCCGGCGGCCGACCTGCGCGGGCGCGCACGACTCCACTCGGCCTCTTCCCCGGGAGCAGCGGCACGGCTCCAGGCACTCCCCCTCAACAACGCCCCCACCCTCCCGGACGAGGTATTCCGCAGTGCCGTCCACCGGCTCCTGGGCCTGCCGCCGCCATGTCTCCAGGGTGTGCTGCAATGCGAATGTAGCGAGCGAGGGGCCGAGCCTGGGGAGCTGGCCGCCCATGTTCTGCGCTGTTCCCACGGCGGCGAGCGGACAGCGGCCCACGACCTCCTCCGGGATGCGATACATGGGCATCCTCGTGGAGGCCGGCTTCTCGGTGGCCGCCGAGAATTCCGCAGTCATGCCGCTCCAGCAACCGGCGAGCGGTCTGCACGCCCGTCGCGTCGACCTTGTGGCCACCCCCCACCAGCCGGCGGGCCACGTCTTATCCTTGACGTGGTGACCACTGACCCCTACGACCGCTCACACCCCGCCCAGTGTGCCTCCAAGGCTGGGTATGCGGTAAGCCTGCGCCGCTCGGGCCAAGGAGCTCAAATACGCAGATCCCATGCAGCAGGGTCGCTAGCGCAGGTGTTTCGCATGCGCTTGGCCGTCTCGCTGCAGAGGTCTATGGCCCGCGCGCTGCACCTGCGCGCAGGCAGACCCCTCGCTGCTGCCTCTGGCTCTGGCCAGGGGACCCGCTTCCAGGGACCCAGTCTCTCGGACCTGAGGCTGCTTAGCAGGGGTTACTGAGTGCTTCGTAGCTGCTTCGTTTCTTTTTTGTGCTTGTTGTTCTTCGTACTTCCCCTGGCCCCTTCTCGTCCTTTATTCATTCTTTTTTGGGCTGGCTTTTTCCAGCCCCTATCCTCATTGGGCGAGCCCTTCTTCAGATCACCCGCAGGAAGACGAGTTCTTCCCTTGCCAGATGTGTATGTGCTCACTCGAGGATATTAGTGCCCCCCTTAGCTAACTCATTACCCCGTTACCAGGACACTTGTAAGGCTAGAACTGGCCTCTCTTTCAATATCATGCGCACCGCGCGCCTTCCCGCTCGCCATCGACACGCACAGGGCGTTGGGTGCTCGGTGGCTCGAGCTGCTCAACCAGCTCTCACGTCACGCCATCGTCCGCCGCTTCCATGGGGAACCGGTGGACTTTCATGCAGCCGGGTCGCTAGCGCAGGTGTACCGCATGCGCTCGGCCGTCTCGCTGCAAAGGTCTATGGCCCGCGCGCTGCACCTGCGTGCTGGAAGAGCCCTCGCTGCTGCCTCTGGCTCTGGCCAGGGGACCTGCCTCCAGGAGCCAAATTTCTCTGACCTGAGGCTGCTTAGCAGGGGTTACTGAGTGCTTCGTAGCTGCTTACTACTTATGGTGCTTGGTTTCCTTAGTGCTTCCCCTGCCCCCTTATCGTACTTCGTTCATTCTATTTTGGGCTGGCTTTTTCCAGCCCCTATCCTCCCTGGGCGAGCTCGTCTCTCAACCATGGTGGTGTCATCGGCGACCGTGGGCAGCAGGACCCCTGGGTTGGCCGCACTTTGTTCAGTCTTTTATGGGCTGACCTTTTCCAGCCCCTATCCTCTATGGGCGAGCCCTTTCTTCTTGCAGCCATAGCGCGGCCTGCTCGCAAGTGTGCTGCGTGAGCCAGGATAAAGCCAGCCCAGAAAGATTAATGGTCCAGAAAGAAGTGAGCCAGAAAGGCGCCAAAGGCACACCGATATGCAAAAAGTTGCAGCGAGTGGGAGCTTAATAACAACAAGCAGCCGGAAAGAAATAGGTCATCCAAAGGTGCGGCGGTGGCTGAGCTTGTTCACTCTTTGGTGGGCTATGAAAAAGGGGCTTATTCAAAAGCGGCGAGGGCTGTGAAAAGCCAGCCTGAAAATGTGGACAAGCTTCGGAGACGCTTGCTTCGCGCCGTCTCCCCTCCTTGTCCCCCTTCAGTTGTGCTTTTCGTATCTTACCTTAGCCCCTCTTAATTGATAATAAATCGCTTGTATGTTCGTCTTACACAGATTGTACTGGCTTGCTTGGCCTCCCTTTCATTTGGGGGCAAGGGCTGTGAGAAGCCAGCCCAAAATGAATTGACAAGGGGCCAGAAGCGCAATCTCAAACCTGGGGTAGGACGAATCACTCAACAGCAACGAGTGAGGAGCCTCAAATCCGACAAACTAGCTAGCAGAAAACAATCCCCCTGACGAAAGCCAGAGGCAGCTTCCATTTCATGCGCACCGAGCGACTTCTTCGTTGCCTGGACGGCGCTAGGGGAGCTGACGTCCGGCTGCCCATCTGCGTGCACATGGCACCCAACTTGCATCTGCGTCCCGGTCGCGCTTTGGCTGCAGCCTCTGGCTATGATTATTCTGACCTGCGGCTGCTCACTAGGGATGTTGAGCAACCAATTGCCACTTGAGTTGAGCTCTAGCACTTTTCTGGCCTTGCCTCATTTGGCCCCTTTCAGACCTTGTCCACTCCTTTCGGCACCGTTTGGCTCTTTGGACCTTGTCCGTTCATTTTTGAGCTGGCCTCCCAGCCCCTACCCTCTGTGGGCTAGCAATTTGAATCTGGGCTAGCCTCTCACAGCCACTGCTGTCAATCTGGAAGCGCAAGTTTCTGTGGGAGAGCCATTCTCTTTCTTTTCTGGCCCCTTCGAACGTTGTTCACATGTTTTCTGGGCTGGCCAGTCACAGCCATCGCCCTCGACTGGAAGAGATTCTCTCTTCTAGAAGATCGGATTTGAGGCTCCTCACTTGTAACTACTAAGTGGTCCATCCTCCCCCGTTCTGACATAGTGTCTTCAGGCCCCTTAGTAGCTGCTTAGCGCTTTTTAGGCCCCTCCATCATTTTGGCCCTTCGAACCTTTGTCAATTCTTTTCCGGGCTGGCTTTTCACAGCCCTTGCCCCCATTGGGAGTGCCACTTCTTCTAGCAGAAAGACTCCTCTTCTAGAGAAAGACTCCTCTTCTTCTGGCCATTCACAGAGCAAGCGCGGCCAGATTAACTGGTGGCTGGGAGAGGCCAGCCCAAAAGCATGGACAAGGTCTGAAAGAGTCGGAGTGCTAAGGACTCTGACAGCAGTAAGCGAACTCTCAGTAACCTCTCGTCACTAGATGCAAATCTGATCACAGCTTGTGCCCAAGAGGAGGAGTCGCCGCCTGACGGCGGCGCCACATTTGCGGGCCACTTTCGAACGGCACGAGTGCAGAGAGGCTCCGCTGCCACCGCTAAGTCGGAGCCAGACGGCACTCCATGCAAGCGTTCCCACTGTATGGTATGCCACATTAGCGTCCAGCGCCGACGACGACCGCACAGGCTAGGGTTTGGCCGCGCCTCCGCCGCAACTCTCGCCGCCTTTGCTGCCGACGCGGCGGCGGCGGCGGCGGCAGCGCCGGCGGCTGCGATGGCGGCGGCGGCGGC
>WELB01000069.1:47943-83207 GCA_009602725.1 Spirogloea muscicola | reverse complement strand
CGGCCCCGGCGGAGGCTGCAGCGGCGGCAGCGGCGAGCGGCCGCCGGCGGCGGTGGAGGGCAGCCGGATCTGGCGCTCGGACGTCGCGGTGGTGCGGCAGCGGCCCTACTTCCTCCGCCGCTCCTGGACGCGCAAGGACGCCACGTACCTGGCCTTCATGCTGGCCATGCACGGCGCCGCGCTCGCCGCGCCCGCCACCTTCTCCTGGCCCGCCGCCGCCTCCTTCGCCATCCTCTACGTCATCACCGGTGCTCATTTGCTCATTTGCTCAGCTCAGTTGTGCAGTTCCCATTCTCGTTATCTTCGCAATTTACGTATGTGGTGATTGTTATGGTTTCATTCTCAGTTCAGATGGAAAGAGCAATTATTCCTCTAGAGTGAAGGTCACAGGTTTAATTCTGTGGTTCTCGTCACTGCTGCATTTGCCACCTCCCACCTGCTTCTCCAGCTCGCTCGCGGCGGCCATGGTCACATGGGTCCTGGGCAATGCTGCCCCAGCAGCAGCGGCATCTGCTGCCAGCCCGGCTGAGCTTCCGTGCTTGGGGGCCGCTGTGGTGTGGCCGCAGGCATGCTGGGCATCACGCTCTCCTTCCACCGCAACCTCTCGCACCGCTCCTTCCAAGTTCCCAAGTGGCTCGAGTACGCCCTGGCCTACTGCGGGGTGCTCGCCGTGCAGGTGATTGCCCTCTCGTCGGACCGCAGGTCCGGTGGCTGTCTCCGTTACGTCTCGCAAAGTGGATGGCATTTTCAACATCGCTTTCTCTTCGTCTAAGTGCTTGTACATCTTGGTTTGCTGCCTCGAGAATTCTGTGGCAATAATGGTCACTGAAGGAGCACGTAATCTGCATTTGAGAGACTGGCACACTCACAGCGACGACTTGGGTGACGACCTGGCCCAGGGCGACCCGCTGGAGTGGGTGAGCTCGCACCGGTACCACCACCAGCACTGCGACACGCCCAAGGACCCGCACACGCCGTATGAGGGCCTTTGGCACTCCCACATGGGCTGGCTTCTTGATGACGAGGCCACGCAGGCCCGCGTAGGTCACAATCACTCCCCGTGGCCTAATCGGGCCAGCTTGATCGAGAAACAGTCCTTGCTCTTGTGATCGTCCATCAGCAGCAGTAGTCTGTCACATAGCTGGAGCAGGCGCAGACAAGCCTTCATGCATGCATGACCTTCTCGGGTGCTGCTCGCCAACGTCACTAGTCCGGTGGGCCATTGTCAGAAAGCACACTCAATGTGCTATCTCCAAGTCTGACATGAGCTTTTGGTCGGGCTTTTTCGTCTATTCCCCCACCTCTTGCAGGTTGGTAATCGCGGCAACATCTCGGACATGGCAAAGGACCCCTTCTACCGATTCGTCGAGAAAACTTACATGTATCACATTATCGGGTC
The DNA here is from genome assembly GCA_009602725.1 of Spirogloea muscicola. NCBI lineage: Eukaryota > Viridiplantae > Streptophyta > Zygnematophyceae > Spirogloeales > Spirogloeaceae > Spirogloea > Spirogloea muscicola. The sequence continues at coordinate 81,808 of WELB01000069.1, read as the reverse complement.
TGGCATCATCTTGTACGCTCTGGGAGGCCTCCCCTTCCTCGTCTGGGGCTTGGTGAGCACATTGTTATTGTCTGCTATTGAGTGCTACTGCTCTTATACAGGTTGCTACAGTTGTGGCCGGTTGACTTGGCATAGCTATATGTCATTCTTATGGACAACTCAGCTTTTTGCAGGATCTGCAACCATAGAGCAGTCTGCAGCTGGCTGCCATCTATCATCTTTGTATTAAGCTTCCCACAAACACATCCAGATAGTCGAGTCATCTTAGAAGCATGGTGGCCTGCTGCAGGCTCTGAGGACCGTTTGGGTGTACCACATAACGTGGGCAGTCAACTCGGCCTGCCATGTGTGGGGCTACCAGTCGTGGAACACGGGGGACATCTCCAGAAATAATTGGTTCGCCTTTTGCACAACAGTAGCATGGACTTCCTGCATGAAAATTTGAAGTCGTAGGGGTTACTTGTGCTCAACAAAGGCTGCTAGGCTTTCCTGGAACTGCAGACCCTCTCAACCAAATCAGACCTAATCCTGACTCCTCAACAGTATTTGGCTTTGTACTGTCCTTGAGGAGCTGGAGTCATGTAGTCTTCGCTGCTTGTTGGCAAGCATCATTTGCACTGCAGCCACGATATCCTGGCAGCTTCAAGTGCCAGGGCACATTGCTCAACTTGACATGCACAGATTGCTCAAGGATTGCCCTGAATTCCTCAATCAGCAGAAATGTTGGGATTGATCTGTCGCAGGTGGGTGGCGCTGCTGGCCTTCGGTGAGGGCTGGCACAACAATCACCACGCATTTGAGTACTCAGCACGCCACGGCCTCGATTGGTGGCAGCTTGACCCCACATGGTACTGTGTCAAGGTGCTCGAAGCCGTTGGACTTGCCACCAAGGTCCGGTATCCGAGCAAGGAGCACATGGCCAAGCTTGCTATTGTCAAGTAGCTGCCCTCAGGATTGCCCCTTCCCAAACATCAGCTGCTGGGACTGCCTTCGAGGTTCACAATGCAAAGCAACGGCTTTCCCTTGGATAAGCATTGCAGAGGCCACTGCTTAAATACCATATCAATGGCTGACGAGCTTAGAAGTGGCATTGAGATTAGTCGCTGTGCTCCAGCAACATTGAAGTCAATCCATTCTACCTAAGCTTCTCATTACTTCTCAGTCGTTTGCAACATTGTCTTTGACCTGAATGGGCTCACAAGGAAGCAGGCAAATTTGGGGTCCTTTAGGGCAGAGCCTCAGGCTGGACTGTGACGCATACTTCCTGGCAGTGGCCAAAGTGCACACGATTTGCACATGTACAATACAATTCTGTTTTGTTCCTCATCAATTTTGACCATTTAACATCTACGAAATTGCATCTAGTCTGTGCTTCGTAGAGCACATCACAGGTCCCCTCTTTGAGTCTGCGGTTCTGCATGCATGCTCGGTCATTCGTCTTGCCTTCTCTTTCTGTGGCCTTCCATCTCTCCTGGCTGATGCGAGACTTGCGAGACTCAGATGTCAACAAGATGAGCACTACAAGCAGCATGTACTGCACATGTGAAATTTGCAGCATACCAAATTCTCGTCTGTCTTGACGTAAAGTGCTTTACTGCATGCTCATTGTTTCAAAGGTGCCTTCTTCACTCGGTCAGATATTCTATCCGGCCCTGAAGTATGTGATTTGAAACGTCCCCGTCCCCCATCCTCTTCTTTTTCCTGATCAACCACATCACCAGAGATTGAGAGTGAGCGTCACTGTCAATCTTGCTTGGCTATCAGACCACAGTCATAGAAAAATACTAATTAGAACACATGATGAGGTGTACAACATCCACAGCTGGTGACATTGCACAGGCTTCACTAGTGCACGGTACAGATAAGCACCTCCTTACCTTCTTCTTTACAATCTGGACGACGTCCTCATCGAGGAGTAAATGGCTCGTCCCGCACCGCTGGGGGTAGTGCTTGGCGCTCACTCCCCAGCAAAGCACGTACTTGATGTCCTTCAGTAAACTTCTATGGATGTGGTTGCAGAAGTCTTCAACCGTGCACCCACCACGGTCCTGCATTTGCTTCGTACTTATTCAGTGAACCCCAGGAACAAGACTGCCAGCCGCCACATACCAGCAACAAGTCTTTACGTGTGACCAAGCTCGTCTACATACAACACAACAAGCAACGCACTCTTGCTCGGGCTAACAGGCTCAAGGTCACATAGGTGCTGAAGACGGGTAATTATAAGTCGAGGTGCTGAAAGCATAGCCCTCTCTTAAGACCTAAAGCACCTGCTGTCAAGCACTCTTCTGCACGGCGCTCATGTATGATAGGGGATCTGAAGTAAGTACCGTGGACAGCACCACAGGCTCAGAGAAGTCCGGCTGAGAGCCTTGTGGCTTTGTGTACACTCGAACAAGCCCCATCTCTTCCCACATGCGAGCTAGCAGCCTGTCCAGATTTAACTGCACTGGAGAACACTCCTCTGAATCATTCTTTTGAACGACATTGTTACTGTATGCAAATGGAGTGCTCCCTGTGTCCATACCCTGCACCTTATCTTTCATGATATCAGAAAGCAAGCCTACTTGATCTATTTGTTGAAGACATACCTTAAGGTTGCAGCTGATGACTACTGAGTGGTCTTGCCGAGTGAGCCTGTCGACGTCGTCAATACCCACAACGTCAATCTTATTGTAGACGTATACGCACTTGATGTACTTTCGATTGCCCTCTATGACATCAATGAAGTCATCAACAGTCGCATCCTCCCTAAATAAGACCTGCAACCAATTTCTGCATCAGCATGCATAGCTTGCTTGCTTCAGATGAGCACGCCACGCTCCTGCCCTTGACCTTCAACTCTGGCTAATCTCTGATGGACCAGGCAAGCCCTCCTATTAGATTTTCTATTAAAGGTGAAAGTGGCAATTTACGGCCATGTCTGTCATGCAAAGCTCCCCATACTCTGGGGAGCTCTGCAGACTTGTGTGGCTCCAAACCTCAGCGTTGTGTATTCTGTATTCGTGCAGGATCTGATAGCAGAGCTTCTCATCAACGTGCGTCAAGGAGGCTGTGGAGTTGAAGGAGATGCCGCCAGTCTTCTTCCTCTTGAAGTATATCTGAGAAGAGTATTGAAAAGTTGGTAGTAATGAGCATTAGCTCGTCATAACAAACCAACTCAACATTGAAGGAAACACCAACCGATGTACAATGACTGCCACCACCACCACCTGAGGAGGCCGTTTGTTGAGCCGCAGGCCCACAGCTTCGAGCTCCTTTGTCAGTATCTGCCGATGGCCTTCGCTCTGACAGGACCAGTACATGCGGTGACTGCACATCAATAAGTTGACTTAGCGAGATTGCAGCTAACGATCTTAAGGACAAACGCTAGGCCATTGAGAGGCCTGGATCGCTACCATCACCTCGGCCGCCGATAACCGACACTCAAGGAAAGAAGGGGATGGTAGCCGCAAGTAGTACCCTCGACGCATCTAGCACCATCAGCACCAGGTCGGAGGACTTGGCGACCGCAATGACCTGCGCACAAGCTGCAGACGTGAGGCCAGACGGCTGCCTCAAATTGGTGGCACGCCAAAACACTTGCAGCAGGAGAGTATGTAAAAGTAACTCATGGTGGCCTAAAGATTAGATTGTACTGAATTGCTGAATTTCTTGCTTGCAAATGCTCCTTAACACCAGTTCTGGCAGCACAGCTCCTGCCGAAGCTTGCCTATCAGCAAGTTGATGAGGTCGACAGAGCCTCTGTCAAAGGTAATATAAAGTTATAGTCTAGGAAAGTCAAGTGGGTGTAGGTGCCATGCAATACACGCACCTGCCTTCCCCGGCCCTTGCCTTCAGAGGCACCCTCGATGATACCCGGGAGGTCCAGCAGCTGGATCTTGGCGTCGTTGTAGTGGATGATGCCCGGGATGCACGTCAGCGTCGTGAACTCGTAGGCCGCTGCCTCCGACTGTGTCCCGGTCAGCATCGTAAGCAGCGTTGACTTTCCCACGCTGGCGCCACACAGCGGCGAGTGGCGCGCACGCGCCAAAAGGGCTCAGCCAACGCAGAGGTCGCTGGACGGCGGTTGCAGGGCAAGCGCCCTAAGCCCGACCTCACATCCTCAAGAAGCTTGGAAAGCTACGGTCACAACAGCTAGTCTTGCCTAAGAAGTGCAACCATTTGACTGCAACACAGATTTAACATGCTACACAAGCAAAGGGTTTGGGGTTTGGGGGTCTGGTTCTCTAAGGCTGGAAGCCAGGAACTTGAGCTTCCTGGCTTCCAGCTTATCCTTCAGTGGCAAACCTGCACTGAGCATGCGAGACGACCCGACGTGCGAGCAATCAAGTCACTGTGGCGTGCAGATCACGGCAAGGGGCGCGGCCGAGCTGCGGCCGGTCACCTGGGGAAGCCGATGAGCGCGACGCGCCCGTGCCCGAACTTGGTCACCTCGAAGCCCTCGCCCGCCCCCGCTGCGCCCTGGCAGCACGGCAGTACAGCCACCGCCATCGCCGCAGCGCTCGATGAGTTGCATGGACGCTCGCTGGCCGCCAGTGGCCTCACAGGACGGCCACGATTTGCAGCAGCTCAAGCTAAGCGCTGCCGCTAGCGGCCTGAGCTACATGAAGGCGGAAGCGTTAGCGGCAGCGTGGATTGCCGTCAACCTTGGGCGGCTCCAGCAGCTGCGTGCGCAGCTTCGCGAGCTTGGCCTTGAGCTGCCCCAGGTGGTACTCTGCGCGCCCCGCCGGCTCAGCGCCAGCCACGCCGCGAGCCAGGGGTCAGCCATCTCGTACTCGTCAAGCGGCCGTCGCCGCCGCCGCCGCCGCCGTCGCCGCCGCCGCCTCCGCAGAGTGGCGGCGTGGGCCCGCACCTGTGGCCTTGTTCTTCTGCGTGCGCGCCATCTCCAGCTCGATCTCCTTGATGCGCTCGATGATCCCCATCGTGGCGGCGGCCTGCTGCGGCGCGCCGGAGGCTTCTACCTCGGCGACGGCGGCGGCGGCGACGGCGGCGGTGACGGCGGCGACGGCGGCGGCGGCGGCGGCGGCGGCGGCGGCGGCGGCGCAGATCTCGAACTGAAGGCCGAAGAAATGCCAGATAAGTGTCCATTGATCTCTGCTTGCCGCTAACTACTTGAATGATGGCTTCCCATCAAAACTCTTCCAATTTATTTGTTTCTGTGAGCCCACCCACGCGCAGCCCATTGTTTACCGATACCCATGAAGGGTATACCGCGTCGGCGCCGACAATAGGAGGCCTGCAGCCCTTCTTCCTCTTCCTCCCCTCAGCTCATCTTGACTTCCTATTGCTGAAAGGGGGTTAATGAGACTTTGGCTTTGGACATTGTCCATTGCTTTTGGGCTGGCTTTGCCAGCCCCTCTTCTCTATGGGCGAGCACTTTCGTTCTTCTAATGAGAGGCCCTACTTGCCCAGCCTGCGGCTCTGAATACTGTAAGCGCACTCCAAAGTCAATCTGTAAGCACTCGGCTGGCTTTTACAGCTGCCCCTTGTTATTGGCAGCCGTGTTCTATCTCTGAGGCTGGCCATCCACAGCCGCTGCCCTTCCCATCGCAGGGCCACCTCTCTCTCTACTGCCTGCCGACGTCAGCGTGCCGTGTTTGGTGGGCAGGTGGGCAGCTCTGACAGCCAGCGCAATCGATGCGGCGAGACTGAGGCAGGCTACTTGTCTCTGTCTCTCTATCATCATCTTTACCTTTATCTCAATCAGTGAGACTTTCTCCTGCAGCGGCAAACGAGCTGCCCCTGGCACTCCCGCAAGCTGAAGTCATGCTGCAAGTACGGTAGCCCTCCAGCAGCAGCAGCCTGCCAGTCTGTGCAAGCCATGACTCCAACAAAGGTTCCTGTGCCACAAGCACAGGGCCAGAGCTGGCACATCCCAGCCCAATCACCGAGCCGCAGCAGTGTGTTTTGAGTCGTGCACGTGGCATGTCTGTGCCAGCAAGGCGCGCTTCTCCAACACATCTGGCCGAAGTAAGACGCCAGCCAGCAAGTGCCATGACGCGCAATGTACTCCCAGGTCATATTGCTGCCCACCATCCAAGCAGCTGCTTCTCAACCGATTGTTGCAATCGGATCAGGTGCAACTTCGGAGTTCAAAGAATCGACAGCAGCTGGCAACCAAGAGATGGAGATGCAAGCACTTTCATAGGGCAGTACTTGCAGCTACCGCAGGAAAGGTCGAGGCCTATACAACTCATGGAAAGCAAAAATGGGTGCTAAACGCAGCAGAAGCCTCATGCATCCATGGGAACTGGAAGGCTGCTCAGGATAGCATGATATCTGCACTTTGCCGACGCTTTGCCTCTGGAGGTGCACTATCTTCCCTGCAAGCAGGGGCACTTCAGGACACAGGCATCAAAGCGAAGCACAAGGATGTACAATCCCCTCGATGGCCATCCTCTGCAACAAGCTGCAATTTGCTTGGACACGCAGAACTTAGAAGTAGTGAAGAGTGATGAAGGTTGAAGTGCTCAAGCAGCAGATGTATCGACATACGATGTGAAGGGAGTGAACAATGGTAAAGGTCGAAGTCCTCACCCAGCAGAGGCATCTCGCTGGGTGGACAAGTCATGGGAAGATCGCTTTGTCCTGTTTTTGTCCTTCTTGCCCCGCTTGGCCTGCCTGCCAGGGCAGGAAGGAGCCCGTGATCAAGAGGACTGGAAAATTATCGGCAGTATCATGGCAAAGTCAGAGTTTGTTGTTTACTTCACTTACTCGTCTTGGAATAAGCTTGGATTTCGGCAGTACTTCAGTTTCCGATCAATTCGTCTGACCTCTCCCTCGTCTACCTTAGCCACTCCTGCAACCTTCACACCATTGCAATGCTTTCACACCATCAAGTTGCTGCAAAACTCCTCTTCCAGGAGGATGAGTCCTCATTTTCAATAGACACAATGACTGCTGCAAATATGTCCCCCATAGCAATGCAGCAATCATAGTACTTCCAAATACTGCCCTACGATGATGACAAGAGCATGGGATCAATGATAATGCACCTGGAGAATAATGGCGTCTAGGTTGGCCAGGTACTCAGAAACTTGTGGCCCTTCCTTTCGCCGGCCAATGAGGCTCTTCAAGTACCTGCAAGCATGCCAAGTATGAGTTTCAGTTTATCTGTCACGCTGTGCTCCAGCTTGACCACAACCTGATAGTAAGGCTGGGGAGCCAGCTCAAGTGCCAAGTGCAACATGCTTCAAAGAAGACATTGTTGCTCAGGACTCACTTGTCAAATCCAGACTCTCCACGATCACGGCAGGAGCTCCATAGAGCTGCCACTGCAAGCTAGTGAACAAAAGACACAAGTTGGGATAGACCATCCTTTGTACCCTAACTGATGTCAGCCATAACAAAAGCAGCTCTGAGGGAGGGAGAGCAATCATGTGCAGCAAGCAGCACCGCCAGCGTCAGGCTTATGCATTTTTGAAGGAGAACCGACTGAAGGTCTGACTGACCCTCGTAGGAAATGCATCGTAACAAATGTCCTACATTAGCAGTTGTTATGCTGGAGTTGAAAGGAGGCGCTACCTTGCCAGGGGAATACATGAGAGGAGCATCCGTCAACATTATCTTGTCAGCTGCAAAGCGCCCTGCCTGGCTGAGCTCCTGTGCGACCAGATTGCCATACAGTACTGCTTCAGATTGCCATACAGTACTGCTTATCTGCAGGTCGGTAGGAACTTCCCAAGCCTGTCCTTCAATGCAAAGTAGCAGAATGCTACATCTTCTGGAGAAGAGACGTGCTATGCCTGCCATGTATTAGAGCTGCAATATGCAACTAAGGAGGAGCTTGCCTGCAGCTTCTCTGCTGAGAGTATAAAATCTTGGCCAGTGATTGAAGCCTGCATGCACAGAAGCTGTGAGTCGAGAGGTTGGTCTGAAAGGACAGATGGTTGTACTCGCAGCCAAGACGTGAGGTTCAAGACGACCGCACTGCTTGGCAGATAAGTAGGATCAGCTTGCTACCTCATAGTCAAGCAAAAGTCCATCCATTGAGCGATATGGAGCATAGATGATCAACTCGAAACATAGACCCTGCACGGATAGGAAGATGGCCAAGTGTATAGTTGAGTGCCCATCAATTATTCTGTCTATGCTGCCGAGAATCTATATCAAAAGCAAATGCAAGTCGTGATTTGGCTACAAGTGGGCATCCTCCTCTTATGATCCAAAAAATCATTGTGAGCTACCTGGAGAACGGTGAGTTCGTTCTTGAGCACCACTTGAGGATCTTGCTGTATACCCTTGCCAAACTCCTCAGCAGACACATGGAACTCTTCCACTTTGCAAGCCAGGTACACACATGTCAGCCTGCCACGGCAACATTCATTAATCAGATGAACAGACGAGAAGTTTGGCAAGGAGGTGTGGCACAATAGACTTGACAACCTGTACTGATGACAAGCTGGCACTGGCTGGTAATAGAAGTGACATTATCCATCACAATTTTCTCAACCTGCTCACATAATGTGCTTGGGGTCATGCTCCATGGTCGACCATCGCAGGTAGAATCTCTTCAGGTACATGATGGCCGTCGCCTGTGCCAAAGGTCTGCCTTCATCAGTGTAGCTAAGACTCCTCGTGCAGAGGTGACCATTGTAGTGCACAATCTTCACATGCTGGAGGGCTGGAGCAAATACTTCCACCGCTGTCAGACTTCTCAGCAAGTCATAGCTATCCTGTCTCAGATCTTACCTGGATCTTGTTCGGAAAGTTGAAGGCCCCGCAGACCTGCTGGATTTTGTGCTCGTAGTACCGCAGAATGAGCACCTCCTCCTCCACGGTCAGGGCCTCTGGAAGAGGACCGGAGGTGTCCACAGCAGCTGCTGCAAGTGAAGTAAGAGTTAGCAAAGACAGTTTGGCCTGCAGTCAAGTGTCTCGCATATGCCCAAACTCATCAGCTTATCTTCTGACAGCTTCAATCGCTTCGTATGATATCCTTAGTATCAGAAGAAGAAGAATGTCCTTAGTATTCTTGGTTTCGCAGACATCTCACAGGTGTACAGGGGCTACCTCGCGCCGACTCCTCCATTGGCATCTCTTCAGCATTCGATCCATCGGGGGGCACTTCCTTCTTCGTCGTCCCATACTGCAGCGCCGCAGCGTATGCCAAGCCGCTGCGCGCTCAGCCGCGCGGGAAATCGCCGGGAGGCCCTCCAGAGCGCCTTGCAGCGACCTGCCTCGAGCGGTGGTCAGTGAGCCGGCCTGGCACACGGAGATGCTCGCCTTGTGCAGCGACTCCACGGCTCGCTGGTTGCAGGCGGCGCGGCGGGCCTCCTGCGCTTCCCGCAGCGACGGGCAACGGCTCGGGTCAGCTGGTGGCCGCCGCCGCCGCCGCCGCCGCTGGTGCTCGCAGGAGCTCGGCGTGGCTGTCTCCCGGCGGTCGACTGCCAAGGACGGCTCCACTGCCGCCGCCCGAGGTGTGAGCGGGCGGGCCCTCACCAGCTCCGCCGCCGGCAGCAGCCACCGCTGGCGCTGCGACGACGACTCGAAGTCGGCCATGGCCGCCGCCGCCGCCGCCGCGGCGCGCGGGCGGCACCACTTCAGCACCGCGGAGTTGATCTTACGACGCGAGATTACAAAATATTTTTCGGTCTTCTTTTACCAACAAAAGAGAAGCTCTTACTTACGGGCTCTTACAGCTAAGTCTTACTAACGTTACACGGTTCCCTTGGCCACCTTGGCATAGGGCTTCGTGTCATGTAGCCCCACTTTCTGCACTAGTTTTTGCCTGAACGATGTATTGGTTTGAGTTGGCCACACTTTCATGGTCATACGCACCACACGTCTTCTCGCTCTAAGGGGGGTACAAGAGTGCATTGAGCGATGGAGGGCCTGACCGTCGAAGCATGAAGACAAGCACGTCTACACATTCCTCACATGCTACTAAGCTGACCCGCTCAGTACCACAGTTCGCATATGAGGGTAAGAGTTGATTTGCTGTGACAGGCCAGCCCAAAAGGAACCTTGGGCCAGTCAACAGCAGATGGGACCACAACTCCAGCGCCTGCAAAGGACTCCCTTCGTGCGGACTGCGTGGATTGGGCTGTCAAAGCCCACATTCCAGTCACATAATATGAACTGAGGATGGGCAGGGATCGGGCCCCAAGTCCTGCACATTGATTCATAGCTTATTGCGAGCTCTAGACAGAGACTCTGACTCCTGTAGAAAGCTGGTGACTATCGGTGGCCAACCCGTACTGTTGACAGCCAAGTCAAGTGCTGAGCGTATCAACAATGCTCAAACGACTGCTCAGTTAATCTCGAAGACTGACCCCCTTCTGTCATGGTTGCAGTACACAGCCAAAGTACAGCTGGAAAATGTTGCGAAATAAGGCCAATCAGCACCTTATATAGGAGCTGTGGTATAATGTAAGATGAAAGGCCAAGATTTTCAATTCATCTGCACAGACGATCTATGTTCTCGCCCACCTGGGTTTCTGCTTGTTTTTCTTGGCTCGCCAGAATCCTTTCCCTCCCGACTGCTTCTGCTGCTGTATTTCCTCGTACTTTCTCTTCCTGTGCTCACAGGCACATGTGAGTATTCAGTCCGAGCACCGTACAGCTGCAGCCCCCTGCATGTGCCCATGGCAACTAGAGCTTGTGAAATAGAACATGCAAAAGTAAGGCTGCATAGAAAGTGGGTGAAAGCAAATGTGATATATCTGACTATCACAGCACCTGTATTGTTTTAGCCCCGAATCTGCAAGAAGCTCAGCACCAAAGCTTTGCTTGCGCTCCTTCTTGGACAGGCGGCCTGAGTAGAAGTCAGCTGGCCCCTCCACGACAGTCCCTATCTGCACAAGATTAGTGAAAGAACATGCTCTCATCCTTTTGGCTTGCAGCAAGTCCTTCTGGACTGTAAACTTGAGACTGGCTGGAACCGTGGCAATTTGCAGGAAGGAATATGCTGCTGGTACCTGGAAGTGCTTTGGAAATTTTGTTGTATCAGGAGCCCGATAATGACGCTTTGGATCTAGTACAGTACGTAGCTGCAGACACCATAATTTGATCCATTTTTAGTCAGGCTTCGTGATATCGACTTATGTGTGCTTTTCCAGGAAGGCAACACCATTGATTTCATGGTTTCACGAAAACCTAAGAGATATGCAAGCTTAAAGCTTGCATGTCTGTATAAGCTCGTATCTCTCATAATCTTGTTGTTGATATTGAAGTTGTAGACAATGATCAAGGACAGTCCCCTTCTATCCCATATGGACAAACCTTGAGAAGACGTAGTTCTAGCTTCATATCCGGAGTTATTGTAGTTGCTGGCAGATTGAACCTGCCCAGTATGCGATGCTTTCATTTAGCATCGCAGGAACGTTTTCAAGGGAACGTTCTGAAGGCACAAGACAGTCTGTCTTCAACCAAGAGGACCAACCAGCAGAACAGGATGAGAGCAATGACTTCAAACGACATTCAAGATGTCGCTTACCACTTGGGTCCAGCGGTTGTTGGAGCCTGCTTCCGCATGGCCTTGGCTGCCTTTCTGCTCTCCACGGACGACACAGTTGCCAGCTGCTCCAGGTTCTTCTGAAGCTCAAATTTCATCTGTTCCGTGGGATCTGCCTTCCAGGTTGTGCCTGGCAATTGCCCTGGTATGGCCCCGCCCTCCACTTTCAAAGCCAGTGGCAAGCCTGTATAAGGTGCCCATCGTATTTCCTCACCTTCAGCAATTTCTTCTGCCCTTCCTTCTTCTTTTGCAGATGGCTCTCTGCGGGCAACATGGATGGTATTTAGTATCGAGATTTGTGCCTCGTCTTCAACTACATGTGCAGGAGACAGTCTTCATATGTATCTGGTAAAGCCAAGGTGGAGCCATCAAGGAAGAGCTTCCAAAAGTTGAGCCGCGGTTGCACTGCTTTGTGTATTTGACCTTCATCATCAGCTTTGCATGGGCTGATGATATCTAAGCAGCACAACGGAGGACCTTCTGTCATTGTGGACATTCCCCATGGTTGCAGAGGCTATGGAAGGACCTTCCACAATGCTCTCAGCCCTGCATGGTCACAAGGTCACAGCATTTGATAAGCAACGAATGCCTGGTGGGTCTTGCTCATCCCCACGAATGAAGCTTGACTAAGCGGTAAGGGCATGAAGTGGATGTGAAACATCTCTTCCAATCAAGCTAGCACGCCAATGTGACCCCTTGGTTATGAAGGAAGCAGGTAGACTTCAAAAAGGAGCCAACAAGCAAAGCTTTTGTGTAGTTAAGATTGAGGCCGAAGTAGCCAAATTCAAAGGGAAGCACATATGCAGACGTACATTATCCACTGCAGATTGACCCGCTCAGTAACCACGGGTCAATCAAGGTCGCTATTCGGTAGGGTTAGGGTTCAGATTTTAGAGTATAGGGTTTAGGCATAAAGAGCTCTTGGACCAAAGAGCGCCTGAAGGAGACACGTAATTTGACGGACACATGGGGGACGGGCCCATTGCCAGGATGGGACTTGGGGTTCCATCAGTAGGATACTGAGCCACTAAGCTCAGCCATCTAGCAGGGTCATCGCCACAGCCTCTGCGCTGGTAGACGAGACCATTAACACGATGAGCGGGAGTGTAGTCGCGCCCGCGCTTCTCCAGACTCAAACCGCGGTCTCAACAAGCTCGGCGGCCTCGCACCTGGAGGGCCCGGCCGCCTCGGCCGCGAGCTCCCTGCGCATGGACGCCACCAGCATGTCCAGGAGCTGGCTGCTGTCGTCGTCGTTGTCGTCGTCGTCGTCGTCGTCGTCGTCGGCGCCGTCGCCGTCGCCGTCCTCCCCGCTGCCGTCTGACTCGCCCGCCGCCGGCGCGCCCTCGCCGTCCTCCTCGACCTCGCCCGCAGGCCGCGCCTCGTCATTGGCACTGACCGGCGAGGCCTCTGCCGCCTCGTCGATNCGCGGGGGGGCCCGGCGACGGCGCCGGCGTGCCGCGCCCGCGCGGCCGCAGCACGGGCGCCATGGCCGCTGGGTGGACCGGCACTAACTGCACTTTAACCTCCCGTTTGCGTCTGCGCTTAAGGTCACGTCAGCTCGTGCCGGCTCGGGAGACGACTGGGGAGGCCAGACGCTGCCTATGAGCCAGCTTGCCGTTATCGGCGGCAACCGCCGCTAGTTCGTCGGTAACAGAGGCAAAACCCCAAGCCCACCAGGCCTGCCTGGCGCTGGCTGCACCCGGAGGACGCCATGGCGGCCCTGGCGGCCACGGCTGGCTCCCGCGAGCCCCTCTCGCCGCAGCTGTGGCAGGCTGAGCCTGGCGAGCTGCCTCTCGGGACGACCGGCGCCGACATCGAGCGCCTGCAGCGGCGTTGCAAGGCAGGACTCGTCGCGGCGGTCTGAGACACCACCGTAGCGCCAAGAGCTCTGGAGGAAGTTGCGTGGACTCGCCCCGCCGTTAGACACTGTCGTTGGGCCGTCGAGCCTTGGAGGAGCCTCTTGATGGGCACCGCGGTTGCGGCCTCGCCGGGGTTCCTCCACGGCCTAGCGCGTCCGGCGCGCATCACTCGGACTCCACTCCATCCCGACACCGCCACGCGTGCGTCCGCCTGCGCTGGCCCAGCTCGTCGGAGGAAGTCGGCACTATGCAGCCTAGGCAGACGCTGGGAGCCAGCTCTTGTGCGCACCTGGCAATGCAGACAACCAGTGCTTCCGCAATGCACAGCAGCTCCGCTGGACCTCACGGAAGAGAATGTTGAGAAGGTGCTCTTGGAGGCACGCTCTGAGGTATGCGGCCTAATTTGCTGGTGGTCCTCTTGCGCGTACAGTCTTAGCTAAGTCGACCCTACACTCTTACAAGGTAGTTAAGTTCTGCTTTTAGCTTTACTTAGTGCCAACTTAGAGCGAGTACGCAATAGCTCGTGCGCTGTTAACACCCTTATTCGCAGTGCATATCTGCGCTTGACAATACTGAGGATGATGAATTCCACTTTCTAGAGCAGATATTTGTGATTCGTCCACTGCTTGTTTATTTTCCTTCTGGGCTTGCGCGTCACGGTAAAGAGATGCAGGTATCCTTCAATATTGCTTTGAGAGGTGACGTTCTTTATTTGCTCCTGCAGTTGGCTCAGCTATTTGACACTTCCGTGGGCATCACTGGTAAGTTATGTACTGTTAACCTGTGCCACCATCTCCTTGCATTTCATTGCCTTTCCTTCTCACTTGCAATCCTCAATCAGCGTAGATATCCTGTCTACGCAGTCTTCTGTCACTCGTTAACTGATCACTGTGCTGGTTATGTGAGCAAAATCTGTGCTCATATTTGTGCAATAGATGGACAGTGCAGCTGCTGATCGAGTTTTGCACTCATTCAATGCAGGAGTGGCAGAACTTGCTGAGCTAGACGGGCCCTTTGTCACTATTAAGCTGCAAGGACGTTTTTGGCATGAGCGCTCCATGGTCCTTGCTCGACTTGGCAACTTCTTGCAGAAGAGAATACCTGTGAGATCATCCAAGCACCTGACTGGGAGACTATCTAAGTAAAAATCAGACATGTACCATTGCACGTTGCTGTGGTGCAGTACTGCAGCAGCTAAGTGTACAGCTCAGTGCAGTCAGACCACCCAACGCCTGCTGTTCTGAGTTGAAGTGGCAGTAGTTGCACCCTGTGCCTGATGAGCACCTTGACTGTAAGCTTTGTTACTTGACTGCAGGAAATTCTCGAGGTACAAGTTGAGGATCTTAAGCAGCTTGATGACAGCCCAGAGAATTTCGAAACAAGCCCATGAAGTGCCGAATGATACTTCACTTCTTGTCCAAGCGGCTGGAGATTGTAAGGTGAACACACCCTGCTCATTATGCTGGGTGGATGAGAGCACCTTGCATGACACCTGAAGGAGCTCGCTTGGAGCATCAACTTGCAGCTATATCACCAGCCATCCGGCCCAAAGTGTTTTCCAGCAGCCAATGACACTGGGCTTACCAACCTGTTGATAGCTGCTCGTGGCACACACTTCGCTGGCTCTTGTCAACTCCAGCTTTAATCTACTCCTGGTGGAACCGCCCTCAAGCCACCATGGGTCTGGAGTCACAGAGGCCCCCGCGTTATTTTCGTTGAAGTCATGTGCTTGCAATTGCTCACGTCTTGTCACAAGCCTCTCTCTACTGGGTCACCCCTCAAGCCACAACCCTTCTGGAGTAGGCCAGCTTGCCTGGCAGAACCAAGAGCATTGTGCTCTAGTCTGCCAACTTTGTCTGTTCCTATGTATTTGCAGCCACTGCCTACCTTGAGGACCCTTATGATATTTTAAGCACTTGGTATATGCTTCAACTGGCCTCAAGAATTTTGGCCCTCCTTTGCTGGCGACGTCATGCCCAGGTATCCTGCCACCACTGCTTCCGCAGCCATTGCCTTCAGTGGAGCGGTCAATGGCACACGCGTTGCATCTGCATGCTGGTCGCGCTTTGGCTGCAGCCTCTGGATATAGACAGTGGAGCGTTATCTGGAGATAAGTCTCTCTGACCGGCGGCTGCTAATTGAGTGGCACTGAGCACCCAGCGGCCACTTGACTTGCTGTGTGCCTCACCGCTGTTCTGGCCGCGCATTCTGGCCCCTTCGAAAATTGTTCTTTCTTTTCCTGGGCTGCCAACCGCGGCCATCACCCATCTTTCATAGAGCGTCACTGTCTCCGTGGGGCTCAGTATGCGCCTCACGCGCAGGGGTGGCCTGCAGCTCCAGCACTGCGGTTTTGTGGGAGAGCGACGGTGGGACCCCCACTAGCCCCAACGAGTGACGTGCAGACCGGCTTGAAGGGTTGCCCAGGAGGCGCCGTCGGGACGAGACGGCAAGGCGGCCATCTCGCCCAGTAATCGACAAACGACGGGCGGGCGCCTCAGCTTCTTCAGCAACTGGCCGCGCTGCCCGCCGCGACCTCCGCCGCCATTGGCGCCTCGCCTCCCGCCGCATTCCCCGCCGTGATCGACGTCGCAGGCTTGGCGCCGCCGCGTCTCACTGAGCTCAATTGCGGAGGACGTGACGTGTTGGGCCGTGGCTGGCTCCGCCGGGCCTATGCGAGGCTACGCCCGGCCGCTGTCCGTCCGCCGCTCCCCGCGAGGGCCGGCGGCGCTGGCGCCGGCCGTAGGTTGCTGGTCTAGGGTTTACCGTTTGGGGTTTTGAGATTCAGGGTTAGGGTTTAGGCCGCAGTCGAGAAGCTCTGTGGTAGCCATGGCGCGCCGCAGGAGGTGACCCGGCGACGGCCCGAAGCCGGCCGATGGACATCTCCGCCGTCGTCGCTGCTGCGGGCGCGGCGGCCTTCGCCGCCTTCCTGGCCCTGAGGGGAACCGCCCCGCTGCCGTTGCTGATCGGTCTGATTCAGGCGATCGTGGTGGCCACCCAGGCCGCTGTGGCGGCGCTGCCGGTCGTCAACTTCACCGCGCTCTTCTGGAAGGGCCCCTCGGGCCGCCTCCCGCTGGCATCGTACATCCTCTTCTGGCCATACCAGATCCCGCTACGCCTCTACGTCCTCCTCAGGCGGCTGGCGACGGACGAGCCCGTCTACAATAAGGTGGCGGACGGCTTCTACGTCGGCGGTTGGCCATCCGCCGCCAAGGACGTCCCGCCCGGCGACGTCGCCGTCATCGACTGCACCTGCGAGCTCAGCCGCACGCCATCCCTGATGGACCGTGAGTACCTTTGCCTGCCGGTGTGGGACACGCGCGCGCCATCGCCGGAGCAGATACAGAAGGGCGTGCAGTGGGCGCTGGACCGGCGCGTGGCCAAGCGCGACGTCCTCGTCCATTGCGCCTTCGGTGTGGTCTCCCACTGCTGAGCATAAGCTTGATCGGCAAAGGCCCCCATGATAGTCCTAATTCTGTCACTGCGCAAGTTTGTCCGTCAATTGCGATTCTTCGATCACGATGAATAGTTCAAGTAATTGCTGGCATTGCTAACGCACCTAGTGTGTGTCTGATCAAGCCACATGCAAAATTCACTCTCAAGGGCAATGACTGTGCTTTTCTCTGTAAGTGGTAAGTCAGAAGCGCCACCAGAACTGACCCATCGTCGTGTCTTGGCCTCAGGGCACGGCCGCAGCGTGACAGTCCTCTGTGCCATACTCGTGGCTGCCAAGCTGGCTGCATCCACAGATGATGCTCTGCGCAACATATGCAAAGTGCGTCCAAGAGCACACCTCAACAGAGCACAAACTGCCAGCTTAGCGCAATGGGGTGGACTGCAGCTACAGCCATCTCTAAGCAAAAACGAAGGGTTGACAGTGTCTTGATCAACTAGCCACATTATCGCGGTCGGTCACACAAGTAGGATCTTTTGATATTTCTATTGGTCAACTATTACTGGGATGATATCTGTAATTGGTAGCTCTACTTTGTGCAATGTCTTTTATCTATGCTAGCCAGCAGCTGTGCAGCACTAGGTCCCAATGTCAGCTTCACATCAGGCACAGGTATATTTCCAGGCAACCGCTGTTTGCACGGTAAGCATTTCACATTGTGATCACATTGCAAAAGCATGGAAGGGACGGGAAAAGGGGCAGCCGCCAGGTGCTTTTGAGCATGCTCGTGGCCACCCAAAGCTCATCACAAGTCATAAGCTGCACAGGCCTTGGCTGCCGAGGCCGGTCCTTGCCTCATCGTATGGAAGGCTCTTCCGAAGCAAATCGGGCTGTGAGGGCAGCAGCGGCAGCTGGCAGCTCAGTACGCGTGGAAAAGCTGAGTACTGTCCAGGTCGTTGTGTGCATAACAAACGGAGGCAGACTATACCTGTAGACGGCGATGGCCGTTAATGGCCAGCCCAGAAAATTGTTCGTTAGGGCAAACCCCCAGGCAGGTCGAGCCTAGGGTAAGGCAGCGCGACGACGACGCGCGCGCGTCGCGGCGACGGCGGCGGCGGCGGCGGCGGCGGCGGCAGCGGCGTCGGCGGCGTTCCACAGACGCCTATCTCGGTGGGAAGCTCCACTGGCTAGTCCTGCGTGGTGGCCCCGCGGCGTCAGGAGCCGCTGGTGCAGGCTGCAGCTCCGGCACGGCCGGCGGCGCTCGGCATGGTGGCGGACGCCAGACTGACGTCGCAGAGCTCTCGAGCTCGACGGCTTGAAGGCCACTGCCAACGTTCTGCCTGAAGGATGTGCTGCAGCTCGCTGCTTTTGGCGCAGTCTTCTCAGACCATCTACGTGTTGGCGTCCCTGGCTTTGCAGCCGGCGTCTCTAGCGTCCTGCGACGAGGCCTCGACCAAGGCTGGAGGTGGCGCGGGCAGAAGCCATTGTCGCGGCCTTTGCTGGGAGCTGAGGACGTCCGCTCGACTGCTTGGAGGCTCGAGCGGGGCCTAGCCCCCAGGGGCTGAGGTTTCCTCAGCCCAGTGTGCACGATGAGGAAGCGCGACTTGGCGATACTTCTGCTGGCCGTCTTCGCCGTCTTCTTCTCGCTGCAGGTGCATGAGTAACACATGATTAATGTGAGATACAAAAGTACAGCTCTTTGCATTAATAAGGTCAACATGCAGTGACAGATGCAGTTGGAGGATAATCCTTCATCTTTTGAGGCTTTGGTTCGTCAAGTCAATCGAAAGGGCTGTGGTAATGACAGCACGAGGGGACCTTCTCCTTCCGGGAGGCCTGGTACCACCCCAACGATGGAGCAACCCCAATCACACATGAAGCCGAGCGTCTACCGGCGCCCATCGTGGCCGATCTCAACGGTGACGGACGCAGCGAGGTTCTGATAGCCACTCATGCAGCAACAATAGAGGTCAGCACCAATGCCATTCACTGCGAAGCGTCTAAAACCCCTTTGGCTGCATACTTTCTATGAATCTGTCCAGAAGCGTTATCGACAGAGAGAGGCTTGCGTCCTGTGCATTCCGCTGTGACAGGAACGTTGGATACCACAGGTGGCTTGCAAATATAAAAAGTTGCCGTTAATTAGGGTCTGTCATTAGCTACCCGGAAGCCCACTAAGTTTGACTGACCATTTTCTGTATGCCACAAGCAGGTCATAGAACCCCAGCCGTCCTTCCGTGACGAGTCATTTAGAGATGCTCGCCTTCTCGGGGAAGTGTCTCTCCTTCCCGACAAGGTTCGGGTGGCCGCCGGAAGACGGCCAGTGGCCATGGCCACTGGCTTCTTGGAGCCCTACCTTCCCGGCATGAAGACCAGGAGGAAGCAGGTCCTGGTTGTCGTCACAGCAGGCTGGTCTATACTGTGCTTTGACCACAATCTGAAGCTGCTGTGGGAGAACAGTGTCCAGGTGAGGACAAGCACGTAATTCATTCAGCTGCAGGACCTCCTTATCTGAAGCTCCATGCATATACTTGCTCATGAGTGCTGGCTAGTCTGAAAGGACTGCTGGCATGCCCGAAAGGACTTCTAAGTTTGTAGCACAACATGAAAGAATTGTTTGACTAGGTGGCGTTTGAGCAGAGGATTGAAGTTCACCTCACATGCTCCCTTGAGCGTAATATTGGTCTAGAATCAGCGACTGACTTGCAGCAACCCGTGTACTTCAGGATGACTTCCCACATGGGGCTCACCACAAGGAAGTCTCTATCCTGATATCGAACTACTCTATGCGCCATGGTGATGTTGGGTCTGTGATTGTTGGAGGAAGCATGGAGGTGCAGCCTCAGGTACAGTATAGAGCCTGCAAGAAGTTTGACTTGAAGACTAGATTAACTTGCTGTACATGCAGCTTCTTTGCGCTGTGAACATTCTCCACGGTGGTTCCTATCAGCAGTCTGGTCCTTTTTATGTGCTCCAAATTGACGATGCTGCACCTGACAGAGCAACCTCTTGTCATTTGGATCTGCCTCACCATCTGCCTTCTGAAGCAGGCTTTACTGAACCCGTTTGAAGAAGAGGAAGCAATCGAAGCAGACCTGGAGAAACATCGTCACACTGCTTCCAAATCCGAGGTACTAAGGCCTCGGCAATATATTTAATGTGCTAAGACAACGCTGCCAGAAGGTGCAGGCACTGCTGACCCGCCTGTCTTCCCTCCTCTACCTGCAGGACTTAGAAGATGTCAGCAAAAGAGGTGGAGGAGGAAAGGAGCGTCACTTTTCCTACTACACATACGCTGGCAAGTCAGGGCTTCTGCGCTGGAAGCATGAAAGCCAGGTCTGTTTCCAATCCCCTGAGCTTGAATGCAATAGAGTGCCACATACAGCTGGCATGTACGCTTTGAGGCAAAGGGCAGTGGAAGCACGTATATATCTGCTCAAGTATGCCCAGCTCCCACAGGGATGTCCAGCGTGGCAGCTTTCTGCTTGAGCGGTCCCACATGTGATAATACAAGGTATTGCAAGCTCATGCTTAACTTTGCCAGTATGCTTCTCATCCAGGACTTTCACAGGGACGTGACAGCCTTGAGTCAGCAACTGCTGCCACAACATAATTACAAGCTAGACGCTGCTGCTCTCAACAATCGCCACTATGGCGAGGTAAGAGATATTATACAAGCTTCTCAGTTGCATGCAGGAGAATGCACTTATCATCAATTTGACCTGCGCATAAAACAAAATTTGTCAGAACGCTGGAAGCTGTAGGCTTTCTCGTGACCAATCTGTTCTGTTGGAGGACAGTGAGACGCATTGACAAACGTACAAATGCATCTAGTGTTGATGAATTACGAATCAGAGATGGCAGATGATTCAGGTCATCAAGGTCAATCTTGCTGTTGTGACCTGAATTCTGGCCACGAATGCTGCCTTGCACAGGTTGCATGTCGTGATTACCGAGAATCTGTACTGGGAGCTTTGCCCCACCGTTGGGTGAGTTGCTGTCACTCCCATTGCCTTCTTCATATACTAAGGCATCGCTTATGATTGACGCATGAGAATTCAGGTCAATATTTGATCTCGCATCATCTAGCTTTGACGGAAGGTTTGATCTGTGTTCAACATGACACCTGCTGCTGACACCCTTTCTTGACAGGAGAGGCGAGGGGACACCAGGTTCGAGCTGGCCCACTTCCACAAGCACCGCCGGAGGCACCACAAGCTCCAAGGAAAGCAGCAACCACATGGGAAGCTGGTGCCTGGCAAGGATGCAAACAACAAGGTGGCCCATGCCTTGGGGAAGGCCTTGGACCTTGCCATGAAATCATCCAAGGTCAGGCGGGAGAGTCATTACCAGGAGCTCATGCTGGTGGGTCTTGTAGAGATACGTTGACCATTATCGACTGTGCAGCACTTGCTTTGATCTAATGCATTGTGCATTCCTGATTTGCCAGCGGACCGACCGATTCAGCCATGGTGGGAACAACAACTCGTGGTGGGCTCCCAATGCCATCGTTGCTCACCTGCAGGAGGGCATCGAAGCTGTGCACTTGTACACTGGTCGCACCATCTGCAAGGTGATCCTCTGCTGACTTCGTATTAATACCTCCAGCACATCTGCAGTGTGTAGCATTGCTGCTTTGCCAAATCTGCGAAGTGGATGTGTCGATCCATTGCGAGTACGTCATGTGATGCTCATTTGTTTCATATGCTCATATGCCTTGTATTTATGTAAACCTAGTGTATTGTTGAAGCTTAGTTTTGCACAAGAGAGCAAGACAACCGAGGTAGCTGACACCGGCGTGATTCTGCACAATGACAGCTCCATCTCACAGCAGGGGGTCTACATGCCGATGTGAATGGTGACGGAGTCCTTGATCATATCCAGGTGTGCAAGCTAAGGATAAGCTAAGACGGATTTGGTAGTGCGTGTCAGTTGTGGCGCCTGTCGATCCAACCCTGCAGTACTTATATCAGCAGCTGAACAGCATAACTAGATGACAATGATCGTAGGGTCTCAAGTCTCATACCACCATCAGACCCCTCTCCAGGCTTCAGGAGCCAATGGAGCGGACCAGCTGTTTTTTGCTGAGTCAGGTGAAGCAAGGCCCTGCTGGGCTGTCGCAACATCAGGAGTTCCAGTGCGGGAACAGCTCTTCAATGGCTCCATCTGTCGCCATCAGCAGCACACGCTGCAAGCTGAATTTGCTTCGCGAGCCTTTGGGTAGGTCTATGCTTGTGATTTTCAATGTGTATGCCCAACCTGATTGTTTGTGTCACGACTGAATGAGGCATAGATATGCCATTTGTCATCATCTCTTGATGGCAATTTTGTGGGGCTTGTTTCCTCAGTAAGCTGACGAGGTGGATGTTTAGCAGCTTTGCTCCTTGAGATGGGCATTATGTGACAAATCTGCACACAATGTCTGGTCGTTCACGGTGCTAGCAGGAGTGCAGGAGAGAATCAGGGGCCCATTGAGGTTGCAACTCCTATTCTGCTCCCTCGCAAGGACCGTCATCGTCACAGGAGGGGCAGCCACGGGGACGTCATCTTCCTCACAAGTCTGGGAGAGGTAGTGAGCAAGTCAAGTTGCTTCTGATCATGTTACTGAAAGTAGTGCTGTACCACCTTCATTAATAATGACCCAAATGTGTGGCTCCAGTGTAATGATTGGCGTTGTCTTGGCTGTACAGGTGACAGCATACACAGCTGGGGCATTGCATCCAAAGGATAGCTCGCATCATGGGCGAATGCGATGGCAGGTCCGCACAGGTGCCGGCTGGGGTACCCATACCCCATTGCCAGCTGGGATGTCAAGTCACGAGGTGAAAGTCCTGGGCACCTAGCACTGTGATCACTAGAGCGTGCAAGAGCAGGCAATGACTACTGCTACTCTTTCATGACGTTAGAATTGGAATCCCTTAAACGCTGCACGTTTGTCCTTGTACTCGACTACTGGTGACGAGCACTGAATTTGCTTCATCCAGGTGGTGCCCACCCTGGCTGCCATGCCCTTACGGGTCGCTGGCCCGCCTGAGGTGATATTGGCGGCTGGAGATGCAGAAGCAGTTGTCCTCTCGGCAGGTATTTAGCGACTAAAACTTTCCACTGCTTCATCAGCTGCAATTAGCGCCTTTGTTAGGCACCAATTGAGCAGCCGTCTTGCCTACTGGGTTGCTACTGACTGTATGAATAGTAGAAAAATCTGCAGGTGGCAGACGGGAAGCTGGCATCTACCTCCCTGTTGGGCCAAGTGAACCCATCATCATAGCTGACTTCAACAATGACCGGCTGAACGACCTCATCGTTGTCACGCCGGCTGGTATCTATGGCTACGTTCAGCGGCGCCAGCCGGGGGCATTGCTCTTGAGCGCACTTCTGGGGTGCCTCATTGTGGCGATGGCGGCAATCTTTGTCACTCAGCACCTTGGGCAAGGCAGCAGTAAGCCCCAAAGAGGCAGGAGCACTGACTAGACCGATTAAGTTCTTACTGCTTTGAGGCTCAGAGAAGAGCAACTATTTTTTAACCTTATCGGAGTCGCTTCTGTTCCACCTTGATTTACGTATCAATCCGAAGTGCGCCTCAGACACACAACCTGCTGAGAAAGAGCGCCTTCTTTTGTCATCTCCGTTCTAGAAAGTGTCAGTGTTGTCCTGCAAAGCAGAAAGCACCTACAAGACGTATTGGTGGCCTGCTCCAACAGACTGAGGTCTCAGACATACGCCATAATGCCAGCGCCCATATAAGTGTGGCATTCATGATCTGGGATAGACAGTGTGAAGGGATCCATGTAGTCTTATCAGCTTCCCTGATCAGACCAGAACACAAATCACCACATCAGACACAGTCGAACCAACCAACTGGAGCCGAGTGAGGACCAGCTTCGGCTTGACTTAAGCTTGGATTCACCCATATTTGATGCAGCTGAAGGCCTCCTTGATATACGTCATTGTCGCCTTCGGCCTTTCTTGCCCACACTGGGTTGTGGTTGCAACTCCTTGACTGCTTCCTCCTCAACAACAGCTGCCAAGACAGTCAAGTATCAGCTCGTGTCACTTCAGTTGCCAGCTTTGGCTACAGGAGGTTACGGATCCTACATCTAGTCGTGCTTAAATTGTAGAGCTCAACATCTACCAGGAAGAAGCTCACCTTCGAGGCCTCGCGCCATTAGAGTGAAGAAGAGGTTGTTCAGCTTCTCCATCTTCCTGGCGTCTTGGGCCTGATCGGTCTTGTACTTCAAGCACTGCTATGTTGCAAGGCGAAGGCCAAACCACGGCGGCAAGGCGTGCCAGAGCTTCAGGCAATGAGCACGCACATCGAGAAAAGGAACTGACGCTGAACACTTGAGCAGACGCAATCTGACTGACCTCCGCCCGCTGCAGAGAGCTCCATGGCACAAGCTCTGTATACCAGGAGTAACGGAAGGCGACGCAGAAAAGGCACTCGGCAAGCCACGGACACGACGCATGCAAGCATGTAGCGAGCCTAACCCTGTCTCTGCCAGCCTCGGGTGCTGCAGCAGAGCCCACGTGCCTCACCACGTTGTCGTCGGTGACCTTGAGGACGAGCTGCCCCTGGCAGTGCCGGTACTTCATGACGTACCGCGTCTGCGCGCGACAGGAGCGGCCGTCAGCCGCAGGGCCCAAGGGTCCGCCGCAACAACCACGACGATGGTGGAGCGAGGAGGAGCCGGCATAGCTGCCGCTCTGAGCGGCGCCGTGCCGGCGCCGTGGCCTCGGCAGTGGCAGCTGCGGCGGAGGCGGGGCGAAGGCGGCGGCGGCGGGGGTTGTGGACGCCCAAGGAGCGGACCCGCAGCGGCTCGGCGCGGAAGAGCAGCTCCGCCTTCTCCGCAAACTCGTCCCAGGAGTCGATGTACACCATGCAGACGCCGCCGCCTCCGCCGCCGCCGCCGCCGCCGCCGCCCCCAATGCCGCCACCGCCGAAGCCGCCGCCAAGGCCGCTCAAGCGCGGGGCTCCGCCTCGTTTTTTTTTTTTTTTTTTTTTTTTTTTTTTTTTTTTTTTTTTTTTTTTNGCCGCGCACGGCGCCGCCTGCGCCGCGAGCCGAGGCGCCTCCTGCGCCGCGAGTCGCAGCGGGAGCTGCGGCGGGGGGGAGCAGCGGCGGGGGGGTTTCGTAAAGCCCCGGGGTTTAAGGACCGTCGCAGGCTCAGCTCGGGACTGCCACCTTAGAAAGACAGAAAGACGCTTCCAGGAGAAATCGCTCGCCCATGGAAGAAAGAAAGCGCGGCCCAATTGACTAGTGGCTGTAAGAGGCCAGCCCTAAGGCATGGACAAGGTCTGAAGGAGCCGGATGGCGCAGAAAGCAAGGTACGAAGTGCTAAGGGGGTCGCAAGGGACTCTCAGTATCCTCAAGTCAGGAGATGCACATCGGAATGAAAACAGAGGGGCTAGCAAAGCTCAGAAAGGGGGCGACGGCTGCGACAACAAAGAATGAAACAGGCCAGCCCAAAAGATGGTCAGAAGAGGCCAGAAGAACGATACATTACACAGCTTGCAAGTTGTGATGATGGGCGCTCATGAAACCCTGGTCAGCAGCTGCAAGTCAACCTAGACAAGGTCCAAAGAGCTAAAGCCACACAGCTATGCAAGCGGGCTACAGCAAATGGGAGATTGGTAACCTTGGAGTGGGATCCGAGCGCTCTTCGTCAAGTAGACGGTTGCTCACAACCAGGCCAGTGCCGAGAAAGGGGGCGAGGGTAGTGCAAGGCCAGCCCAAGAAAGAATGGACAATGTCAGAAAGGCTGGAAGGCGCTGACACAGCTACACAGCTGCGCAAGTGGCAACTACGAATGGGTGCTCAGTAAGCCCTGCTCAGCAGCTGCAAGTCAAAGTGGACGCGGGAAGCGGCTGCTGAGGTCCAAGGGCGGTTGGGAGGCCAGCTGGTCCATTCTGAGGAAGTTCTGGTTTGCATCTCTGTGCTGCAGCCGGCAGACTGGGCAGTTCAGATCCCTCCTGGATCCCCGTGTCAGTAGAAGGGCGTCAGATGGGTTCAGAGGAACCCATCGCACAGGCCAGCGGCTGCTGCAGGGGCGTGCCAGCACGGTGGTTGAATTGGGTCCGCTGGAGGGACATGGAGAGACGCATCTGTTAGCACGACACAAGACCCAAACGCACGGCCCTTTCAGGAAGAGCTGCTCCTGCTCTCGTCGCCGCTAATCAGTTTGTGAGACAAGAAGCGCACGGAGAGAGGACCTCCATGAACAATCCCGTAGCACCAACGGCCAGAAGGTAGAAGGTACTCCCGGTAGAGTGGTTGTCTGGCTGTTCCAACATACGGCTGGTGATAGGGGATATTTCGCTGCTTTTTTCTTCTGTTTGGAGCAGCCGTTTAGTTGCTGAGTGGCTGCTCAGTTCGCCTTGGTACTGACGAGTCCATCCCCACGGATGTACACGTCAGCCCAAGTAAGTAAGTGCGCGCCCATAGAGAAGAGGGGCTGGCAAAGCCAGCCCAATAAAGAACGGACAATGTCCAAAGCCAAAGAAAGAGGAGCCGGAAAAAGGACTACACTACAAAACACTGCAGACCACAGAGACGATGCAGAGGGAAGCTCAGTACCCACGAGTGAGCAACATACAGGTCTGAATAGCTCGCTGCAGGGAAAGAGGCACTCCGCCGAGACCCAGAGGCGGCGGCCATAGCACGGCCTGCTCGCGTGTGGACGGCGTGGGCAAGGCAGCGTTGACGCGATACGGCCAGGCGCATGCGGAAGACTTGTGCGAGCGAAACGGTGGCGTTGAAGCCGGGCATCGACCCTGGCAGAGCCGGCTGCCGGTCAATGGCCTGGCGGGCAAGCCGCTGAAGGAGATCCAGCCAGCGGCTGGTGAAAGCCCCGTGTACATCCATCGCCAGGGCCGCGAATTCATCCCCAACCGGGTGATCAGCATATTTTCGCTCCTTGCCCCGGACCGCCTGGCCGACCGCGTGCCCTGCAAACGACGCCGATCTGGTGGGATTGGCGGAGTCGATGCAGTCAGTTGTCACCACATCAGCGATGACGCGGGGACCGTCGCCGGGCGGGATGGCGACCAGGTCGGCGCCCAGGCCAGCCTAATGGGCTGGCCTTCCACAGCCACTGTCTCCTCTTTAGATGATCATTTCCTCTCTTATCCGGTTCTAGCTTATGTTAAGGTTGTTGTGGTGGTGGCCGATGGTGGCCGTTGGGGCAGGGCAGGCGGTCGGGGGGAGAAGAAAGGAAGAAAGGGCTCGCCCATTGAGGATAGGGGCTGGAAAAGCCAGCCCAAGAAAGACTGAACAAAGTACGACAAGGGGGCCAAGGGAAGCGCTAAGAACAACAAGCACAACAAGAAACAGAGCAGCTACGAAGCACTCAGTAATCCCTGCTAAGCAGCCTAAGGTCAGAGAAGCTGGGCTCCCTCCTGTCGCGAGCTACTCAGACCTGATGTTGCTCACTCGTGGGTACTGAGCTTTCCTCTGCATCGTCTACGTGTTTTGCAGTCTTTTGTAGTGTAGTCCTTTTCCCGGCTTCTTTGGCTTCAGACATTGTCCATTCTTTTTTGGGCTGGCTTGGCCAGCCCCTCTTCTGTGTGGGCGAGCACTTTCCTTTCGGGGGAGGGCGACGTTTTTGGGCAGGGGCTGGTTCGGGGCGCTCGGATCCGTCCGATGGGACACCAATCCGGCGGTGGAGGCACGCGCGATCTTGGCGGGAACGGCGCGGCGCGAACCTCGTTGGCGCCAAACCTGGGCGGACCTGGTCCACCGCGCGGAGTGGGGTGGAGGGAGGGAGGGAGGGAGGAGGGTGGAGGAGGGAGGGAGGAGGGAGGCAGGAGGGAGGTGGAGGGAGGACCGGCGGGAGGAGGAGGGAGGTGGGGCCAGTGGCGGAGGAGCTGGACACTGGCGGCGACAGCTGAGCTCTCGAGCGCGCGCTGGCCATCGCCGCTGCCGCAGCTGCGCCGCCCGCCAGCCTCCAGCGGCGCCGGCGCGGCGGGCAGAGTAGGGGACCGGCTGGGTTGTGCAGCGCGGAGCCATGTCGGGCTGGGACGAGGGGCAGGTGTATTACTCCCGGCAGTTCGAGGGCGACGAGGAGCGTGATGCGGCGCTGGTGACGCGCCACAAGACGCAGCGCCTGCTGCGCGAGTTCCTGCAGACCTTCCATGACGACTCCGTCGCCGGCGGCGACTTCATCTACCGGTAAGGGCCGCCATGCTGCCCGCCGTGGGACGACCGTGCCGGCGGCCGCTTGCCGCTGAAGTCCTGTCGCTGATCCTGGCGCTGCCCATTACCACGGCAGGGAGAGCCTGCGGCGCAACCGCAAGTACCTGCAGGTGGACCTCTCGGACCTGCGCGGCAAGGCCGCCGACCTCGAGGCCCAGCTGCGGCGCAACCCGGCCGACTGTCTCCCACTGGTGGGCGCCGCCACACTCCCTCCTCCTATAGCTCCCGCTGGTCGCTGAGCTCCTCTTCGACGGTACTGGTGCTTCTCCTCCCTGCCAGACTGCAGGCTTGACTGTCTGAGTGACGGTGTCGGTGATGCCACAGTTGGAGGCCGCGGCGGCGGAGGTGTCGGCCGAGGTTTTGCGGGCCAAAGTGATGGGCGAGGATGGGGAGATGGAGGAGCCGGCCCGCGAGGACGTGCAGGTCATGCTGTCCACGCAGGAGAACCCCATGAGCATCCGTCACCTCTCTGTGGGTACCATCGTTTCTTCCGCTTCCCTGACTGCCAATCACAACCCCCTCCCCTGGCTCCCTCCCTCTCCCACCCCCGCCCACCATCCCCCTCCATCAAAACAACCCCCCCTCCCTCCCTCGAGTCTCCACTACCGCTCCTGCTACTGCCTGGACAGCACAGCCCAGCCCTTTGTCACCGAGCTGCTCGCTGCTGTTGCGCAGGCTGCCCACGTGTCGAAGCTGGTGAAGGTGCCAGGCATTGTGGTGGCGGCAGGCAAGACCAAGGCCAAGGCCACGACCGTGGCACTGGCATGCCGCAACTGCCGGACCGTCAAGGTCGTCGCAGTCCGAGCGGGCCTGGGGGGGGTGGCCATCCCGCGATCCTGCGACCACACGCCGGCGCCCGGCGAGGAGCCCTGCCCGCTGGACCCGTTCGAGGTCCTGCCGGAGCGCAGCGCCTACGTCGACCAGCAGACGCTCAAGCTCCAGGAGAGCCCCGAGGTCCGGCCGCTGCCGCCGGCCATGGCCACGGCGCGGCTGCCAGCGCTGTGATGCCGCAGCTACGATCACAGTTTGCTTCACAACAAATTTTCATCATGAGGTGCTGTCTCTGAGTGAGTTTGGCCGCAGGACGTGCCGACCGGCGAACTGCCGCGCACGCTGCCGCTGGTCGTCGACCGGCACCTCGTGCAGCGCCTGGCGCCGGGCGCCCGCGTCGCCGCCGTCGGCATCTACAGCATCTACCAGCCCGGCGGGGCCGCCGCCAGGTCCTGCTCGAAAGCCGAAGTCGATGCTCCGCAGCCCACAAACAGAAAGCAACTAACTGAAATCTCAGAGGCCTGGAGTCTGACTGCAGCCATGACCGCGGCTGCCGTTGCGGCATCTAGGTCGCGGGGGGCCGTGGCTGTGCGGCAGCCCTACCTGCGCGTCTGCGGCCTGGAGCACGGCCCCGAAGGCGCCTCCAGGGCCAGCCCCACCTTCACCGCTAACGAGGTCAGCAACCGAAGCCGCATCTGCGCTGGGATTGACAGTCTGAGGCGCCAACGAGAGCCTGCTGGCCAGTCTCTGCCGTGCCTGATGGCAGCGACCACGCCGGCGCAGGAGGCGGACTTCAAGGACTTCAGCCGGCGGCCGGACGCGTACGCCGCGGTGTGCGCCAAGGTGGCGCCGGCCATCTTCGGGCACGCCGACGTC
This sequence comes from Spirogloea muscicola, assembly GCA_009602725.1. Taxonomy (NCBI): domain Eukaryota; kingdom Viridiplantae; phylum Streptophyta; class Zygnematophyceae; order Spirogloeales; family Spirogloeaceae; genus Spirogloea; species Spirogloea muscicola. The sequence continues at coordinate 52,267 of WELB01000069.1, read as the reverse complement.
AAGCGCGCAGTGGCGTGCCTCCTCTTTGGCGGCGCCCGAAAGGTCCGCTGTCGCCACGCTGTTGTTAAATGCCCGGCCTGCTCACGGCATCAGCATACAATATATTTGGCATATAATAACATCCATTAGTGGACGACCTCCGCAGTTCCTGCCTGATGGCGTGCGGCTGCGTGGCGACATCAACGTGCTGCTCATTGGGGACCCCTCCACAGCAAAATCACAGGTGAGCTACCCAAAATAAACTATTGGCCTTTCAATGCTAACTGGGCGCTGTACATAGGGTTCATAATTAGCTGCTTGCATTCTGGTGCAGGCCAAGCTCACACTCTGCTCTGGTTTTGCTACTTGCCTTGACAGTTCCTGAAGTTCGTCGAGAAGACGGCGCCAATTGCAGTGTACACGTCTGGCAAGGGCTCATCGGCGGCAGGCCTGACTGCGTCAGTTATCCAGGATGCTAACACGGTAGGTGCGTCCACTTCTCTGTCACTGAAAGTGGGGGAGGAGTACAGAGAGGAAGAAGAGGGAAGAGAGCGAGAGCGAGAGCGAGAGCGAGAGCGAGAGCGAGAGCGAGAGCGAGAGCAAGAGCAAGCGCGTGAGCGAGAGGGAGAGCGAGAGAAAAACTTAGAGCGAGAGCAGAAGAGAGGGTAGATAGGGATGTGTGCATTAGTTGTCTGTTTCTGTGTTTGTGACTCTGTTGGCAGTGAGAGGGACGGCCCGAGCGGTGGCAAGGGCAGGGGGGGAGGGTAGTGGAAAGGAGTTGCTCGACCAGGATCCTGACTGATGCAAGCGGCCGCTGGTTGGCGTGGCGCAGCGTGAGTTCTACCTCGAGGGGGGCGCCATGGTCCTCGCTGACGGCGGAGTCGTGTGCATCGACGAGTTTGACAAAATGCGGCCCGAAGACAGGTGCTGCGGGGAGGCCATATCGCAGTAAATTTCACAGCCAAGGAAGACACTTAGACTGAGCCGTTACGCATTAAGTACAACAAGATTTCATATATTGCTCAATGACTTTGACATTACCTGCGTTGGCTGGCCGTTACTTGATGGCAGGGTTGCCATCCACGAAGCAATGGAGCAGCAGACCATCTCGATCGCCAAAGCCGGCATCACCACAGTCCTGAACTCACGCACCGCGGTTCTGGCTGCCGCCAACCCGCCCTCGGGCCGTTACGACGATCTCAAAGTGCGCTCCGACGGCCCTCTTGCACCTCAATGGCACGACTGCTCGGAGTGGACGAGACTGGGTGCGATCACAGCAGCCAGCTTGGCTATGTCACTGAGTGCAGACAGCGCAGGAGAACATCGACCTGCAGACCACCATCCTGTCGCGCTTCGACCTCATCTTCATCGTTCGTGACGCCCGCAATTATGCACGCGACATGGTAATCGTCTTCCACCTTGTCAGCCAGCCAGATTGTGCACCGCACCTACCTAAGCGTCCATAATAAGCAACAAGGACCACTGAAGACAGCAATGACCAAGTTCCCCCCCCTTCTCCCCCCTCCCCTCCACATTCTTTCCCTCTCCTTCTCACTCCTCCCTTCCCCTCCCGCCCCCCTTTCTATCACTCACTTTCTTCTCTCCTGCTACCTCTTGCTCATCTTCTCTCAAGCAGGAGATTGCACGGCATGTGGTGAACGTGCACGCCACAGCGGACGCCGTGACGGCGGATGCTGCGACGCAGGAGAGCCAGAACTGGCTGAAGAGGTGCAGCATTGTCAACATTGGTGTAACCCCTTGCCTCTTTGTAACTCGTGTCATGCATGTTCAACCTGCCTACAATTTTCCGCATGAGCAGGAACAGGACACCAGACTTAAGCTGATGTGAGACAGAGCCCTCCCGCCAGCAGATACATCGAGTACTGTCGTAGCCAATGCGCTCCGCGGCTGTCAGACGCAGCCGCTGTGCTCCTCCAGAACAGCTACGTCAAGATCCGGCAGGTGGGGTAGCTCCTCAGCCACTTGCCAGGATGAAGCAACACATCGATGCTTGCCAGAGACTGCCCAACAATCCAACAAAGATTGCTGCTTGGCTGCTGCATCTCACTCAAGATGGCTAATGCCAGCACTATGCATGGCACTGGGCGTGCAGCAAATGCGGCAGCAGGCGGCGGACACTGGCGAGGTGGCGCAGATCCCCATCACCGTGCGCCAGCTAGAGGCCATTGTCCGCATCAGCGAGGCCATTGCACGCATGCAGCTGTGAGTACCTCCGACCACAGCGCAAGGTCACTCGTGCCAAGCTAGCAATGATCGTCTGGTCCACGGAGACACATGCTCGCATCTGTGACTAGCACTGATGGTCAAGGATAGATTGTGAATAGTCAAGACCAGGGCTCCACATGGCCTTGCAGACTAACATAAGGAGTGATCTACACATTGCCGGCTCTTGTGCCAGGTCGACGGCCGCCACTGAAGAGCACGTGCAAGAGGCGCTGCGGCTGTTCCAGGTGTCTACACTGGACGCGGCTCAGTCGGGCATCATGGACAACGTAACGGTCACGCCCGAGCAGCGTGCCGAGATCCAGGTGCCCAATCCAGCGACCACAGCCCGCGCACGTGATCACGCTGCCACAACCTGCTAATGGCAGATTGTCGGGCTTAAGTCAGCTGGCCTGAGAAAAGTGACTGTCTTGACAGCAGTAGCTGGATGTGGGAAAGGTCCTCGGGCATGCAATGCGACCTTGCCACGCTCAACTACCAGTGGTAACAGCCAGACCATTGATGGCCAGGCAGCTGTGACCGCTTGCGTGTGCAGCAAGTTGAGGTCCAGGTGAAGCGGCGGATGGGCATTGGCAGCTCCATGTCGGAGCGGCGCATCGTGACTGACCTCGTCAAGCTCGGTCTCAGCGAGTCCATTGTAAGGCCCGCCATTGCCCAGTGCTTGTTTGCACGGCTAAGTGCGGCGCCAATAGCCACTTGTTCTTGCTCAAGTCTGACAAGGTTTTTCTGTCAAAAGAAGCGTAATTGCTTGTGTCAGCTGTCCAGCCGGCCGAGCGATATCCTCCCATCACAATTGCGCACAGCACCTGGCTTTCATTGGCCCTGGCATTAGTGCTGCCACAGATATGCTAGCGCTGGCCCGTCGCTTTGATAAACCCAAAGAAGCAAGCAACCCAACATTTCGTGCTCCTCACCTCGTCGGATGCCCCACCCTGGTGAAGGTGCGGCGCGCACTGCTGGTGATGGCATCGCGAGACGAGATCGAGTACCGCCGGGAGCGTCGCACCATCTTCCGCAAGGCCTGAAGCATTCTCGAAGGGCATCCCTGTACCATACGCTCCCCGCTCACTGCGGCCCATGAGTAGCACCACATTGTCATCAGCCATTGCGCCTCCTTGTTGCAAGGTCCTGCACCTCTCAGCGGCTGCTTCGATTGCTCGTAGCAATGGCCTTGCCTGAATGCCCATGACCTTGCGAGCTAGGGATCTACGGACCACGCTGGCAAATGGGTGGTAGCTCGGCCAGCCTTGGGTCTATTGGCAGCTGCGGCTTAGCATACACCAACGTCAGGGACGCTGCCGTCGGTAGCGCCGTTGGGCTGCCCGCCTCCAGGCGCCGGTGATGTCACATCCAGGCCGTCCTTGCGCAGCGCATGTCCTGCGCCCTCTCGCGGATGGCTGTTGCTCGGGGCAACGTCTGCCTGCCCATCAATGGGGCCGCCCTGGGTGCCCTCGCCCTTTGATGGCAGCGCCGCCAGGAAGCCCCCCGTGCCGTGGCCACCGCCGCTGCCGCCGCCATACTTGCGGCGCATGTAGCGCTGGTGGCGCACGCCCTTGTGCTCGAGGTCGCGCACCCGGCTCAGGTTGGCCTGCAGCTGCAGGTAGGCCTCCTCGTGCGCGGCGTCGGCGGCGGCGGCTTCCGCGAACCTGCGCTCGTGCAGCAGCTCCGCCTTCTGGCCCTCCTTAATGGAAATGCGTTGCCTTAGGATACTATTGCGTGCTCGCAAACTCGCCAGCTCCGCGTTGCGCGCCTCCGAGTACATGTACTTGCGCGTCGATCTGCGTCCGCCGCTCTTGCCGCGCCTCCTCCGGTCGTGGCTCTCAGTGCCAGCGTCGGCGCCGCCCTCTGCCGCTGTCGCGGGCCCTTGTTGCAGCTTGTGAGGCCGCAGCTCGTCGTCCTCGATGCCAGCGCCAAGGTCGTCGGCGGGGCCGCCGAGGTGCGGCTGGCGCTGCTCCTCGATTCCGGCCATGGCGGCCGCGCCGGCGGCCGCGCCGGCGGAGCCGTGCTCCAACGGCGGCGCTGGCTCCACTGCGTACGCCGTGAGCGGGACGACGGGAGGCAGCACCGGCACCGCCGCCGGCGGCGGCGACTCCGCCGCGGC